>MU089574.1:0-202993 GCA_014858505.1 Corymbia citriodora subsp. variegata | reverse complement strand
ACATATACTACAAATCCAACCACAACCCGATTAAGCCTGCCGTCGAATCATCCATGCTGGCCGTTGCTCTCCTCGGCACTGTGATTGGTCAGCTCATCTTCGGCAGGCTTGGCGATCGTGTAGGGAGGAGGGGCGTGTACGGCGTTGCCTTGATGCTCATGATGGTCGGCTCCATTGGGTGCGGGTTCTCAATGGGCACGACACGGGGCTGTGTCCTAGCAAGTTTAGGGTTTTTCAGGTGATCGTAGCACTAGAACCCACCACACTTCCATTGTAAATTATTAGTCTCTATTCAATTTTTCCCAGTACTCATAACAAGCGAACATCACCCTTTTATTCTTTCCAGGTTCTTGCTTGGGGTAGGGATCGGTGGGGATTATCCGCTCTCGGCGACAATCATGTCGGAGTATGCTAACAAGAGGACTCAGGGCGCGTTCATAGCAGCCGTCTTCTCAATGCAAGGGTTTGGGATTCTGGCGAGCTCTATCGTGACGATGGCGGTGTGCAAGATATTTGCCCGAATTTACCCTTCATTGCCAGAAGATCCGCCACCAAAGCATGCTGATATCGCTTGGAGGTTGATACTGATGCTGGGTGCAGTTCCTACCGTGATAACATATTACTGGCGGATGATGATGCCTGAAACTGCAAGGTACGTACGCACCTTGCTTTGGTTAATAGATTTTTTAATTGATTAATTAAGTGATTGTTTCATACTCTTGGAAAAGAACTCTTTTGGTGTATAGTATATATTACTATGATCAAGCACGTCTCTCTTGAATCCTTCTAGAGACATTGTCCCCAGAAATTTTTAGAAATTGCCTGGGTGCTGCTGAATAGGATGACAGAAATGACAAAACCGAAGGTTGGTGAGCTGTGTCAACTGCCAACTCGTCATTACAAAAATATAAAATTTTGTGGAGGAACAGGCTAAAAAGGTGGTACAATATAAACTTGTTTCGTTTCCTGTCACTTTCGAAAATTTGCTAGTTTCAGCTTGTATAAACCAGTCAAGATCGTGCCATAATCTGTCTTTCCCTGGAGAAAATAGTTGCACAAAATGAATTTCGCAAAATCCAAACTATCAAGAACTTTTTAAAGGGGGTCATTTCTACACTTATATGAGATAAATAGAGAAAATCAACACAACGTATCTTTTGAACCTGATCAGGTACACCGCTTTGGTGGAGCTAAATGTGCTCCAAGCAGCCAGGGACATGGAGCGAGTCCTAGACGTGCCCTTGAGCCAAATTGCCGAGGACCATCCCTCCCCCCCAAGCCCACCGTCCTACCCTCTCTTCTCCAGGCAGTTCTTCCGTCGCCACGGTCGCGACCTCCTTGCCTGCTCTGCCACGTGGTTCCTCCTCGACATCGTCTTCTACAGCAGCAACCTCTTCCAATCCAAGATCTACCACAAGTTCCTGCCTGACTTAGATGCCGGTACGGTGGTAACTGCATTTGAGGCCACCTTCGAGGTCGCGCGCCTCCAGGCCATCAAGGCGTGCTATTCCACGATTCCCGGCTACTTTGCAGCCGTTTTCCTCATCGACCGTGTTGGGCGGGTCAAAATCCAAGCAGTTGGGTTCGCCCTCATGGCCATCGTTTACTTCTCCATTGGAGTGCCGTACAAGAAATATTGGAAGGACCACACGGACAAACTGTTCATGTTCCTGTACGGCCTGACATTCTTCTTCGCCAACTGCGGGCCCAACACGACCACGTTCATTGTGCCGGCTGAGCTGTTCCCGGCGCGGTTCAGGACAACATGCCATGGGATTGCCGGAGCTGTGGGAAAGGCCGGGGCGATAATCAGTGCCGTGGGGTTCTTGATGGCCTCACACTCACAGGACGATCACCAAAATGAGGACAAGAAGGCATCGAAGATGAGAGTTATATTGATCATATTGGGTGGGATTTGCGTCGTGGGGATGGCAGTGACCATGTTGTTCGTAAGGGAAACCGTGGGGAGATCGCTCGAGGAGAATGAGAATGAGGATGAGGATGAGGATGAGTCTGCTCAAGGCAAGTGCTTTTCATAGTTCTCAATTAAACAATAGGTATTAATATCTAATTAATATGTATTATGAGGTGATCTTTGTAATTATATTTTTATATATTAAATCATATCTCGAGTTTCAACCATTAAAGAAAAAAAACCGATCCGATGTTAATTTGGAAACCTCGGGAGATTGCCCTTTTTGGTGCGTGAGAAGGAAGAATAGGAAATAAGCTCATCCTATTGCGGCCGGTCAAGCCAAATATTAATAATAGGGAAGTTTCTCTCACGTTCTGCTAAGTTTGCTGAGTTGGGGCTCACTCTCTTTACACGTTAAATATTGAGTTCGTGCGTTTCGTTATTAATGTTGGACTGCACGAGTCGGAGAAGAAAAAAAAAAAAAAAACTCGGGAAGAATAAAGTAATGCAAAGAGCGGTTTCTCTTTTGGCCACACGGCGGCGTTTGAACACAGAGATCTGTGGTCTGAACTTTACAACCAATTGGGATGTTCATTTGTAAATACTATGGTACGATTACATTTGATCATCCGAATTTCTAATCAAAATACAGGATAGGATAAATTAAGAAATTCTGACATTTTGTCTTGGACAGCAACCGAACACATGACAGGATGAAACATATTGTATTTTGACTTTTATCCGGATGACCAAACATAGTCTATGGGTTTTGGGTTATTTAGGTGTGGACAACACTTGAACTTGTGAGCGATTGTAATTCTAATTTTTCGATTATTAGTAAATTATTGTTCCTCATTTATTTCTCTTGTGATTTTATCTGAATTTAATGGCAAGATCCAACCAATTTCTGCATTAAAATGACAACATTAGATGTACTTGACTGTAATTAATCACTTTAGTAAATATATGTCATGCACTCCTGTTTTATAGTTATGCCACCACAAACACTCCGCCATTACTCGCTCTGAATCTAAAAATCAACATAATTGATAAGTAGGAAGACACGTCAAATTCTTCAATATCTGTATCCTAAATCGACGCTTCCTCGACACTTCCCTCGCTCCTTTTTCTATCTCAGTAATGTCTGAGTTATTTCCGGTCTTTTCTTCCTTTCCTGCCTCTTCACCTATAATCTAAGTTATGTCTTAAGTTTGATATTTGAGTTCAAATTAAATTAGATTTCCTATATCCAGTTTTTGTCTTTGATTATGAGATCTTTCTGGCCATTGTCTTGTAAGCCTTTTAATTTATGCATTAAAACTCTTATTTCTAAGTTCAGTCATCCAGCAAGCATGAGATCCAAAAATGTAAGCCATCTGTTTTAACTCAACGAGTTTCCTTACAATTTTCTTATTTCTTCTCAATTTATTGTCTACGCTTAGTTTAGTAATTCGCCTTTTTTCAAAGTCCTTGAGGCTTTAAAGCATGCACATCAAAATCCATTCGCTTTTAATTAGACATCAATAATTAAAGCCAGAAACGTGTATACTGTTAAATGAATTAGACGAGTTGAGGTAAGAATTCGAGAAGGAAAAAAAATGTATAATTATAAATTGACAAAGTGACAATAAGGCGGAGAATTCTAAACTTTCATTGATGAAAAAAAGTTATTAAAAGTTGAGAGACATGAATTATGATTACAAAAAAGTGCCTTCAGGCTATTCTATTCAACAATACACCTTTCTCTTAGACGCTTGCTTCTTTTAAAAACTGACCTCAGGCTATTCGTACTTGATAAGCAAATTAATAAAGAAAGATCATTTATTTTGTTATATACTCAATTGTTATTGTAAAAATAGATTATTTTTTCATAAACATGTCTAACAAATGTCCAGAGCACGTCTCAATTAAAATTTAAAACATGCACGAATGTGTAATCAAAATTTAAAACACGCACAAATTGGTTTTCTTATTTTTTTCTTTTACTTGGTTTTTAAGGGGCAAAAGAACAGTCCAAGTGCCAAAACTTGGCATGAGGGACATTTAAGGGCTAAAAGTTACAAAATGTATAATTAAGTGTTATTTTTTGAAAATTGGATCACTTTCTAACTTTGGTAACTTATTCGGAAAATTTTATGTGGTAAATTTTTAATAATTTCTAACACTTACGTGGCTTGTTGGAATTTCACATTAGCTTACATTTACCCAAAACAATGCCATTTTGGCCTAAGTTTAATTTTTAATATAAATATTAATTAAATAATATTAAAAATGAAATAAAAAAAGTAGTGACATCTTAGGCTAGAGGGGCAGCCGTCGTCCTATTGTTGATGGAGCGGCAATCCTCTCCTAGATTTGGGCGAGGGTCGTTGGCCCTCGCACATGCACCACCGGCCCTCCCCCAGCGTTGCTAGACCTCGCCTCAGGTTTAGTGGTGTTGGGTGAGGGTCACTGGTGCTTACGCGAGGGTCGGCGACCCTCACACAAATCTGAAAAAGGATTGTTGCCCTCTCTTGGCATCTTGCGAGGGCCGGGTAGCCCTTGCCTTCGGTTGGCGAGCCCTCACCCAGGCGTCGGTGACCCTTGCGGCCAGTGTTGCCGCACCATTGGTGAAGGGGCGGCCACAGGTGGGGGAGCCCCTCCCACTTGTGCTGCTGTTTTTTTTTTTTTTAATTATTTAATTAATATTTATATAAAAATATAATTAAGGTAAAAAGGCATTGTTTTAAGTTGATCTAGTTATGTTAGCGCCCAAAACGATGTTGTTGTGATCTCAACTTGCCGGAAAAGTGTCACGTTAGTATTTTGACTGGATTTTCTCTTAGTTGGCATTTAACTGATCATTTTTGCTTTGATTTTAGCACTTAAGTGTACTTTTCCAAACTTTTGGCACTTAAGTATCCCTCCGTACTAAGTTTTGGCACTCCAGCGGTCCGTGCATTGTTTTTAAGGAGAAGAAGCCATCTTTTTGATGCAACACAAGGATGATTGGTTTTGATCCGGTTGGGTTCCCAGCTTAGCTGGCTTTGGATCTACTTATGGTCGTATCAATTGATGACCTGTGAACTAACGAACGACAGGTTGCAAGGAATATAGTTCTCCTTGGAGTTTCCTGTTTTGCGAGGGAGAAAGCGACCATCGTGGAATTTTTTTTGCAGTGAGCCACTGTCGTAAACATCAGTACTGTGCATTGTGCTTCCTTTGGCTTAATGGAGTAATCTTGAACATGCTAGATCAAATGAAATGAGCAATATACAAAACATGGTTCAGTAGTCCAATAACAACCTTCATCTCACGGCAAGCATTAGTCCAGGAAGTTTTGCTCACTCTTAGGCTCCGTTCATTTCATGGAAAATAACTAACAGGAAAACATTTTCCGGATTTTTCGACGTTCGTTTCACGGAAAATAAATTCATTGGGGAAAACATTTTTAATGAAGGAAAAAAAATCTTCTAAAGTGAGGGAAAATGTTTTCCACTTTTGAAAAGTGGAAAACATTTTCGACATTTACTCTCTCTTATCTTACACTCTCCATTAGTCCTCGCTTCTTTCTTTTATTTTTAGATTTTTTTTAATTTTTTTCATAAAATCGAATTTTTTGTTATTTTTTTAATAAAATCGATTCTTTGTTATTTTTTTAATAAAATCGATTTTTTTATTTTTTATTTTTCTCTATTTTTCTGTCTTTTTTTTTTGCTGTTTTTCTTTTTTGGTCCGTCGTCGGCCATGGCAACAGCCAGTGACCGACGATAGGCAAGCTGAGCTCGCCAAATTAGCAATGCCCGAGCATCACAAGACGGAAACTTATTTCCAAATTTACCCCTTTTCAAAATAAAAAACTGTAATCCTCTCTTCCCTCACTTCATGAATCCAGTGCCCTCGTGCTTGTCTCTCTTTGTTCCCTTCAAAACAATCGAATCCCTCCTTTTTAAGGTAGAACAAAGTTAATCGCTTGCCCTAATTGGTCGATCTCCCTCACTTAGCTTTTGCATGGCGTTGTGCTTCTTCTTCCTCCTAGTAGTTCAACTACTTTCCGAATTGAAGCTACATAACTCGCGATGCCAATCTGTGAGGCCCGAGCCTCATCGCCTTGAGCTCACCTTGCTGGTGAGCTGATCATGCGAGCTCACCAGAGGTAGGTGAGCCTTGAGCCTTGCTAGCAAGGCGAGCTTGAGGCATGGCCAGCGACTGGCCAAGGAAGGAGAGAACACAAAATAAAGAAAAAAATAATTTAATAATCTATTTTAAAAAATAATAAATAACGATTTTAAAAATAAAATAATAATAAAATTATTGAAAAAGAGTTTATAAAAGAAAATATTTTCTCAAGCGAACAGCAAAAAATATTTTTCACTTTAAAATCAAGTTTTACTTGAACACAGGAAAATAATTACGTTTTCCTGGAAAATAACTTCCTGAAAAATATTTTCCAAAAAAGTAACATTTTCCGTGAAACGAACGGAGCCTTATGCATGCCGATGTCTCCATTAGTCGTTCTTTCTACACCCATGCTTTTACTAAACAAAGCATAATTTTCTGTATCGGTAGGAGTTTGATTTGATTCTGATTGACAATCATTCGATATTTTAATTTGCCTTTTTGTTTTCTTCTATTGTCACCTCGTCCCTGGCCTTGCTGTCGTATAAAATATTCCTAACCGACCCATCACCAACATTGACAATCTGAATTTTTCATGAACATAATTAGTTTACATATCCGGGCGGGGAAAGAGTCAGCACGATTTACTTGGGCATCTTTTTCAACGGTTGCATAAAATAAAGATGGTATTACGTAATGACTGAGCAGTCAGGTGTGATTGCGCAAGAAGTATTTGACCGCAGCAAAGGACAATCTTATAGGAGGGCCGTGCATCAGAGAGATGCGGACTGTTCATAAGATGCAGCAACGTGAACAAGAACCAACGCAATGAGCATTAAGGCATGGCTACTGCAACAACAAATATATAATGGGGATATGGCATTGTCATTTTAGAAACTCATTAACGCGTAAAAAGGATGAAAGTGAAACCATATGCTCTGAAGCAAACCCATAGATTATCAATATGAAAATTTGATATCTAACATATAGATTGGAGACCAAATTCTACGGGAGTTCTATATTCATAAATCATAAAGGCTCCGCATGGCAACGTTTCTGTTCCCGGAAACAGTTTCTGCTCAGAAATGTTTTTTCTTATTTCTGTTCCCGGGAATTGTTTCTGAGCATTTGAGGGTGTTTGATAACGGTTCAAAATTTTTACTCCGGGAATAGAAATACGTTTGATAAAGATTTCCAAATTTTTGATTTTTTTAATTTTCTTTTTTTCTTTTTCTTTTTCTTTTTTTTTCTCCCTTCTTTTTGTTGGTTGCCGCCGGCGAGGCTCGGCCTCGCAAATCTGGGTGAGGCTCGAGCCTCACCAGTGGCCCTGCGAGGCTCGCCTCCCCAGATCTGGGTGAGGCGAGGCTCGCCCGACCTCGTGCTGCCTGGGCGAGGCTCACCCGGCCAGGCGCCGCCTGGGCGAGGCTCGCCCAGCCTCGAGCCGCCTGGGCGAGGCTCGCCTGGGCAAGGCTCGACCTCGCCTAGATCTGCGAGGCCGAGCCTTGCCGATGGCCGGGCGAGGCTCCGGCGAGCTTGCCGGACCTCGCCCTGGCCTGGCGAGGCGCTAGCGAGCTCGCCGGACCTCGCCCGTGATGGGGCGGCTGAGGGGTGGGAGGAGGAAGAGGGAGAGGAAGAAGAAGAAAAAAAGGAAAGAGAAAGAAAAAAGAAAAAAAAGAAAAGAAAAGAAAAAAAGTGTTTCTTAAAATTGTTCCCGGGAACAAGAACCAACTTTTTCTTGTTTCTGATTTCTACTCCAAACCTGTTCCGGGGAACGAATTTGTTTCCGGGAACAAAAAATTTATCAAACGCATTTCTGTTCTCGGGAACAAAAAATCTCCCGGGAACAAAAGAACAGAAACAATTGTTCCCGGGAGCGTTACCATGTAGGCCCAAAGCTGCCGGCTTCAACCAAGACAATCTAATCTGCTCTGAAGCAAACGCGGTACAAGTTACCGTATTTCAGCATTTTATAATCTTACCTTATGAACGTGGAAACCGACTGAAACTCTTATTTAAAAAGATTGTCAGCGTTTATGTGATTGGGGAAGATGATGAACCTGACCTAGCTAGCTCCTGCAAATGACATTATATGGTGCTCAAATACTAAGTCGTATGGTATGTCACTGACCGCAACAAAGTCTGAAGAGAGGATATGCTTTTAGATTCGAGCTGACTGTCCAACCAAATCACCCGGACTTGGTCTGAAGGGGGAAGCAAAGAAACACCAACTCGGTCATTTGCTTCGACTGCATTCCACACATCATCGTCAAAGGAAACCACCTTGTCGCTTCCCATGCTTGCACAACGAACAATGACATCCACTAGTTTGTGTGATCTCCTCCATCATCTTTATAACCAACCATAACCATTACACAACAAAAGCATTAGATTGTTGCATTCAAAGGTTGTTTCTTGAAGAAGCAAAAATTAGTTTTGAGTGACCATGTCGTTGAGACTTTTTCATAGACTCGACACTGCCAAGGCACAGTACTACCACTTCAAGGCTGTCACTGTGGCGGGTAATTAACTTGTGTGTTTTGCATCACAATCCCAATGATTGATGCACGCAACATGGGTTGTATTATTTTAAAGATCCGTTTTAGTTAGTGATTCTGCATATCTTAAATTCGATTATCTCACTTTCAGAAAAGCATCGATCTGTTTATGTTGATATGATTTGCAATTTCTGTGTGCTATTCTTGATAAAGGAATGGGGTTATTCACTGATGCCTACCATCTCTTCTCTATCGCACCGATCATGAGACTGCTTGGACACATATACAATGAATCTGACGACCACCAAGTTCGGCCTGTCGTCGAATCAGCCATGCTGGCCGTTGCTCTCCTTGGCACCGCGATTGGCCAGCTCATCTTCGGCAGGCTCGGTGATCTTGCGGGGAGGAGGCGGTTGTATGGCCTCGCCTTGATGCTCATGATGGCCGGCTCCATTGGGTGCGGATTGTCCATGGGCACTACACGAGGTTGTGTTTTGGCAAGCTTAGGCTTTTTCAGGTGATCGTAGCATTATAATTCCCCGTGTGTCACATTGAAAAATTAGTCTCTGTTCAATTTTTCTTAGTATTCTTAACACGCGAGCGTCACTCTTTAATTCTTTTCAGATTCGTGCTCGGGGTAGGGATCGGAGGAGATTACCCACTCTCGGCGACAATCATGTCAGAGTATGCTAACAAGAGGACGCGTGGCGCATTCTTGCGGCCGTCTTCTCAATGCAAGGGTTTGGGATTTTGGCGAGCTCGATTGTGACAATGGCAGTGTGCAAGATATTTGGCCGAATTTAACCTTCATTGCCAAAAGATCCGACACCAAAGCAAGCTGATATTGCCTGGAGGTTGATATTGATGTTGGGAGTTGTTCCTGCCATGATTACATTTTACTGGCGGATGATGATGCCTGAAACGGCAAGGTAATTACGCGCCTTGCTTTGCTTAATTGATTGTTTAAATCGTTTAATCAAGCATTCATTTCATTTTCTCCAGAAAAAAAGTTTGTTTGGTCTATGGTATTTACTGCTATGATCAAGCATGACTTTCTTTGGTTGCTGGGATTGTATTTGTCCTTCTGGAGACATTATCCCCAGAATTTCTTGGGATCAATTGCCGGTTGCCGTTGAATAGGATAACTGAAAAGAAGAAACTAGAGTCCGGCTGGTCATGCCAAATAATTTGTGTCACATCAAAATTCTAGACAGAATCAATCCTTACAATATATCTTTTGGGCCTTATCAGGTACACCGCTTTAGTGGAGAAAAATGTCCTCCAAGCTACCCAGGACATGGAACGAGTCCTAGAGATGTCCCATAGCCAAATCGCCGAGGGCCATCCCTTACAGCCGAGCCAGTCATCCTACCCTCTCTTCTCCAAGCAATTCCTCCGACACCATGGCCGCAACCTCCTTGCCTGCTCCGCCGCTTGGTTCCTCCTCGACATTGTCTTCTACAGCAACACCCTCTTTCAATCCAAGATCTACAATAAGTACCTGCCCGACGAAGGCCACATCAAGAAAGTCACCGCCTTCGAGGCTGCCTTCGAGGTGGCGAGTCTCCAGGCCATTGTGGCGTGCTACGCCATGATCCCTGGCTACATCGCCGCCATCTTCCTCATTGACCGCATCGGGCGGCTCAGAATCCAAGCTGTCGGGTTCATCTTCATGGCCATCGTTTACTTCTGTATCGGAGTGCCATATGACAAATTTTGGAAGCACCACATAAACATACCGTTCATGATACTGTACGGCCTGACATTCTTCTTCGCCAACTGCGGGCCCAACACAACCACGTTCATCTTGCCGGCCGAGCTTTTCCCTGCACGATTCAGGACGACATGCCATGGGATCGCCGGAGCTGCGGGAAAGGCTGGGGCGATAATTGGGGCGGTGGGGTTCTTGATGGCCTCACAGGACGATGAACAAAATGGGTACGAGAAGGCATTGGGGATGAGAATTACATTGATCATACTGGGTGGGATTTGCGTGGTGGGGATGGTGTTGACCAGCTTGTTCACGAAGGAGACTAAGGGAACATCGCTTGAGGAGAATGAATGAAGATTAGTCTGTTCAAGGCGAATGATTTCCCTAGTTCTTAGGTAAATAATACGTACTAATATATAATTGCTATGTAGTATGGAGTAATTTTGTAATTATAAATCACTCTTGTAAGTACACTCAACCTTAATTGGAGTTAAGACACCGTAAATAGTTTGTATTATTATTTACTCTCTAACTCCAAAGATCGATGTAGTATCAGAGTAGGAAAATGCATTGAACTTTTCAACATCCCTACTCAAAACAACACTTCCTTTACTTATTTTTCCATCTCAACAATGTGTGGTACATCTCTAATTTTTTCTTTTCAACCACATATTTACCTATCATTTAAATTTTAGGATTTAATCACACTTTCATCTCAAATTTTAAAGTTTTTAGTGCACTTAATTCTTAACAAAATGACACGAGGAAGGGAGAGTTTTATGATGTAATCAAGCCCTTGGATCAACAGCATCCAACGGCTGCCAACCCATGATCTACCTCAATCCCAAAATGTCCATCAAAAACTCTCTACAAAGTACGAAGTAGTTAGGGTGCGTCTGGTTCAGCATTTCCAAGAGGCCCTTTGGGGAAATGCTGGATCATTTAGTTTAGCTTTGAAGCCAGCTTTTAGTTGAAAGCTGGCTTTCAAAATGCTAAAATTATTTTTTTCCTTCCAAAACTACCATAACTTATTCTTCATATTTCCAATTTTGCCTTTAGTTATTTATTTATTTTTAAATTGAAAAAGGAGGCAGCCCTTCGCCGGTTTGGCGAGCTAGGTTTGGTGCTGGCGACCGTCGGCTGAGGTCGCTTGAGATTGGGAGACCTCTGGCAAGGGTCGCACAAGTCAAGGGCAGTCAGAGGTTGCCCAACCTTGCATAGCCCCTAGGTCATGTAAGGTTGGCCGACCTCCGGCGGCCCTTGGTTAGGGCCACACGACCCTCGCCGAGGGCTGCTAGAGGTCGTCTGACCTCGGGTGACCCTCAGCTGGGTCACACGACTCTCTTCGGAGGTCCCCTGACCTTGGGCGACCTCAGTTAACAGCTGTTGGAGCCAAATCTAGCTCTTTGGCAGCCGTAGCCCTTCGCCGGTATGGCAAAGGGTTTAGTCCAATTTTTTTTAAAAAAAGATATATATATATATATATATATATATATATATACATATGATACCTATCAAAACCCATTGCGGATTTTTTTTTTTACCAAATGCATATTCAACTCAAAGTCTAATTGCAAAGAAATTTTACCAAACACAATTGCATTTCCCAAGTAACTTTGAGCTTTCAACATTTGTATTGGACTCAAAGCCTCTTGCAAATGCTGAACCAAACACAGCCTTAATAATCTCCACCATTTATAATAAGGTTAATATCATGAAAAACTCCAAATTAATATAGCTGTGATAAATTTACTCTAAACTAATTTTTTTACCATGAAAATTTCTAAACCGGTACACCTGTGACAAATTTACTCAAAATGACCACGAAAAACCTAAGCTAGTACAATTATGAAAAATCCTCAAACTAATTTTTTAATTGCCAAAAAATCATAAACTAGTACATTTGTGATAAATATACCTTTCGTTAAATTAAATTAATACAATAAAAAACCATAAAACCAATACAAATGTGACAAATTGAAAGTAAAATCTCAAAGTGGTACACTAATCAAATGTCACGCGTCATCTAACTCAACAATTCGACACTAAAATTTAACGAAAACTAACAGAGAATAAATTTGTCGTAAGTATATCAGTCTGGGGTAAATTTGTTACATATATACTAATTTGGGGTTTTTTGTGTGGTATTAACCATTTATAATATAGGCATTGCAAAAGTCAAAGTTGACTATTAGGTACATATAGACCAAATTTAGAGCGAGTTCGATTGATTACTTCGAATTGACCGGGTGTGATCGAACTGGGCTAGATCCCACAAGATTTCTAGGGCTCACGTAGTTGGGCTGAGTCGAGCCCATAATATTGGGCCAAAAAGGGCAAAACCATAGCCCATACTACAACTGACAGACCAAGCTTTTGTGATAACTCACTTGTCAAGGCATGTCTATCTTTTTCTTTCATTAAAAAAAATGGTAATCAGGCACAAGTCTGGGCCAACAAGTCGAATTACGTGTTCACGCCCTTTCAAATGGTTAGTGCTACGGACCATGAGTACATCACTTGCAGCATTAATTATATACATCTATAGTTCGTTACGTATGAAATGAGCTAAAGGGATATAAGTCATTTCGATGGAAACGATATATATATTTCAAATCATTAAGTACAATCAATTTCACGTGATATGGTGATTGCAATGTACCTAACTCAAAACGACCAAGAACTAATGATCAACCCAAGTCTGCGGAATAGTATGAAAATGAAGGGCGTCTAATCGGTTGAATAACGTAAGCAACATACTGATTTCGCCATCAAGTTGGAAATCTCCACTTGTTGCTTTGATGGCTACGCTGAGAGGGCACTTCACAAGCGTCTTTAGGAGGCTCTCTTCGCAGTTCCCCGGTGTATTGCGGTGGCCATTGATTGTTACAACTCCACTCGATCCGGTGGTTGGAGAGATAAATTAATGTCTTTGATTATTCCAAACTATTGCTCCATTGAACTTATACATCTTTTCAAGCTTTAGCTTTTTGATTTTATGTCAAATTTATTACTTAGGGTGCGTTTGATAACGCTTTTATTTATTTGTTTTTCTGTTTCTTTGTTCTATGGAATAGAAAAAAAAGAAATCCGTTTGATAACGTCCATAGTATCAAATACCTTGTTTTATTAAGAAATTATTCCAAGAAGTAGAAATAGAAAAGAACTATTTCTCAAAAAAAATTATTATTAGGAATAAAAATGTTACTAAACACACCCTTAATCGGTCATCAATCATCCTTGATTGGATTTTAATCTTGAAGCCAATGAAACTCTGACGATCACAACTTGACATAAACACATGCAAATTTTATATAGTTAATTGTATTAGACTAAGCTCAAGCGAATTCAACAAGAAAAAGAATTGGATAATTTCAAATTGACAGAAAATGACACAAGAAGGAGGAGAATTCTAATTTCTCATCAACAGAAATAAGCTCTCAAAAATTGAGACAGAAAGGTTCGTTTGTTGGAGAGAAAACTATTTTTGAGAAATTATTTTTCGATTTTCTGACATTTGAATGACAAAAAACTAATCGATCTACAAGAAACGTTTTCCATGAACTGAAAATAGCAAATTTGGATTGGGGAACGACGATTTTCTATTATGATAGAAAGGAAATCACTTTTTATAAGTTACTTAATAAATGAAAACTAACTCTTTTTCCAAATGATTTTCATAGATAATATTTTCTTTTATTCTAAAATTTTCAGCAAAACAAATGCTTTGTGATATTTAGTCGAATCTCAAGACCATGGATTCCAAAGGGCAAATTCTGTTAAAAAGTGACCTCAGGGCATTCGTAGTTGATAAGCAACTCAATAAGGAAAGGTAACTGTCCTTATAATATAGTTAATCAATATTTCGAAAATGGATTATTCTCCCATCAAGCATGTTTAACAAATACCATGAGCACTTCTCAATAAGGCCTTAATTTAAATTTAAAACGTGCACAAATTGGTAACTGAAATTCACCAACGGCACAAATTTGTGACGTTGTTCTCGGTTTTGATAGGATAAGAAGCCTTCTTATTGGGGCCACGTGGACTCTTGAGGCTTTCCTCTATTCCTCTGCTCTCCATGAGCACTTCTTACTATGTCCCTTCGCCGCCTCCCCTCCCCTTTCCCCCGGCCCACTTTGGGCCCCACGATTCACTATTATCCAATCCAGGCCGTTGGATGAATCGTGTTACCGTATCCAACGGCTGCCACCCCATGAACCAACTCACTCCAACGACGTCCATCCAAAGCTCCCTACAAAGGATGAAGGCGTGATCTTCATATTTCTAACTCGTAGTTGACTATGATAACTCAATTGTCAAAGTCAACTATAAGGTAGAAGTAGAGGAAATTTCATTGAATGCTGTACCTTAGCAAAAAAGGACCGAGAACTAATGATAAACCTTGATTTTGAGGAATATTATGACCAAATTAAGGGTGTCTAGTCGGTGAAATAACATAGGTAACATATTGACCCTGCTGTAAAAATTGGAAATCTCTGCTAGATATTTTGATAGCTGACGGTAAGTGGCTGCTTTGCAAGCACAGGAGGCTCTCTTCATCGCTTCCGACACATCACGTTAACCATCAATTGTCACTTCCTTCTTTCGATTATGTTAATGGAGACGGAGATAAATTAACTTATTTCACTATGTTTAGTAATCAAGATAAAATTCGGAATATAATAAAATTTATCCTATCTCTACCTTTGGTTCATATCGAAAATAGGATAAAGTCATATATAACAAGGACATAAACCAAATAAAAATATTTCATGAGGGAAGTAGGATAAAGGTGAATATGATTTTTTATATTAATGACATAAAATTCATTTCTCTCAAATAACAAATTTTTTAAACTAAAAAAAATTAAAATAATAGTTGGATTAATTAATAAAAAAAATTAAGGGACAATTTTCATTTTTTATTTATTCCTATTTTTATATGTATATTTGAATTTATTTTTATCCTATAATATATATTATGTGTATATATATTCAATATATCTATTTATTATATATTTTAGGTATATCAATATAGTTTATTATTTAATAAAAAATTTATGAAGAAATGATTGAAGGGAGTAAAAAAATTTTAAAGAAAGAGAGGAAAAATAATTTTAAAAAGAAAAGGAGCTAATAAAAATCAAGTAGAAGAACCCCAATTTTAAAGGATCAAATTTAAACTTGAAATATTTCTTTCTAATTCACTCTATCTCCTTCTTCTTCAAATCTCTAGTTGATGTTGAAGCTTCACAACTCTTCCATAGTTATTTGTTCACATCAATCCACCAAAGATGAGAGTGTTGAAGTTCCCCCTCTTCTATAGCTCTCTAGTTCATGTCAAAAGTCCATGAAAGCAACAAAAAAATTGAAATCCATCTTTTTCATAGTTTTGTGGTTCATGTTGAAGTTTTATGAGAGTGGTAGAGTCAAAACACTATGTTTTTCAAAATCGCAAAAGGTTAATAATCACCTTCTCACTCTTTTACTAGATTTGGTGTTTGCTGGTTGATTTGTCTCGATGAAGCTATTGTAGCTCACTTACATTTCTTGTTATTGTTGAACCTATAGCTCTGGAATGTTGCAAATCATACAATAATTACAAATTGATTTAATGTTCATTGGCTAATTATCTCCAATTGTGCACTTGTGGTTTCTTAAGCTATAAATCATGATAGATTCTTACCATCTTTATTTTTGCATTTTCAAGTCCATTTACATCGATATGTCGTTCATATCAAACAATAGACAAGATCAAATAAGAAAGTATATGGTTTTATTATTACAATTTACCAGTGAATAAGCTATAGTAAAATCTATGGATTTCTTATCCTATCATATCCTGATTAAAAATTCAAATGGCCAAATCCAGTCTTTGATTATTTCAAATTATTGCCCCATTAAATTTATTCATATTTTCAGGCTTTTCCCTTTGCAAGTGCACACCTTTATCATCTCACAAGTACCTTGCCCCATGATGTAAGGGTTATCCTCCTCCTCGTGGATTCCACCCATGGAGACAATGAACAAGTATGGGGAAAATTATCCAAATAGTCCTAAACATTTTGTAATTTTTCCAATTTATCCTAAACCTTTTTTTTTAATGCCAACTTAATTTTAAACATTTTGCAATTGTGCTAATTTAGTCAGAAACCTTTTGCAATTGTATCAATTCAATATATCCGATCAAAATTGGCCGGCCAATATTGACATGGACATCGACTGGTGCCAGCAAGGTAGCTCGACATTGACGTGGCAATTTTTTTCCTTTGCTCTCTATGCCCGGTTCGGCCCTCGCCGGTGCTAGGCGAGTGGTAAACACCTTTTGGGCGGCCAGAAGAAGTAAAAAGAAAAGAAAGAGAGATAACAAATAAAAAATTATTAAAAAATTACCACATCAACGTCAACCAGCTAATTGGTGCCAGCTAGCATCCATGTCAGCACTGGCCAGCTAATTTTGGCTAGATTGACTAAATTGGCATAATTATAAAATGTTTAGGATTTATGACTAAATTGAAAAATTTGCAAAAGGTTTAAAACTATATGAGTAATTTTTTCAGCAAGTACGCATAGTCCATGAGACCGCCATTACACCTGTTGCTGTATGGTTTTCAGAGTCATTCCGCTCTTGCTCGAACAACGCTGTCAAATTTCCTGTCACCATTTGGTTAATACCCTCCACCGCTGCTACGGTGGAAAATGCCCGACAGCTACCTTCGTTGAGCTTAGATTTCGTATAAAATTTCATATAAAGAGACATGTCAATCTTAGTTTAAGGAAATATCGCGAGTCATTATTTATGCTGCATTTTGGAATTTCTTAGCACGAGATGTATCTTGAGTTCAAAGTAAATTCCAATCTTGAGGAACAATCGTAATCATCAATCGCGCGTTAGCCCTTGCCACATGAACCTTGGTTCTTGACGTGAGTGACAGCTCCTTTCTTTCTCCAATTCAGAGACTTGAGTGAATCCACGACATTTTCGTGAATAAATTCATTACGGGAATGTTCCTGCTTGACTCGATCTTCAATCCTAGATGCATCTTTTTGAACTCTTCGTGGGTCAAATCAGCAATCTCATTCGAATCAAACCAAGCCAAGTGGTTGTTCACCTCCTTGTTAGTGTCGTTGATGTGCTTCAGATTCCCCTCGAATCTCCACAACTTTTCCTTATCCTTCCCGTGTCTCTCCATCCACTACTCAAAGAGATCGCGGAGTTCATGGATGGATTTCAATTGTCCAGATAGCAGCCCACAATCGAGAAATTGCTGGCAAAGATCAAGATTGCAAAAACAGAGGAAAAAGAAGGAGAGGACTACTTCAGGGAGAGACGGAACAGCCATTGTCTCTCTATTTCCCAGAGGAGCTGAGAAGGGGAGGATCGAGTGGGCTAGTATATTCATCTGTCTAGTTTCATGTTTCGCTTTCAAGTGAAGTTGTCGGAATGAAATGCATCGAGTATTTTGTCATGCGGAATCTTCCAGATTTAGTTCTTTTAGCTGACCTTGGATCTTCTCATGACTTGCGAACTAACGAACCACGGATTGCAAGGAATACAGTTCGCTTAGGACCCTCTTGTTTGCGAGGGAGAGAGCGACCATCCTGGAAATCTTTTGCAGAGAGCCACAACCGCAAACATGGTAAGGTCATCTGGGACAACTCATGAGAGTACCAGGTATCGTCGTCCTCCTTTTGACCTAATAGGGTAATCCAGATCAACATTATAAAATGGGCAACATGCAAAACAAGATTCAATAGTCTAATAAAGACCTTCGATTCACATCCCGGCAAACATTCTCTAGTGCCTTTTGATGTTTAACTCGATGAAGTGTTAAATTCACCATTAAGGCTGGAGAGTCCGGAAAACAAAACAATTCTGGTGAATTTGCTAGAGCTAGCGTTTGCAGAGAAGCTTGATCGTTGAATTGGCCAGTGTGTAATTTACCACTATCACGCCCTTACAGCTACAAGGGGGGAATTCAGGACTTCAAGTTTAGTAAAAATTATCTAACTTTCCCCACTTTGAAACAAAAAAAAAAAATGAAGAGTTCAGCTTGAATGAACGACCCCACCAGAACTTATGCAGCACGCAAATCACAGCACGTACAGTAAAGGTGCGTTTCTATCTTCAACTTTGCCACTCAAATATGCAGATTGAAGACGTTGTAACAAAAAACATTAAGCAACAAGAAAGATTATGAACTTGAATGGGATACACGATATTTGGAATGTCTACGCAATTCATGGTGATCGCAAGCCTTTGGAATTATTAAGTGCCGTATTACACAGAAATGTAAAGCAAAGTTTGCCAGGACATCAAAAGTCTGAATGATGACCAAGGCCACCTGCAGTGAAAAGATGCCAAGCCATCAGCCAAAAACACAGCATACCACCATCTTCCAAAGATCAGCCATGGAATGAACACTCCATCCACCTTCATCCATTGAAAGGAACAGGATTATGTAATGACTACCCATTCAGGTGCAATTGCGCAAGTTATACAGAAGCAGAGGACAATCCCATAGCAGCATGTGTAGCAGAGACATGCCATTCTTTATAAGATATAGCACTGTGGACAAGAACCTACAATAAGCATTAAACACATGGCTACTGCAACAACAGACATATAACGGGATATCACAATTCATTGGAGAAATCCATCTATCCGCAAAAGGATGAAGGTAAAATCATCTTTAAAAATGTGACAACACTTCCACAAATTTCAGTGTCCCAGAAAAGTTCAGGTAATTGATATACAATCCCCATTAGGTGCAAGTTATACAGGAGACGATGATATTGCATCAAAAAGAGCAACTTAGAATCGAAAGGGACAGGGACCCATTCAAATTAGATCAGATTATCATACAGAGTATCTTGCCAATGTTCACATGAGAACACATCACAAAATTAACCACGCTACTAAAAAATAGACAACCTAACAAAGCAACATTTTTTTGTGACAAACTTTTAACACATGATTTTCCCATGATTAAGGCTACATGATATGAACTAAGGCTACGAGATACTAACTTTTGAGAAGCAAGTCTACATGACAAATTACTCCTCATTCTAAAGGTTGCCTCACAGATGATGTCTCTAATGGACATCTTTTTAAAGGTAAAAGGATCGACTGGGGCAGCAAGGGGATGCAAACCCATATACAAAAGAAGCTGCAAAAAACTAAACTTGTGTATAAAACAGCTCCAAAAACCAAAAGGAAGTTCAAATACAGGACAAATCATCAACTATATAACACAAGGCATTTATATCCTAAGAGTTGGTATGACCAACACATGGTCATTCTGAAGATTCTATATCAAAACTATAGATTGGAAACCGGATTCTACAGTAGTTCTACATTCATAAAGGGGCAGGCTTCAACCCAGACAAGCCAATCTGCCCCAAAGCAAACATGGTGCCAGGTTTCAAGAATTTCATAGCTTCCATCAAACAACAAGAAAAAAAAATCCCCATGTCAATTACCCGGGCCAGGTTACACAAGCCTCTAGAGTGTATCACACACTTCCACTGGGATGAGAGAAGCTGTTCACATATCTCATGAGTTAAATAGGGAGTGCTCAAACTACAGAGCTCTAATCACCTAAGAGGAAAACCAGTGATTTAAAGCAAATAAAAGCCACCAATTTTATGCATCTACATCCTCACAGTCCTCCCTCACTTCCATTCATCAATCAAAACCTATTTACAACGACACCGGAATAGAGTACCAATAATTAAACGCAGCAGCTATCATGCTGAATGCTGAAAATCTCAATTAAACGCTCATCGGATATGCTTCGTCCCTCCAAAACCTTGGATTTCACGAATTGTTAACATTCAACGGGTTCATAGTCAGACATGCGAAACACCCACATCAGCAATCGGATGCCAAAGGTTCGATTCGGAGCTCGATTAAAGAGAGAATCAAAACGAGCGAAGTCGAGAGTGCAAACCAGCGAAGAGAAATGGGAGGGAATCATTTGGTGGACTTGCTGTCCTTGTTGGAGGAGGAAGCGTAGTCGGGAGGCGAGTAGATGACAGCGGCCGCCATGGCACCGCCATGGCACCGGGAAGCACCACGTACTTGGCCAGCGCCGCGAGGCTCTCCTCTCACGAACAACGCCATGTCCTTCTTCTTCTTCTTCTTCTTCTTCTTCTTCTTCAAGATCAATGAACTTGATTCAATGTACTGCTGGTGCTAAATCGCAGAGGGATTCTGAGGTTCCATCGGGGAAAACCACGACGACGACGCCGCATTGTCGTTTTGGGTCCTTTGCCTTCATCTGTCGCCACGTCACTACTGGCTCCGCCCAAGCGGCCTGTGGGCTTGTATTGGGCTTTGAACGGGGCCCATCAGGCTGCAATCCAGTCTGTGGCGTAGCTTCTAATTTCACAGTTCACGCATTTTGATTGTTGTCCAGTCCCAAATACTCGAAACTTCCACTAATATGTATCGCGATATACAATTTCATGCACTTTTTTCATTTGTTTTGGGATTTAAAAAATTACTTAAGGGTACATTTATTTCATCCAAAATTCCATGATGAAAGATAATATTTTCAATGAGAGTTATTTTAAAAAATGGTTAATTTTCGATTTAACGATACGTCTCATGGTTGATATTAGACCTGTCGAAATGGGGTTATGATCTATTTCTTAACTTATATTTGATGGTTTGGTTGTTATATGAGATAGATATATTCAATAACTAGGTCATAAACGAGTTGAAAATGGCAAATTTCATAATAATATGGATATATTCAATAACTAGGTTATATTTACTTAGCGCCAATCCAATTTTATAACTCTCTTTTTATTCTTTCTTTCCCTCACTTGATCTCATGTTAGCTTATTCCATTCTCTCACCTCAATTTAGATATGAATTTTCCTAAATTTGATTAAATATAGAAGTACTTTACCAATACACACGAGCTGAATTGGATGCGGATTGAGCACGTTTTAAGTTGGGTATTCGTCACTAAATTTTTATTGTAAAGAAATGGGTCAAAACGGATCATATGAAACAGTTTTGATCAAATCATTTTTTACCCAACTCACCCATTGATGGGTCTAATAGCAATGGGCAAGACATGTCAATTGTTCTCGTGGGATGGTAGCTGGGCTCGGGCGATTGTTTATAAAAAACACAGGTCTTCGATTGTCAGCAGCGGCAATGGCGAGGGACGACCGTACAATGGTGATGGGGGGCAACTATACGATCAAGGCTGGCTATCGTTTTGGCACGGGTCATGACTTCTCATATAATTATTTTTTTTTTGTGTGTAGTGTAGCTATTCGTATTTCATGACTCCCATGTTCCTCAACTCGTGTTCCATCCACTAGGGGCATTGAGTTTTATGACCAGGAGCTCAAGGAATTGCTGCCGGAGGCCCCGTACAACCTCATCATGGGAAGAGAACTAACGGGTTTGGTAGCGTAGTAGAGCTACGAAGGTGGACTTGTTGGCCCTTAGACCCTCAAGACTGCAATATTCAATAATAGTTATGGCTCGAATCAAACATTTCGTTTACTGAAACAAGACTCCTATAATAATGGGCAGTAGCTAATGTCGGTTGTGGCCTTCTTCTTGATTCTTTTTCTTATAATGGAAAAACGATTTGCATCCAATGTATAGGAAAAGTACCAACAAAGTCATAAACTTATTGTGCTTATGTCAATTCAATTCTAAACTTTTCAATTATACTAAATGAGTCTTAAACATTTTAATGAATTGCCAACTAGTCTATCTTAAGGTGATCAATTCTAGGGTGAGCAATTCCCACCTGGAACCACGAATTGCCTATTGGTTCCTAGACCCACTTGAAATCGGACCATTAGTTCTGCCCAATTCTCGAGTGGATTCACACAACCAATCATGGAAGGTGAAAATAGGGTAAGGAGGGGCTGAGGAGGAAGGCAAGGGTGGGCATGGGTTGTTAGATAGGGGTGGAGCAAAGATGAGAGAGAACAAGACAAGGGGCGAGGATGAGTATGACAACGATGAGGTGGAGTGAGAATGGAGGCATGGTGGTGGAGGGCGTGGGAAGAGACGGAGAGCGAGAGGTGGGGAGAAGATTTCATAGGGAGAGCATACCTTGGGGAGTGAGAGAGTATGTGGGGAACATGACAAGATTTTTTTGGGCTTTTTTAATTTTTTTACATAAAGATTAATATATATATATATATATATATATATATATGTACTAGTCTGGTCCATGTGAGTGGGTGGACTGTTCCCTAATTTATTGGTTTCAAAATTGGAATTGGGAATCACTAGCTTTGTGTCAATTCGATCTAATTTCAAGTAGTCCAAGTGATTCTTGATTCTTTCGAATACTCATAATCCATCTAACCAATTTTCTTCGAAAATCGATAACATAGGTGTTAGCCATCCCATATTATGCAACTGATGCCAAAACAAACAAAATTTATAATTTTTTAATATATTTTTTTCTTTTATTCATTCTTCTTTTTACAACTCTTGCCCAACAAGGGCAAGAGAGTTAGGCCCTCACCCATATGTAGGTGAGGGCATAACCCTCGCTGACCAATCAGCAAGGGTCGCATCGCTCTTCTAAATTTGGACAAGGGCCTAACTCCCTTGCTTGTGACCAGCAAGGAGGCCCTCGTTTGTGGCAAACAAGGGGAATGCCCCTACTCAAATCTTGCTGGCTGACATTGGGGAAAAAGAAATAGAGTGGAAAGAAAAGAGAAAATTAAAAAAAGTAATAAAATTTCAAAAAAAATTTAAAATTATGTGTTGAACATACTACATAGGATAGTCGACCCTTATATTAGTAACTTCCAACTTAAATTTAGTTGAATAGATTATATTGACAAATTTTCAAAATGTTTAAAATTCAATTGGTATAATTAAAATGTTAAAGATTTAATTAGCACAAATATAATAAATTTTTGATTTTTGATATTTTCTCTCTTAACGGACCAAATTCTTTATGGAGTACATGTGGGACACCATAGAAACGAGGGAAATGTTTTTCCGAAAGTTGCTCCGCTATCACACCGTACCCGATCCATGCTGCGCATCATGCTGTTGACGATACAATCAACCTAGTCGTACTGACTTCTTCACTACATGCCTACCACCAAAACTCCAGATCTCAGGCGACGACGACACCGCTTGTCACGAGCCTAACATGAGGAGGCCGTCAATCAAGGAAAAGAGCGGCGCCCCCGTTTTCCCATCTCCCCCACGTGCTCCATCCCCAAACGGCCGCTCGAGTCGATGAATTGGTCGACCTGCGCATGATGGTTTTTGCCTACATACCTTGAACATGTTTGATTTTGAACAGGGCAACGTGACGATGAAGTTGTCTTTGATGTATCAGGATAATTAGGCTCGATGCGTTCCATCAGGATTTGATGTTTGAAGGGGAAAGTACAGCGGGAGTGTTAAAAGTTGGCACGGAGGGACACTTAAATGCCAAAACTTACAAACGGTACACTTAAGTGGCACTTTTCAAAAAAAATGGATTACTTAAGTGTCAGGTTGCCGGAACCTTGTCGGAAATCCTACGTGGCATTTTTTTACTAACTTTTTGGCCTACGTGGCTCGCCAGAAATTGAAATGACGAAAAATCAACGCAAAATGACGTCGTTTTTGCGCTGATGTGAATTTTTAAAATTATTAATTAAATAGTATTAAATATTTTAAAAAATAAAATATTTTAAAATTGATTAATAAATAAAAAAAAGGGGGAGGGGAAATCGGCGAGGGCTGTGCCCTCGTTTTTGTGTAGCCCTCGCCGCTGCCATCGTCGCCGGGAAGGGCCGGCCAACCACCCTTGGCCTAGCGGGGCAAGGGCCGGTGACCCTAGCCCCAGATATGGGCGAGGGCTTGCGGGCCCTCGCCGCAGGCCGATCGGGGCCCGGCGACCCCGGCGACCTCGCCCCTTCTCGGCGACGGTGGTAGCGGCGAGGGCTGCATAGCCCTTGCCGATTTCCCCTCCCATTTTTTTTTTTTTTAATAAAATCTATTTTAATTTTTTTTTAAATCTGACGTGGCAATTAAAATTGTCCACGTGGAATTTTTTATTTTGAAAAAAATGCTTCGTCAGCAAATGAAGTCGCTGGAAAATGAACGCGTGGCAATTTGGCCAGATTTGGCACTTAAGTAATCCCTTTTGCCCCGATTTTTTTTACTTAAGTGTACCGTTTGTAACTTTTGACACTTAAGTGTCCCTTCGTGCCAACTTTTGACACTTCTGAGGTCTGTGCCCTGATGTTTGAATGTTCTTGTTGCGTCATTTCGATGATCCGTCGTGTTTGCGACGCGTCCGCGATGATTGGTCGCATTGTTTTTTTATATTAAATGTTGAAGCACGCCCATGACATAGGATTGCCGAAACATGCCTAGGTGTCCGATTTTGGACTTGGCTCCGAGATATATAGTGGTAGACCTCATAGGTGGAGAGAGGGGTCCCAGTCAATTTTGTATGGACTGTGTGCTAATGGCATTCTTCTTTGGCCCTCCAAGATTGGACCCCTCATCGCAATGAACAGCATTGATTTGGACAGCATGGAGTAATAAAACAACTGTTTTATAATAACTAATAATGGAAAATGAATAATTGAAAATAACATAAGAATTGAGTATCGACACGCATGACTATTAAAGATCAGCATAGTTGATTGAGGCGTCAAGGATTTCCAGAGGTCACTCAGTTAGATCCCGATAATCACATATAGACTTTTCTTATTTGTAAACACCCGCATAGCATATACCCGAGATCTGAACTTAATCGGTTCATAAGACTTACATAGTGTTCCATTAATAATCCATAAATAATTGGACCTCTGCACTCGTGTCTTAGATACATAAAGCAAAACATCGACATGACTACATGAAAATAGTTTTTTAGATACCTAAGTTTGGTATTTCGCATCAACTAATCAAATAATCATCTCGGACATCGTGTCCATCCTCCACCAACATAGGCCACATTCTGATTCAATGTTGGGTTGTTCTTTTCCCTGGGCACCCGTTTGACTGGATTCGCAGCTCCACATGAATCTGCAATGTCCCAAGAAATAAAAATTGGGGGGGACAGCATCGCTTCACATGTAAAATTCAGGAACTCGATAGCTAATGGTCTTTGCTCTCTCCTTCGCCCTCAGATCTGGTCCTCGAATGTCTCTCCCCCTCCTCGCCTCCTTTCTTCTACTTCTGCAGTGGACGTTTGACGGGTAGCTTTTCGAATTGGCAAATATTGAGATCCAGATTTCGCCATATCAAATGAAATTGAAATCTGCTTTGATTTCAGTACTTTCTCTTCCTGCCCTCTTTTTTTCCATTTTTATTTTTTTATATTGTTCTTGTTTTGGTAAAAGCCCCCCAAAAAGAGATGGGAGGTTGGCTGCTTTCTTCCAAATCGCTTTCGTGAAGTGGCAGATTGCTGAGACGTTTTGCTGACTGTCTGTGGTCCGCGGCATTGATCGGGTTATTATAACTGGCGAAACCATGTCAATTACTTGTTTTTTTTTTTTTTTGGCAATTTCGAATTGCCAAAGAAAAGTAATAATAGATAGACCACAAGACGAATAACTAATTTCGTATTTTTTGTAAAGATTCTAATGGGTCTTTTTCTTCTCGATATTTTCAAGGGGTCCCTCCGAACATATCTTCGAATGGTGGCTAAATGTGGATGACAGCTACATTCATAATTTATCGTTCGAATCGAACAAAGGTCAAAAGAAAATACAGACTTTTTAAGAAAAGAATCTGTGGGAGAGGGTCGTGATGTGGGGTCACGATATGGCATATAGGTGAAAAAAAGTTTTTTTTGGTCAAAATAAAATTATATTCATTACCTAAAAAGATACATGAGAAGAACATAAATTTTGATAACATGGAAATTGGAGCAGATTACACCCAAAATACTACAAAATAAAGCCAAATTTAAAAAATAATGAGAATCAAAAGAGTACCGACATAATGAAATATGCATTATTCAAATAGAACGGATTTATCAAATAAAACAAAATTGATAACCAATCAGTAAATCTCATCTCATCGTCAGTGATAAACACACAATTAAAATTCATTTTCCAGTAATTATGACATTGCTAATTGAACGTGCATTGGGATTCTATTTTCTCTACATCATCGCCGGTTGAAACGGCTTGAAAAAACAAGGAGGCAATTGCGGCTTTGAATTTTTGGGCAAACACCTTGGACGAAGAAGATCAGCCATCCCTACGTGATTGAATAAGACAGACGATTGAACGCCGCAGCGCTCGGATTCTGATTGGTGCATTGTGCTGAGACGCATGCATCCTCCCATTTGACTTTTGTCCTCTAGTGGATCCCTTGCTTGTCTCATCGTGACCCTCGGAAGCTCTGTAAAAACAAGTGCGTCCGACAGCTGGTCCTCGACGATTGGCCAGATCAAACGAAGTGAAAAGAAGGGGTCGGAGAAGACGAGGGGCCCGTTCCGGATTTCCTTTTCCTTGGTAGATTCGGGCGTGGGTAGTTGTCAGGATGGTAGTTACCATTGCAAAGTACAAAAAGGGCTTGACTCGCTCCAATTAATATAATAACGAGTTTCGAAGTACCCTGCACCACTAACCTTTCGTCTTCTTGATTGATTGGACTGTTTGGATGTTCCTGGGCTCCCACTCTCTCTCTCTCTCTCTCTCTCTCTCTCCCTATCGTGCAGAGCTGAAACCATTATTATAGTTTTTCGTGCATTTTGCCACCACCGTCTTTCATAAACTTCTGCAACAGCATTTCAATCTTCCCGATCCTTCCTCCTTGGTGAATTCTTGAATTTTTCGTCGTCGTTTTTTTGCTTCTGGGTCGTGCGGAAGTAGTCCCGGAAAGGACATCATCCTTTTCCTTATGTTTGGCTTCAAAAAGGATAGATGGTCTGATTCAAGAAAAGGTAACTGTGCTGGCGAGCGAGTTCGATCTGACAGTGAGTCACTGTGTGGGGGATTGCAGCGACTGTGTTGAAGGGTGGTTGGGCAGGCAAAGGTTGGATCCGGTTTCTCCCGAGCACTCCTCGTTTCCTCAATCTGGCAACATATAATTATTAAATCTCGCTCTCAAATCTCAATTTCGGGACTCTTCTCTCTCTCTCTCTCTCTCTCTCTCTCTCTCTCTCTCTCTCACTAGAATACCAAAATAGTCCCCCCCCCCCCCCCCCCCCCCCAATCAGCCAGTTCATCACATACTAAGAGAGTGCGAGAGATATACATTTATGGAATAAATATACGAGGCAAGATCACGGAGAGCACCGAGCTGTGCATTTGGCGGTCACTGATTGCTCTCTCCAAATCTGACCAAACCCTTTTCTGGCTCTGCTTTGCCATGTTTCAGTAGTAGCATATTCACATCCAGATTCAGTCTCTTTCTGGGTCTTTCCAAGAGCCGACCGTTGGGCTCTAAACACAGAGGTAAATGCACTTCCTTTTGTGCTTGTGTTGTTTGGTTTTCCTTGGTTTCTTCATTCGTCTATGAAAAAATGTTTGTCAATTGATTGGTTCTAGCAGTCTCTGCACTTTCTTGTTTTTTGAACTGACAAAACTAGCGGTTCACTAAGAACAAGTAGGAAGATACAATCTTATACGTGAATATGATGTGTTGATGAGTGATGTTAGATCTTTGTTCTGACGTAATTTGTGCCATCTTAATTCTCTTATTTTCCAATTGCGTGATGCAGTAGAGCCTGATTGGAGTTTCGGGATCCGGTTCATAAGTAATCAAGATGAAAGGAGCTGTCTTGGTGGCCATTGCTGCCTCGATAGGGAACTTTTTGCAAGGATGGGATAATGCCACCATTGCAGGTAAATTTCACCGAAAAAATGTGCTGGATTGCTTCTTCTGCCTCTTCATTTCTGTCATGATTTATGATTGAGCGTGTGCTGATTCATATTCCATTGTATCTTGAAGGGGCCATCATCTACATCAAGGAGGACCTCGACTTGGGAACAACAGTTGAAGGTCTTGTGGTGGCAATGTCGCTTATTGGCGCCACAGTCATTACGACCTGCTCAGGAGCCATATCAGATTGGGTCGGTCGACGTCCAATGCTGATTCTATCATCGATTCTTTACTTTATCAGTGGTTTAATAATGCTATGGTCACCCAATGTGTATGTCCTATGCATAGCTCGGCTATTAGATGGATTTGGGATTGGTTTGGCGGTTACCCTTGTTCCAATTTATATATCCGAGACTGCCCCATCAGAGATAAGGGGTCTACTGAATACCCTTCCACAGTTCACTGGTTCTGGTGGAATGTTTTTGTCATATTGCATGATATTTGGGATGTCATTGTTGGCGTCACCGAGCTGGAGATTGATGCTAGGGGTTCTATCTATTCCCTCGATTCTTTATTTTGTACTCACAGTTTTTTACTTGCCTGAGTCGCCAAGATGGCTTGTGAGCAAAGGGAAGATGCTTGAGGCAAAACAGGTTCTCCAGAAGCTGCGTGGGATTGAGGATGTCTCAGGTTTGTCCTTGACCCCTTCCTGTTCAGTACTAAGTATGCCTTTTCCATTTCATGTTCCATTGCCTCTCCAAGGAACTTCAGCCAATGGAAGGCTGCGAGCGGAATGCTTATTGGTATGATGAAGACTTAGACATATGATAGACAGAGTGAATATCACAGTGCATTTCCTCGGTTAATCTTTTGCTAGGCAATGGCCTAAAAGAATTCTGAAAAATATTCACCATGTCCATCAAGTTGACAGTACTTCTAGGAGAGCAAAATAGGTTTTGGCTGTCTATAATGAGTTTGTAGTGTGCTTGTAATGTATTTGTAGACGAGGCTTGGAATTCACATTGGCTTTGTGTAAACTAAGCAGGAAAGCATGAATCTATTATTTTGTTACTAATGCTTGACTCTTTTATTCGAGTATGTCATGAGGATGGGCAGCAAGAAAATTAGGTGATTACTCTGGTTTTGTGTGCTATCAAGCTGTTCATTCTTAGAAACTAATTGTCAGTTTAAGTTGCTTTGCTTCTTTAGAAAATGGTAATTGCCGGTACCAACCAGTAAAGAGAAAAGGGCATTCCTTTAGTGGGAGATAGTTGGGTTATGCAAAGAAGTTGCACATCCTTATGTCACTTGTAGAAATTTCTGGTGAAGCTAGACTGGGAAATGTCACAGTGCAAACGTCCTTGGCATTCTGCTTTTGTCAGTTTTTATGTTAAGCATCTGTTGCTTTTGAAGTTTCTCACGGACCTTTTTCTAAGAATCTGAAGTCTTGTGGCAACTTCAGTGTAAATTAGGCCACTTCCACAGCCTTATTTTTAACTGCTTTGTATGTGGTCCTGAATATGTTTTTAGTTTGTGAAAGTTGTTATGCATTATCTTCTGATTCCCTGCAAAATTTATGGTTCCAGAGCAGCAGTGTATCCAAAAACATGAGTAATGCATTACGTTACTAATTGGAGCATGTGTTGGAGGTGTTTCAGTTTAGCTGATTGAAATGATGAAGAATCTTAATAATTCTTTAAACTCCCTCCTTTAGCACAACTTTTGTCCTTACGACATTGTCTTTGAGTTTTCCTTCTATTTCACATGTATTGACTTCGCCGTTTAGAATTCATGAACAACTATGGTCCTAGGGACTGTATGATTTATCATTTATCATCTCGGTTATTGTATCTGTACAATGTGTTTTACCTTTTGTTGTTTATTTGTGAATCATCAAAGAAGCAAATGAATGAATATTACCCTCTATAACAATTGCCAAGCACTTTAAACTTTCATGGCTTCTGTGAACTAGTTTGGGCTTTATAGCTTCTCCTTGTTTAGTAAACTAGCTAAAGACAAAAGCCAATTCGTCTTGCTCCTGCTGAAAATCATCCTGTCTGCAGGTGAGATGGCTTTGCTAGTTGAAGGGCTTGGAATTGGGGGCGAAACATCCATTGAAGAGTATATAATAGGGCCAGCTGATGAACTGGCAGATGGCCCCGACCCAGATTCTGACAAAGACAGGATCAAACTATATGGACCTGAACAAGGTCTGTCCTGGGTCGCCAAGCCTGTCACTGGACAGAGTTCTCTTGCCTTGGTCTCCCGTCATGGAAGCATGGCGAACCAAAACATGCCTCTCATGGACCCGCTTGTGACTCTATTTGGTAGCGTCCACGAAAAGCTCCCGGAGACAGGAAGCATGAGAAGCATGCTCTTTCCCAATTTTGGTAGCATGTTCAGTGCTGCAGACCCTCATGGTAAAGAGGAAAGGTGGGACGAAGAGAGCCTGCAAAGGGAAGGTGAAGGTTATGCATCTGAGGCTGCAGGAGGAGATTCTGATGACAACTTACATAGTCCATTAATCTCTAGGCAGGCAACAAGCATGGAGAAGGACATGGCCCATGGAAGTGCTATGGGCGTCAGACGCCACAGCAGCCTCATGCAAGGAGCTGGAGAGCAAGGTGGAGCTACAGGCATTGGTGGGGGTTGGCAGTTGGCATGGAAATGGTCAGAGAGAGAAGGCCAGGATGGGAAGAAGGAAGGGGGATTCAAGAGAATTTATTTGCACGAGGAAGGTGTCTCAGGATCAAGACGTGGGTCCATTGTTTCGCTTCCCGGGGCCGATGTTCCACCGGTTGGGGAGTACGTTCAGGCTGCTGCATTGGTTAGTCAGCCTGCTCTCTATTCAAAGGAGCTCCAGGATCAGCACCCAGTTGGGCCGGCCATGGTTCATCCTTCTCAAACCGCATCGAAGGGGCCGATCTGGGCTGCTCTTTTTGAACCAGGAGTTAAACATGCGTTGATTGTCGGAATTGGAATTCAAATACTTCAGCAGGTACTCATGCCGTTACATTTTTTTCGTGGCATTTATTCTTCTAGTCTCGGCAAATCTTCATACAACCTTGTAATGCCAATGTTGAGTCTTCATGAATTTCCCTTATTATTTGATTGCTTTCTTTCACGAGATCACAACATTCTGTGCATGTGGAACTATCTCTGAAACAAATTTTTGGTGTTAAGTCGTTGCAGTCTATTTGAGGTTTTGGGCAGTGATGGTTGGGTTTGAGGTGCACGAAATATAGAACAAAATGCAGGAACGGGGAAAGTATTCAAACCGAAGTACCAAAGGCTTTTCTCATTAAAATCTTCATCTTTGCACTTTCCAAGCCGGAATGGAAAGACACATTCAAAAGTTCGCCTCTCATAAACCATTCAATCCGCTTCTCTGATTTGACTGCGTAGTGCCTGTCTCGAGTTCTCAGAAACTCAAAAGGCCTTGAATCATTACATCTGCAAGTATTATAGAATTTAGACAGTTAGAAAGGTGGAATACATTTCCCTACAAAATGATGCTCATGTTATTTCTTGCCTCAATAATTCTTGAACTCCAAGCACTAAGTCATCGATTGCGACTCATACAAGGTGGCAGATCACTCCATGGTTTTATTGTGGCATTTCAATTCATCTAAAGTTTATTTCCAAATTGCCACACCATGCACTTTTCCATGAAATATCGTCACTCTATTCGGTTGATGAACATGCAGTTCTCAGGCATAAACGGGGTCCTTTATTACACTCCTCAAATTCTTGAAGACGCTGGAGTCGAAGTTCTTCTTTCGAGCATGGGCCTCAGTTCAAACTCTGCTTCATTCCTTATCAGTGCGTTCACAACCTTGCTGATGCTTCCTTGTATAGGCGTTGGAATGAGGCTTATGGATACATCTGGAAGAAGGTATGTCCTAGTTTTATTACTGTCCAGTACCGTTTTCACTTCCACAGCTGGAAGCTGTGTTTCTACTCTTTATAAATCAGATTTCATGATTTAGATAACTAAACCACCTGTTTGGGCTAGTTCACCTATCAGTTTATGTTGGGCCAATCATCTTGAAAATTAATGTGCAATTGATTTTCCCAAGCTATGTTTGCTTTCATATGTATGGTTTTTGCAGTTTCTGTCTATTATGAGCGGTTGTCAACTGGAGGCAAGATTTTTATTGAAGGAAATTTAAGCATGGCCTGGTTTTTACTTATCTGTGATACATTGGAACATGTTTGCAGGACGCTGCTGCTCACTACGATTCCTGTGCTCATCGTGACACTGGTGGTTCTAGTCATCTTTGAAATGGTGACCATAAGTACGGTCGTTAATGCCGCGATTTCAACCGCCTGTGTCATAATTTACTTTTGCTGCTTCGTGACGGCGTACGGGCCTGTTCCCAACATCCTCTGCTCCGAGATCTTCCCCACGAGGGTCCGTGGCCTTTGCATTGCCATCTGCGCGCTCGTTTACTGGATAAGCGACATCATTGTCACCTACACCCTACCCGTGATGCTCTCTGCCTTTGGCCTGGCGGGTATCTTCGGCATTTACGCAGTTGTCTGCGTTATCTCGTGGGTCTTCGTCTTCCTGAAGGTCCCCGAGACCAAAGGCATGCCCCTTGAAGTCATCACAGAGTTCTTCTCCGTCGGAGCAAGACAGGTTGCGGCTGCCAAGGACGAGTGACCGAACGTTTGTTTGGTACGCTCTGGTTAACATTCTCGAGGAAGCCGATCAAGTTTGTGTTCGGAAAGTTTTGCAGGTTGTCCTTGTATTCAAGTTCTCACCATGCCTTCCAATTCAAAAACGATTATTTTGTTTTTTTTTCTCCTGCTGATCTTGCTCAGAAAGAAGTGAAATTCCATTATTTAAGAGCACATATTGAAGAAGTATATACTTCTAGCCAATTTCCCTTTCTTACTTGCTTCACAAGAAAATAGTCACCCTCATTCATTTAAATTGTTGAACTGGATGACACTTTCAGAAAAACACTTCTAAGATACACTTTTTGGCCATGTGAGCGATCCAAAGATATTTCAGTTCATCGCCACCTTGATAGCAAATGCAATCGGGTTTTTTTCAGAAAATAAAGACCATAAAAAGTTCATTTCCACCTCTTTTTCTTGGCCTTGGAAAAATTAAGGATGCCTTTGGTGTTTGAAAACATTTTCAATATTATGTCCACTCTTTAGAAATTTAGAAAACCAGCCCAAAAAATCTCAAACGTAGTTGGGTACTCAGAGTCAAAATTATTGTTGTCCACTGAAAATGTTGTTTTCCGTGGTTCCCAAGTGGAATAAAGTGAATTGAATTTGCAGTGGCATTTCTCTCCACCTAAATTTGGATCAAGATCCATGAGGCATCTCTAAACCCTAAAGCCCCAAATGAGGGAAAATAGGAGATTAGTTTCCTAATTTGAACTTACCTTCTACAATGAGTTGGGCCCAAGACTAGCCCACTCCCCCCTGGACTTGGGCCTGTCTGCCAATTTCGGACATTGCGGTAGGCCATTCCAAATTGTGTTGCTTTGCCTGCCTAATGCATCCACCTCTTAGGCTCCGTTTATTTAATGAAAAATATTTCCCTTATTTTCCAATATTTGGTTCACTAAAAAAATGAGTTAATGGAAAACCTATTTAATCAATTTTCAAAATATAACTAAATATCATCACTTCACCAAAAACTCTTTGTTTGGGCATGAAATCCCAATGCTGGCTCCGAATCCCCGACGTCCAAGACCAGATCTTGAGTGCTTGGGCCTGGTTCCATGGAGGCCAAGCCCATGACCCTGATGTTGAGGCCCGAACCCCTAACGCTCACACCTAGGCCTGTCAAGGTCGAGATGGGGACCCTCGTGGCTATACCGAGGCCCAAGTTCATCAAGGTTGAACTTGAAGCCCCAATGTTTGTGCCCGATGCCCCTGCACTCGAGCTTGGGTACACAAAGGCCAAGCCCAGGATCTTGGTATCCAAGCTCGAATTCCTAGCACCTGGACCTCAGTCCATCAAGGCTAGGCCCAAGATCCCTGTGCTTAGGCTTGGGATTGAGGTGCTTGTGTCCCAATACTAGTTGGGGTCCATTGATGTCGGATCTAGGACTTTAGTGTTATATCCGGTTCACCAATTGGCCATGGATAATTTAATAACACATAAATAGTATATATCAATTTAAGAAAATCAAATTAGATTTCTCATACCTAACAACCGAAAATATTTTTCAGCTCATTTTTAGATGTTAGCTAAATACTGGAAAATCTTATCATTTTCCTTGAGCATAATGTCCAGCACTGTATCAAGTAAGCCTGGTCTCAGAACAACCGACTTCACAATCCCAGATTGTACATCGACAAAACTCCGGGGTACTTCGCTTCTGTTGCAAGGAAGGAACGAGAAGAGCTTGCAATCGCCTGTATCATGAATCCAGATGAGAAGACAGCTCCTATCACGTCCCTGAAGAAGAGTGAGATTGCTTTTCCGAAAAACGTTTTTCGAAAACATTATCTTTTCCACGAGAAACAAATGGAGACCCACTTTTGCTGTACTCCCGCGCAAAGCTTTGTTTGCGCGAGCCACTGGGAATTGCTGTTGCAAAACGCGTATCGTGCATACGTTCCCTCAATCTCCGCCGATCGACCGAGTTTCATTTCGTGTGAACTACCAGCACTAGAAAAGATCCCTTGGCATGAACCGTTTCCTTCCGTGCGCAAGTCGCATCGCACCCGGCGAAAACGTACGTACCCACTGGCTCGATCGAGCGGGGGCCCAACACCACCCAAAGCACAAAGTGTCGATAACTTTGGCACGTGTGTGCGCATTCGGCATACCCGAAATACACATGGGAAAAACCCGAACTCGGGCTCGAGCCCTGACCTGCGAATCCAAACTACGGGGCCCGTATTCGCCACGGGGGCGCCGCCGGCTCAGTCCCTAACGGTGTCATTAGCCCTTTCAAAAAGAATGCCGATGAAGCCTACTATAATACTCAGCCACGATCCAAAAAGGAGAAGAAGGCATGCTCCTACTAAACGAGATGCCCATCACAAGTGGGTCAACATGTTGACTCTTGGAGTGTCATGATAAATAATATAAATTTTAATATTTGGACGGCTCCTAAGACGAAGGAATATGTTGACGTTTTTCCAGCTAATTTAATGATCTCTGGTTAAGTGATTAGGAAGCTCATAAACAGTCCGAAAACCACCTTTGATTGGAGGAGAGAGAAAGGAAACAAGGCGGCATATTCTTGGGATGAGCATTTCTTAATAATATCTTGAGATAATATTTTATTAATTCATGTCGTTTCCACTGAATTTGAAAGTTTCGGTTAGTGGGTTACGTGGAACTTCGACCATCAAAATATTATCAAAAATCGAAAAAGTAAAAAAAAAAAAAAAGAAGAAGAAGAAGGAAGGAGGATTTATTTGTTGTTTAATTATATCTCAACCAAACCCATTTTACCTTTCATGGCACCCAGCCGGCTACCAAGAGCAACACCCACTTTCCAGTACTACCATTAGTTTTGGTCACAAGCCCGTGCTAGCTAGCTGGCTAATCGACCGTGTCGATACACGTGGCAAGGGGTCGACTTCGATCCTCGAAGACAAGCATTAGTCGATTAGTCAATCGGCCGTCGTTTTTTAGTCGCGTCAACAACGTGATGGTATAGCTCTTTGTTGCCTTCTAAACAAAGGCCATTTGTACCATCGATAAACGAAGGGATTAACGCACCCAACACCAAGAATCATGTGAAGTCTGAGCAGAAAAACGGGAGGAGGCGTCATTAGATTTATGGATTGGATGTCGCGTTGACAATTTCGATAGAGGGACTGAAAAAGATATTATCGAATGTTCTCCATCCCGGTGCACTTTATATATATATATGAACAAACATTAGTGCTGTAAAAATTAAATGAGTGGGTTCTTCAATTTGATTTTCCCACTGAAGAAAACGTAAGGAGATGGAATTCTCCCCAGCAGAAGCCAACCAAGAAGGGTTGACCCGAAGCACTTTTCCACACAACGCACTCGGGTCAACGGGCGGTCGTTATTTGATTGCGCATGCATCGAAACATGACATTCAAACCACTCAACTTACTGATCTATTCGCTGCTTTAACTCATGAAACATCCTTAGATTTTTCGCTTTTTATATGAAAAACCGGAGGGTAATGCCGGAATCAAGATTGCACGGTTTAAAACCGATGACCCGATTCACTGGAAAAGTAGGTGAATTGAAGATCGCGACACTTGATTCTTTATTTCAATTTCTAACTAAGGCTCCAAAGCAATCCCCCGGCGCTGACTCGATGTGAGGGGGGATGTGACCTGGTTATCTCGCAGCTCAGTGTACGGGAATTATGGCTGCCATCGGTGCCGCCGTGGCCAGCAGGAAGTGGCCGGCACGGTGGGCGGTGTAAATCGAAAGTGCAATGTCATACACGGGCATTTTACCCAATATGTGAAGAGGGATTTTTCAAAAAAGCCGATCAAATTCTTCAATTTCTCCTTCTTCTTTTTATCTCGATCCGTATCCGGACAATCACGAGCGCGGCACTCCCGGAGAGGGAATAAAGAGAGTCCCAGACACGTCGGCAGCGGCTGAAAGTTTGGGAAAAGCAAATCTAAGGGGACGGAAAGGAAAGGAAAGGAAAGGAACTGTAGAAAAACAAGAAAAGCTTGGTGGGGGGATCAGTGGAATTGAAACGGCAGCGTTCCATCTTGACAGCTTCCTCTCATCTCTCTCCACCCAAAGAGACAGATTCTTTCCTTCAACATTTGATGGACGTGGTCTCTCTCTCTCTCTCTCTCTCCATTCTCATTTGACCCCTCAAAAATAAAGATTGGGTCCCCTGCCTGGCTCCTCTGTTTTTTCTCTTTGATTGCCATTGGCCCACCTCTAGAAATAAGATCAAAACCTCTCTCTCTCTCTCTCTCACTCTCTTTCTCTCACTACCCATCATCCATGGGCTCCCACTCTTAGCACCCAACACTAGGGGGACACCTGGACCAGACAGGAGGCGCCAGCCCAACAGCCGCAGCGGTAGCAGCCGCCATCGATGGTTGCTTATGCATCGAGACAAGGGCCGGTCTGGTAATGTCCTCGCTCCATCAGAGGAGGAAAAGTGAAAGGGTCATCAGAGGAAGAGAAGCAGAGGCAAAACACCGAATCTCATGAATTTCCATTGAAATTGAGCTTTGGGATTCAAAACCCTTTTCCAGACGTGACGTGATTTGATGATTCCTCTGACCATCTGACACTAACCTTAACGTATGCTGAAATCAATGAACATCATCTTCAGCGTCGTACTAAAAGCTAAGCAAATCTATGAAAAGAGGGAAGGAGAGACCTCCACATAGAGAGAGACTTCGTGTCACGGCAAAAATCTGTCGTCGTGATCTTCTCTTTGCCTCATTCTGGACTCCTCCTCGGCTGGGCCGGAGATCGAGCTCGAGCCCGGGGTCGCCGCCGGCAAATTGCCGCACTTGTCGCACACGGCGGCCGTGGCCACCAGAATCCGGCGGCAGGATGGGCAGGAGGAGTGCGATCCCAGCCACGGGTCGATGCAGGCCACGTGGAACGCGTGCCCGCAGTGGGGCAGTACCCGGATTTCGTCCCCCTCGGCGAACTCGGCGAGGCAGATGGTGCAGTCGGAGAACCGGGCGGCGGCATCGGGGGTGAAGGTGAGCTTGGGAAGGGAGCGGAGGACCTTCTTCTTGAGGCCCTTGTTGGCCTTGGAAGGCGGAGGGGGCGGCGGGGAAGGAGGAGGGCCGCCGCCGCCGCCGGTGGAGAAGGAGGAGAGGCGGCGGAGCCAGGCGCAGCGGGCCACTGCGATGAGGCCGAGGACGCAGATGAGGGCGCAGAGGAGGGCGGCGAGGATGACGACGAAGTCGGAGTCGACGGCGATGGGGTCCGGGGGCGGGCCGGCGGTCGCCGCCGTCGAGTTGGCGGCGCCGAGGAAGCGGTGGCGAGTCATGGGAGAGAGAGAATGGTGTTCGGTTTGTGATGTCTGAAAGGATTAGGAGGAGCAGGCAGAATGGGTAACAACTAACAACTAACCCCCCCGCCCGCTGATTTTTGTAATGGTTTAGATTCGGTCGGGTCGAGTCGGGTCGGGTCAGAGGGGTCGTACTTTGTTGGAAATTACATTTTTGTCATCCATTTCTTTTATTGATGCAGAGTAGTCCTCGTCTTCATAAGGTATCCATGATTATGCCCCCTCTCGCGGATCATGCTGCCTAAGCCAGTTTGGCATGATCAATGATGATTCCCCCCGGATGTTCTTCGATTCAAGGGTGGGGTTTGGCATCACTTATTACACTTTCACTTTCACTTTTACCTTTTCCTTTTCTTTCTTTTTTTCAGTTTCAACTTAATAAAATTTGACTTTCATTCAATGCCGAGCACCTCTAATTAGTAAGAATTATACAATTTCAAAAAAAAAAAAAAAGACCACTTGAAGTTACGTGAAATACCCTCGTGACGTTTTCGAAAAAGTTTCAAAAGTGACACGTAACTTTGAGAAGAAGCCCTCAAAGGCTAATCTCCAGGTTTTTTCCTGCCTTATTTATCCTTTAAAGGCATAACATTGATTCTTTTGCATTGATTATTTTCAAGACAAAGTACTCAACACAACAAGGTCGTCAAACATGAGGGCGGCATGTCATGCGAGTGGGCATGTATGACATGTTACAAGCCGTTCATGACGTGAAATGAGCGTTGTATACGCCGCTGCGTGTAACCTACTCTATCTCAGCTATCAAATCATGCCGGCCCCATATAGGGCTCACAACAATTTAATGGTCGAGAATGGTCGAGATAGAATTGAGCAAAGGCGGTGGTTAGAGTGCCAACTTCCCATGCCAAGAAAAGCTTTCACGGCTGAGAAACATGCAACATGCGAAAAGAGGCAGTACTTGCTTTTTCAGGAACACTCCCTCCATCAACGGCTAATAGATTCCAACCGGCATCTTGCTCATGAAATTACTCATGGAGTTCGATTCGACACATTCACCTACTTTCAGTAAGGGAAAAAATGGGTCTCCAATATGAAATTACATGACTTCATATCACATCTACATAAGAGGTAAAGCCTTCGAATACTCTTCATCCGCACCAGAATGTCACGGGGAGTGATTCAACTTCTTCCCCGAGCGAAACTTAAAACGGGCTATACCTTACTGGCCTGACGTCCATCATCTCACCAACCGGATAGCCAGTGGTAAATTACGATGTCAATGAGTTGATATAAAACGAATAATCGGACTTCTCATAACGCATCTTCATTAGAGTATGTAAGTAGCTAATCAAGGTCCTGCTCAAGGATGATCAACCAACGCCGCCATAAATGGGCACTCTTTAAATGATGGGCTCTACTAGAAACAGATTAACATGCTTCACTGCGCATGAAACAGCCCATTTTCCATCTGCGCAATCTCAATTGAGCCTAGCTTAACAATGGAACTTCAACACGACATCCAACTCAAATTTGTAAACCTAACTGCCTCCACACACAAATTAAAAAAGACATGGCAGTAAATAAACCACATTTATTAAAGAGCTGATCATCTACTCGTTGACTAATGTAGCTCACCAGGTATCCAGCAATATAGAAAACCAAAGGATATGACTTTTGGTGTCACATATCTTAACAAAAAAGAATAGATCCAGTTCCCGCTCCTTCATAATCAAAGGTCATACCTCACATTCCACCTACCATTTGTATCAGCATTGAACGTCCAGTTGTTTTCGCTAACCTGCAGATAGGGTACCTGGAAAGGTTTTTGAAGACAGTCAAAAACCGCACAAAATTTTGAATTTGTTTAGAAGCAATAAGTTCAATGTGGAGCTGGGCCATTCCTTATGTGAACTTATACTGATTACGAAGCACTTCTTGGTAGCAACAGATGCACATGCATACATTTATATAAGGACATATACCAATAATGGTTAATTAGAGCAGAGAGGGTGAATGGAAATGCCCGACTATTGCATTATGTTTTGTTAAGTTCACAGAGGCATTATCTATGCCATAAGAATCACTTTTCCCTACCCACCCGAGATCCACAACTCGTCCCTTACCCCTCCGCTTCCAAACAAAGTAGATGCCATTGAAGCGCCGTCTATTTGGGTTACGAGGTTCAGTTCTTAGAGCAAAGGTACTTTGTAGTTAGACGATCAAACATGCATAGCGGCGTCTCTCTCAAGGACCTGATAACACTTGCAACATCAAATTACAACCACTTCTTTAACCCAAAGGGGGAAAAACTAAAGAAATTAGTCCAGCATTCATGTACTCAGACAGGCACAATGCATATGAACATTTAAAGAAGCCATCAGATAAACTGTCATAGATGTCGAGAATTGCACAGACTCAATCTCACCCAAGACATTTCCATCCACCAACCACAATCTAAGATTAAGCCGAAAGGGCGCAAAAAATAAACAACATTGGAAAACCAAACAATACAAAAAAGGTACATGACTCCATGGTTCATACCTGGTCGAACATTTCAAAGCCTAGTTTGAGTCTAACGTCTTGGTCCTTCTGAAAATTGAAAATGTTCCAAGAAAATTCTGCACCTCCCCTGGACTTCCACTGTTATCATAATAAACATGAGTTGCAGTGAGAATCAGTTAAAGGAATATAATTCTCACATTGACTAACATAATTGCAGAGCAGAACATATGGAGCAGGAGAACCAGATAAAATAGAAAACTGTTATTCCATCAAGCTCCGAATTCGTTTTAAGGTGATTAGACAACCAATCGATCAACTAGGAAGATCTTAACCCATATCTAATTACACTACATCAAAGTCATGGCAAACGTAGATAATCACGAACCTGCTTAAACTCTTTGTCAACGTCACACCGTCCTTTCACATTAAAGCTCAATAGTCCATTGGTAGTCACAGGAAATGCCTTCTTTGCACGTACATTATAGCGGAGCTTCCCATTTTTATCATATTGAACTCCCACACCGAGGCTAGCGGATAGCTACAGGACAACAGTGCAGATGAAGCAAACAAAGGTATAAGAAGCATCACAATGTGCCACAAAGCAAGTTGAAATAGGAGAACGATAAATTATTGAGAATAAATCACTCACATCCGGGTAGAAGTGCCGTATTATCGCACTAAAATAACTCGGAGCTCCCAATCTCGTGTCAAGTTCTCCATGAAGCTGACAAACAACAAGGGAAGAGAACGTCAGCCCAGATCATTTAAAGCAGCAACTTTTCAAGTAGCAAGCATGAATTTTTTAGACTTCTTCTCGTGCCGACACCCATATCTTTGTCCTCACAACAGCATCAGCGGCTGCTTAAGCCGAAATCAATTAGCGAACCCGGAAAGGTCGGATACATTTCCCCTCGACTCGGCCTTATCTTCACACTCTTTTTCTCTTCTCTATCCCGCACTACTTCCTTCCCGTGGATTCATAAGACCTTTAGCTTCGCTAATCAGAGACATTCGACTACCTCGCCCGACTCTCCGACGCTCGACAGACCAATTCAAGTGAGAACGTCGCAGCACAGGTAATACCCCCAATTGAATACCAAACCACAAAGAGAGCAGAGAGCAGAGAGCAGAGAGAGAGAGAGAGATTGCACCTGCAAGAAGGTCTTGGAATCGATGGGAATCTTCTCTTTGGCGTGGATTCTGAGAGCTTTGGCGTCCCCCCGGTATCTGAGAGACGTCTCCATTTTGCGAAGAAAATGACGAGGCTATCGGCCCGCGCGAGAGGGAAGACGATAAAACCCTAACCGTACGGGGACGTAGCCACCTGCTCGTCGCCGTCCGCCGCTCGCCGTTCGCCGTTCGCCGGAGAATGTAGTCGTGTTATCACTACCTCGCAACTTTCGGGAGTTTTCCCGTTGTCTCCGCCGAGGGACCATATAAACCTCAAGGGGATAATCGGGTCTCACTTGGTCCAATGAAAAGGGAATACGTGTCCGTTCGGCCATGGGCTTCTGGGCCTCCGTACGCTTCCATCTCGCACTCGACGGGCGCTCCTCAGCACGAGGGAGACTCCTTTGACGGTTAGTTACGGCCAGTGACCCCGGAAATGAGGCAGAAATTCACGACGCACGAGCGACCGAGATCGATGGATTGCATTTTGTCATCACCGTGCATGCTGTATCCAACAGATAAAATGTTTACCCAGTTCGTCACAATTATGAATAACTCGAGGGATATGCATGGGATGTATTGGGTACTTAATCAATGTCCGAGCAACGATGCTCGGCCTAATTGGTTAGTCTCGCACGATTGGGATGGTCTCTTCATGTTTGGGGTGTCGGGGATATGTAATTTTTGCTCTTCTGCTTCCAAGACTGTCAAATGGTATTCATACTTAAGATTGTGTTTCAGATACTCGAGATTGGAAGAAGCAAACAAAAAATTGAATCGCAACCTGAATTATCAGATGCATTCCAAATCGATTCCATTTGCTCTTTAGATCACGTGGGATATACGTCCATGTCACGATTATGAACTTGAGATAAGAGACATTTAAATCAAATATCCTGGCAATTTCTACCATAATGAACTTTGGACACCAGCATCGAATTTCTTATCCATGAAGAGGAAAAATATCATATGAGCAAACTGTTGCATTTTTCAAAGTTCGAAAGATTGTGTCGTAAGTGTCTCAAATGTAAGAAGTGATTCTTTTTTCAGGTGATCCAAAAGTGATGTTGTTAAGCGTCTCAGATGTAAGAAGTTATGCTTTCCTTAGATGAGTCAAAAGTCCTGTTATTAATATCACATATAAAAGAAAAAAAAATTGTAAAAGATTGTGCTATTTTAGAACACAATGACCAAATCGCTGTAAACACCGCTTTCCATCTCTAATAGGTCGCGTGGCCAAAATGACCAAATCGCTGTAACTTTTAAAAAAAGTCTACACCCCAACTCTCAAATCACCAACACCAACATAAACTCTAGCCTCCTTTCCAACCCACCATAAGCGCTATGACTTCAGCCTCCTCCATCCACCCTGACCCACCATCTTCGCACAGTTGCAGCGGCCGAATGAAGCCATCAACCTGCTCTTGGCTACCCGGTGCCCACTGAGCGGTTGGGTCACAATTTGCCAATCAAGGTTTTGATTTGGAAGGTAGGGGAATTTAGAAGATGGGCAGGGGTAATTTGGAAAGAAAATTGGTGATTTTGTGAATAAATCTTAGTTTTTAACTAATGATGGAAGCAATTCAGTGTCCAACATTAAAGCAAAAGATGCAAAATGGTATTATAAATAGTGTAGGATGGAAAATTAGTGATTTTGCCCAATCTACTTTTGAAAAGAGCAAGAAATAAAAGGAGAACTAAAAGAAACCTTCGTAGTAAAAACACATTAAGACATTCTAAGAGAAAGAAACTTTCTGAGTTAAAATTCCCTAGATCACAACAAAATTTCTCCAATGTTCTTAAATATCGCCAATCAGGCCCAGCGCACAAAAAAAGGTAAGTCTCCCAACTACTTACTATGGATGTCGAGGAGAAGCCGTAATGATGAGTGATAGAGTTGCGACGAGGACATCATAATTCATCGATGAAGTCCAGAAGATCATCAACCTCCTGTCTCAGTGCTGTTATCTTGTTCTGCTGCAAAGCTATCCGGTTCTCAATTTCCCGTCCCGAAACCTTCTTCTCATAGCACTCTACCACAGTTGTGTGCTTAACCATCAGCTTATCTTGCAACTCTCTCTCCTTGACCACCAGTTCTTCCACCTACATCAAGAAAATCAGGATATATTCCTCTTAATGTGACCAGACAGTTTCCCATCAATAAACACACTGGACATGCTTCGTTTAATAGAATAAAACTATGACTGTATATACATGATCGCTTTGTTTTCTCATCATATGTTAAAGATATGGGTTATTAAGAAAGAAAGCTTGAACCATTTCTACCACAAATTTAACAGATCTGAAGATCCAGATCTGATTTTTCTCTTGATATTCTCAATCCCTCTGCTCACCCTAACTGCACACCCAGCCCAATGGGACTCTTCTGAGAGTCCAACCACAGGAAACCCCTTTTCAAACCATGACAGTGTGTCAATTTGACGGCTCAACCATTACTCAAACCAGTTCAAGCAGTCTCAATTACTCAGTGTCCAGCTTTGCTAAAATTTGTTGTTAGTGACCTTTTTTGGGGGGTGGGGGTTAAGCTCCTGACAGCCTTTAGAACAGTTTATGATCCATCAACCATTGTACAAATAAATTCACTCAATATAGCTGCAGCAGAATATTCTGCTGGGAAAAGCAAAAGGCTGCAACAAATTAGAAGGTGACACAGTAGCAGATTAGTTCTCAATTTTCTTGCCATAACAGGTATGAGAAGATATGGCATATCTAACCTTGGGCAATATCTGTGCAGCCTGGGGAGAAGTTTGCAAGGTTGACAGCAATGGCTTTAATTCCTTAGAGAGCTCTTTCAACTGACCATCTGCATGTTTGCGTGCTGCCTTACAAGCTTGAACATCACCTGTCCTAGAAAGATCACGCAGAGATGCGTCTAGCTTGTCATGTATCATTAAGCATCGGTTAATGAGATTGTCAACTTGCTGAATCACAGATTGGACCTGCAATAAAGAGATTGAAGTCTTCACTCCATGCACTCTCTTGCATTGCAAACAAAAGCACAAACTAAAGGCACACTCCTTACCTCTTCCCATTGAACCTTTGCCAAGTATGATGCTGATGACTTGGAGATTGACAAGTCAGCATGCACATATACAATGCAAGCAACAAAAAGGAGAAAAAATCCAGAAATCAACATCATTGGCTCCCTAAGCATTGAAATACTGTTAAACTTGTAATAAACCTGCAAGCAATTGGAACAATATCTCATTAGATGGAAGTCCAAATAATTCCACTATTTTGTGTAGATGCTCAAGAACCCAAAAAAGCAATGCTTGAAACAAGGAATTCATTCATTGCAACTCCCACTATTTACTGCACTGATATTTTGATGAGAACTCTCCCAAAAGAAGAAAATGCATTGAGTTTCCTATGGTCCATAGGAAGGGGAGACTCTTATTTCATAGAATTGAATAATCCACGTGTCCAAAGTAAAGGATTTACATCGGTACCAGCACTGATTTTGCTCTCCCTCACCACAGTAATCTCATTACTCAAAAAACTGTTCCAGTGGCAAAAACTAAATCTTAATTAATGGAAATAGACTGCTGTGCTGACATAATGACCTGAAAGATACATATGCACCATTACTTAGCATAATGACTTCCACGTGTGTGAGATGGTGCTATATTAAGAATATCCTTCAGGCAATTCATTATCTCGGGAAGATGTAAGTGTACCTGGAAATACTGATCATGCTCTGGCACAACTTTACTCTTTTCCAATACTATTACTGGTCTGCCAATAACATCCAAGTGGGAAACTTTTGTCTGCATAAAAGACATGCTCTATCTTTTTATAAAAGGATCCAGAGTGAGAGAACCATAGGAATCAGAAACATTGGAAAACTACAGAACAAAGAACAAAGAACAAACAAAGAGTGACAACTTAGAATCTAATACCTCTTGCAATTGCTTCACAGGAAATGGTGCAGATACAGATATATCTCGAGAACCTTCAGGCAAAACAACCTGCACTTCACAAGCATATAAGGACTCATAAGAATATCAATGCAAGTGATTGTAGATTATCTCATATCTATCATGAGGTGTAATATGCAGAGATGTACTCCTCAGAATCTTAATGATGTAATATGCAGTGATGTACTCCTTAGAGTCTTAATAATGTAATATGCAGAGATGTACTCCTTAGAATCTTAATAATGTATGTGTCCATGTACCGACCTAAGAGAATGTGACTTCAGAGGAAGGGGGACGCAGAGAGAGAGACAGACAGACAGAACTTACTGAAACAGGAATCCCATTTAAGTACTGCAGACACTGTGAGATCCATATATCCCAGGTCCCACTTATTCCTACCATTTATGCTAACTACATTCTGCATGTTCATTTGTTAGTACATTGTAATGCAAGCTAAGTATGAAACTAGCTTCCTCAATGACTAGTTATCAGTGGGCCTTCTTGATGTTCAACCCTCTATCACCATTCCCAGCCACTGATATTAAGTGCAGAACTAAGAGCAACAAGAAATTTCACCTTTCCAAGTCAGTTTTACTTCTTGCTCTTGCAGCTGGCCTTTTCTTTTCAATAGTTGGGGATGGTCTTAATTAGTTGCAGACTCAAGGACTTCCATAAACTAACTTGCTTCTATTGCCAGTTTCACATGTATGAACTTTTTGTTGACTATTTGAGAAAATGTGAAATAAAAAAAAAACTTACCTTCACAATGAGGGTGTCAATAATGATTTCATTTATAGGAGAGCCGAAGGAGATATTGAGGAAGCGTTTTCCTTCTGATTCAAACAAAAAATCCTGAAGAGGCAAGCCATAGCCAATTGTGAACGCAGTCCTCCAACCACCAAACATTGGGTACCTAGGTTCAATTTCCAGCTCTGTCTGTACCCATGATGAAAAATATGTGACAATCTCATATTATACGAGAAGTTATGGAAGTAAATATTGCGAAGATCAGATTGTCTACCTTCCTAGAATCACCCCAAAGATGAGAAGTTGAAATGTTGCCAATTGCATCCCTGTAATAGACAGAATGAGCCCTTGGAGGCAGCTTTGCGACGAGATTTCTGAAAGCTGATGCGCCTCTAATGTGTGGTCTGGCCTGGTAATCAAGCCTGCAGGATGAAGGAAGTAGCTTACATTAGGCACAGACACCAACCTTGAGAAAAATAGCAAAGAAGCACATGAAAAGCATAATCATACCTGGAGAATTCTCCCTTAATTTGAGAACCTCCATGAACGAGGTTATAATTTTCAGTAACCTGAACATTACCCCAGTGGGAGACTTCTATTTCTCGCACCAATTCTTGAGCAACAACAAAGGGTTGGTTGCTCTCAAAATGAACAACTATAGGTGAGTATGAAAAGGGAGCAAGATCCTCGTAAGGACCATATTTGATCTCTGAACCTTGAATCTTTGTGTTTTCTAGTTTTGTGTAAGATTCAACTCTTGGATGAGGCAGTTTAACAGTGAGAGACTGGACCTTGACAGCATAAGGAGAGAGAAAGTACGCACTATCTTCAAATACAAGAAGCTGAGTATCAGCCTGAGTAATTTTTTCGGGAAAAGGTAGCAGTGAATGAGTAAACACAGCTAACACTTCAAAAGTAAAGCTTTCGCCCTTCCCTAGTCCACCCTCAGGCAATGACACTGAATAAGCAACCAAGGCCGGAGGCATTCCTTCACTGTTGACATTTTCAACAGGAAGATTGACAGCAGAAGCTTTTGCTTTCCCTTTCCCCGGGCTAGATACAGCTGTCAAGTATGCCAAGTTTTTTGCCTGGCGTTCAGGAAAGACCAACAGAACCTCTGATACTGAATCCTTTCCCGTGTTCTCAACCTTCATTAAACAGTGAAAAAATTCAAGTAAGAGAAATCGATTAAATGAGGTACTAACATCTTCCAAATGATCATTTGCCTTTATCTATAGCCTAAGTAAGGAGTTTCAGGATAACAAGGACATCATAGCAACTCTCTACTAATGAGATCTAGCAGAAAAGGAACAAAAATGTAGGAAAATTAACAATGGCAACACAATTAGAACTAGGACATGACCGCACCTTTAGTGATGAGGCAATCCGCACGATGTGAGATGTCAAATCAACCTGCAAGAGAAGATGAATATCATTAGCCAGCTAAACTATTGCGAAATATGAGAACCAAACCAACAGCCCAAATTTCCACTTTCTCGGGTTGCACAGACATCATATCTAAACCCGATAAAATTCATCAAAGCTTTCTCAACTAGCACAAAAATCCTTTAGATTTCCGGGAGCCCATTCAATTGTCATAATCTCTCATCATCCTCAGGATTGGAAGATCGTCAAAACCGACCACTCAAGCAAAAAAACCACTACCCAGACAGCCAAATCGTCCGACATGAGTTCAAATGCTTCAAAATGCAAACCAACCTAAAAAACCCCCACGACAAGGCCTAACGGCGCGTCTCGATACTCGATTCGCGAATCGGACATCAACGATGCCGATGGCATCGGAACCAGCTCAAACTTCACAGCAAAAGCAATCGCATCTCAAAGACTTCAAAAGAAGAAACCCCCCTTAAAACCCGCGCGATACGAGCCGGATCAAAGAGTGAACAGCCGAAAGCTCGCAGGGAGAACGAAGAGGAAGAGAGAGACTCACGCGTCGATCGACCCTGGTCAACACCAGATCGGAGAGCACCGGAGTCGAGAGCAGGACCACCGCGAAGACCAGCAGGTCGAACCGAAACCCCATCTTCATGCGCCGAGTATGCGATCGCCTCTCGAACTGGCGTTTGATTTTGTGAAGTGCGGACTCTGGAGAGTGTCAAGACTTCGGGGTCTTATGGGGGTTGATTGCATCATGCCCCCAAGGTTTTTGGAGTATTGGCAATTTGCCCCCGACGGTACCTCGATTTTTGCAATATCCACCCCCAACGCTTTGAAATCAGTTACGATGAGTGCCGGTGAGCAGTGGAACCGGACCGTGCAGGTTCCTAATATTTTGAAGCGGTGATTGTTGATATGATTGCTAGTTCCTAAACTGGACGGAAACTTTCCTTTATTCGGCAAGTTAATGATATTTGGTCGTATCACACATTTAACATCTTTCTATTGAGATTTTCATATATTGAAAATCCAAAACACTAAATAGTGAGAGTTTAGACTATGTAATAATATTTGTAATCTTATAGGGAATAAAAAGAAAAAAAGAGAGATCACCAATGGTTCATAAACCCACCTAAGAGCTAGACCGGACTGGTCTTGAGATAGCCGGTGATTTTTACCTTTAAAAGTTGCTTATTAATGTGGTCAACAAATGGGTATATAAAAAGAGTGAAGATTGATATATTTATGGTAAGTTTTATGGATATTTGATTAGGGGCTTTCCAAAAAACAAAAAAAATGTGATTTAGTAATTACCTAAAAATGTGAAAATAGAAGGAATGGCAATAGTAAACTTCGGAAATAGCGGTGCTGAAGGATTTGCATTTGCAGCCCTAGTAAAATCCAGCACACACGTCACGTTGTTCCACTAAAGCATTCTCGGAGGATACCTCCCATGCAGTACGTCCTCGAATCACTGCATGGTTGGATGGTAAATTAATTTTTTTCTAGAAAAGAAAAAAATATATAATTCAAACAAAATTATAAAAATTATAAAAATCATCAACCTTAGTACCGGCTGTCTTACATTTAAGTTAGGGGTTTCTAGTCAAAATTAACCAAAATGATTACATTATCAAAACGTCAAAAAGTTTATAATTTATCAAAACATCAAAAGGTTTATGATTAAATTGACCAAATTGAAAAGTTTAAGATTGAATTAGTATCATATAATAAGTTGAAATTTATTTGTAGTTATTCCTAATATCTTATCACTAATACACATACTTTTACTTTTGCAATTGTTATACAGGGAAGGTTGTAAAGAATTTCACGAGATGAGGGGGATTGCAAAAATCTTGAAGCATCACGAGGGAAATTTGTTGCAACATAAAAAAACTAGGGGCAAAATGTCTTTCTGCCAAAACTTATTGGACATCGTTGCCCTTATCAGTGAGCACCGTATCGTCGTGCGAGAGCACGTGACCAGCATTGGTTAGAGGAAGGTACACCGCTGAAATGGATTTCAAAATGTCAGGATTATGTTGCAAAAAATGAGATATCATGGACAAATTGCCATAACCAAAAACCTAGGGGATGTGATGTAGTTATCTCTGTTTTTTGTGGCTGCTTCTTTGGTGGTCTTCCTGACATCTGCTACATTCAAATCTAAAAACTTTTACTTTTGATCTAATCAAGTCATTCTGTTTAACAAAAGAAATGATTTCAAAGTGCATCAAAATTACAACTTATTTAATATAAAAGTCTCGGTGCTTAAGCATACAAAATTAACAAGTTTTGAGACTTGTCTTGTGCTTATCCCTTTTAATGTTTCAATAGTTTCAATCTTGCGACGTGATTAGTGATGGTACAATTAGACCAAAGTGAACAGTTGCTCGAATTTAATCATTGAACAAACTGGAATCATACAAACCACACCCCATCCATTTTATCAATGATACACGAGTCAAATGTAACATCCAACGCTGTTTTTCTTTTTTGTTAGAAATGTAGAAAAAGGTTTTCTGTTTTGTGCGATTAAGTAGAAAAAGGTTCATTTGGAAGAAAATTTACATGTTTCCTAAAACAAAGTGACAAGAATTATCTCCATTGCACGTTCACAGTGTTTGATTGTTACACAAAATTAGGTGGGAGCAACACAATGCTTGCATACTGTTTTAGCCCCCGCGTAACTTGTCTACAAGGTAATAAACAAAACGCAAATAGCTGCTGCTCTTTCCCTTCAAGACTATGGGAGAGAAGTCTGCATATTATTAGCATCTCTGCTTATGCGGTCAGCAGTATCTTTTATACAATACCGACAATATCAGTGAACTCTGCAGCATTGGAAGCAAGAATATCAGCCTGAGATTACAGTGTTCTGCTTCATCGGGCTTTGCAGTGGAAGAAAAAGGTATACACGTAAACTAGCGAGTCCTGAATTCAATCCGACTTATCACTCTGCACATAATGACCCCTCAGCTGACTTATCTGCCTTCAACTGACTTATCTGCCTTCAATTGGAAGAAAAGGATACAAAATTTCGGGCATCACATCAACTCCATCACCTCATTGCCCTCCTTAACCTATACTATGTCTGCTTTCCTTCGGGCGGTTCTACTTGCAGAAGCTCGATGTTCATTTCAAAGGTGGCTCCTGGCTGGAAAAGGAAGACACGAGTACTCTCAGGAATGCATCGCATTCTCAAGCACATCTATTGACATGCTCAGAGGTGCCACATGCAAGAAAACTTCACTTAGGAATGGAGTTGAAATCTTAAAAGAGGCATGAAAGATTTCAGGCAAGCTTTAAGAACCAGGCATTTGATGGCATGTTCAGCTCCCAAACAGAGTGGGTTAATTCCCAATAAATCAAGGATATAAAGACTACCGGTATCTCATTCATTCCCTTTGGACCATAGCCAGCCTCCGGAGGAACGATCACCCTTCTCTGAAAAAGGACAAATGTTCAAGAACAATAAAAACGTTCAAGAATGATAAGGCCATTAAAGACCAGGGAGAACATGGGACAAGTAAAATACAAGAGCACTAGCTTAAGTGTTAGCAATTCAATCACTGAATGACAAATTAGCCACATTGACAAACGTTTACTGCCAATAAGAGTCGAGATGATCACCTTTCCACCTACTTTCATCCCTTCTGTTATCGAGTACATAGCAGGTGGCGGCTTGGGAGCAGCCTGTGCTGAAAATAATCCATTTGGATTATCTACAAATTCACGCTTGCGTTCCTTTCCTGGAGGAGCTCCTACCTTGAATTCATATGGCTAATAATGCCAAGTAAGCTTGTACATTAGCAAAGCATTGGTCCAGATAAGGCAGTAAGTCCAAAAGAGGAGAATTTGTCTGAAAAAGAAAATTCGAAGTATAAGACCTGAGCAATAATGCGATTTCCAGCTAAAAGCTTAGATTCTCGACTTGATATAGCCGTAATACCACGATAAATACAGTCAAAATGCACCTGCAAAAGAGGATTCAACACAGAATATTACTGGGTCATATATTGCTTGAGGAAATATAAACAGAAAAGCGACATCAACAAACCTGAACTGTTGATCCTTTTTTAGCTACTGGACCCTTTCCCTCGATGATATCATAGTATTTCACTCCATCAGCTGTTTCAAGGATTGGAATTGCTTACTAAAACAAAACGGATAGCAAGCTAAAATGCAACTTTCTCTCGTGAAACACGAGAACCTTTTTTCCCCACAAATCTGGCAGCTTAGAATTCAATTCTTTTCTGCTCTGTATGGGGAACAGGAATTAAATTTTAGTTTGAGCATCTATTGGCAGGAAATAAAATAATGTTTAAGAAATACTTTAAACTGACTAAATCGGTTATAGAGGTAGTACATGTGGGAAAGAGGGGCGGGAGGAAAGAAAAACTAAGCTAGGCGCTACGAAATGATATGAATAAAGGGAAGCATTCCTTCTGCATTCCATCAGGTATGATGATAAAGAGAAGTAGCACAAAGAGTCAAGGTGAACTTCAAGATCCTAGCTTAAGCAGAAATTAAATGACAAAGCCACAGGATCCATTCGAATTGCAAACCAAGACTCAAACTAGTAATTACTACCAGCTCCGATGCTTTTAGCTATGAATCTTTTAGTCATCCCCAGGGACATTATGCGACTGAATCACATCCTTAATGCCTATCGTATTCCCTTCAACTGCATTATCATAGCAAGTGGCAGCTTCTAAAATGTCAACGCAACAGCCATGAAGGGCAAAACACAGAAGCACGGTCACACACTGCCACCCCTCCAATCTTCCGCCAATGAACTAAACTGGAGGAACTATCTCACTGTAGCTGCACTTAGGACTAGAATCCGCACAGATTACAAGACAGAGGCTCCAACAAGTAACACAACAGATCCCGTTTATCGCAATGCGATCTAGTCAGAGCAGCACCTAACGGCAATTTTGACTCGATTACTTCCTCACATCACTTGCATAATCATAGCCACGGCCAGCTTTGAACCGTACGAACAATGTGCCCGTCATTACGCTCACTCAACTACGTGCTCGCTTGCTCGCTCAATCGCAAAAACAAATGAAGCACGCCTTTCAACTTTCAAATACCCCATCCGATAACGAATTCGGTTGTGCATCCGTGCTCAATAATCGCATTGCGACTGCTACCAGGGAGAAAACGCAACATCTCACGGCATGCGCGAACGGAACACGAGCGAATTCGCGCTCTCGACGAAGCGAAAGAACGACGAACGACAGAGAACGGAGGACTCGGGAGACTCACGGCTCGTGGCGTATTCCTCGAGAGGGATGGCCTTCCGGTTGCGCCTCTCTCTGGCCTCCGACGACCGAGGCAGTGAAGTGAGCGTGAGCGGCAGCGAGGAGATCAAGATGGCGAGCCTCCTCGAAGCGCCAGCCGGAGGAGCGAGCTGCCGCTTCGCGACGTCCGGCGGCTGGCTCGAGGCGGCTTTCGGACGGAGAAGATGATCGTCGAGGGTCGGCTTGTGGAAGCTCCGGACGGAAGCCATGGCCGTTGGGCTTTTTGCGGTTTGCGGATACCGCGTCAGCTGCTCGAGGAACCGCAAGAAAATCGCGTTCGCCTCATATCCTTTCCCCGCCAATTTACACCTTTGTCCCTCCTCCTTCGTAAGCAGGAGTATCGCTATAGTGAGATTGATTTTTACATGGTTGGTCTATAATTTAATTATTTAAATGAGCGAGATAAAAAAAAATCTGAATCGAATAAATTTAGAATAATCAACGAAATTGATTTATTATTAAATGACGTGGAGGATTCACTCGATTTCCATAATAAGTCGAAGTTACTCAAAATTAACATGTAAAGTAACCGAACTTTTTGATAATTTTTAATATATCAAAATGTTGATTTTAATTTGTTTAAGTGACTTATAGAAAAAGCTTTGAGCATATCAAAACTGCGGAAAGGGGTAAAAAAAGGATTCCTAAATTCTAATTCGATGTTCCATTTGATTCTTAAACTTCAATTTAAGTCAAATTAATATATGTACTTTATAATTTGAACCACTTCGGTTATCTTATTTGACATGATCGTCCAACTTACTACCTAAAATTCGCATTCGTTGATGTGCCACATTAGTAAATCAATAAATAATAATAAAAAACAACGTGGTTGATGGCACAAGGAGAGGAGAAGAAAGAGATGTGAAGAGATAGTTGAGGATGTGCTCCACTCATGTTTGCTAGGACCTACTTGCTCTCATTGATAGCAAGCAAGGGCAAGGAGTCCCACACGCAATGATGGCGTCATTGCTTGTCGCCATCAAGCGAGAGTCCGTGGACTCAGCACGATAAAAGTGGCACGATGACAGCATCAACATATTAAGTAGAAAGATAAATTAGTTAAAATCAAATGCTACAATTACCAAATTAATCAAATTTAAAGTTTGAGAATCAAAATTAAACATCGAATGAGCAAGCATTCATGCATCAATTTCGACATGAGAAATGATGTGCTTACTCGGACTAATTTATAAAGTCCATACACAAAATGACACGATGGGTTATTATTGGTGATTAAATATAACTCAATTATTTAATTAATTATTTGTATTTTGTCACGTTATTTAGTATACAATTTTTTAATTTCGTAAAGTCAATCAGCTGTGATTGATAGTTGAATATGATACACTTATTTGATTGATTACTAAAATTTGTTTGCACATTTCATACATGACACGCGAATTTTGTAAACCGCTCTTGCTGTAGCTTCTTTTCATCCTGCTTTCTCTTCCCTCTTAAATTTTCCTTAAATCGCTCGGCCAATGCAACGGCTGAAAACCATCGGGTGGCCATCAACAGCCCGCCGCCCGGGCTTTATCTGCGTGGAACCTTGCTTGAGGATCGAATCAACGGCCGTAAAAGCCCTAATCTCATCGCTAATCATCTAAGCCGCGAAGCAGGCGACCGCAACCGCTCTTCGTCTCTTCGACTGTGTCGCTCCCAAGCGAGCGAGCTGCATCGATACAATCGAGCACCACAACGGATCGTCCCCCTTTTTAATCTCCTCCCTCCTTCCATTCTCATTTCTCTCTCGAATCGAACGCTCGCGGTGCTCGACGCTTCGCACCCTCCGGTCGCCGGCCTCTCTACCGCCGCCCGCCGCCCGCCGTGACGATGAGCGCAGTCTCGAGTTCTCTGGCTTCGGTGAGAAATCCCCGAGCGCAGCTCTCGTCAGGTAACAATCTCGTTGATGTTGTTGTAGCGTTTTGCACTGATTTTTAGCTTTGATTCGTGCTTGATCCTAGAAAAGCTGAGTAGACGATGTTCTTCGGCGAACCGCGAGATGAAAGAGAGAGCAAATGCCTGTAATTGAGTGTTACTAACTCTTGTACCGGTGTGCGCGGGTCTCTGCTGTTGCGTTAAGTAGCCTGCGATGAGTTTAGCGAGCTCGAGACCCGTGATTTACTGCGGATCACAGCGAAAACTCGAGTGTTTGCGGCCGTCTGAAAGACTCTACTGAGACAAAGATGGGCTGTCAAGAACGTAGAGGAGGTAGGATGGACAGTTGGTCAGATGATCATGATCGTACATGGACGGTAGTTGGAGCCGGTGGTTCTCTTAGGGTTCCCTCATCTGGGATCCCTGGGGAAGAGGATCAAGTTGGCCCTTGCGAACAGCTTGATGCACTATCTCCCTTCAACCCTTTGAGCGAAATGTTTCCGAGTATGCTGAAGCAGTATAGCTATCCTTATTGCAACGCAATTTTAATCTGTATAAAAATGAAGTACTTGATAATTTCTTTATTCTTTTCTTGTTGCTTGTACAGCCTTTGAATCAATAGAGAACATTTTCTTCTGTATCTGTATGAATCGATATTATTCCATTCTGATTCCTACCCTATACCTCCCAAGGAAAATCTGAATTGGATTCCAAATTGACGGGTTATTGTGAGCTTATCCATGCCTTATAGACATACCATATGACATGTCGGCGTGGTGCTCGATTTTTATGCATGGGCAAGAACTTGCGACAAAAACAAGAGTACTAGATGGGTCTGTGCTACCACATTAGCATGACCTGTGGTGTAATTCTCATACGAAAGCTTCATCTTGTCATGTAGGAATGAATCTGCCCAAATGCTGAGCAGCGGTTTTGTGCATCCTCTATTTAGATATTGGCATGTTTCTCCCTTTCTTTATTTGAATGAGATGATGCATGAGTTATAGCTAAAGCACCTTTCCTTAGTTTCTGACATGATAGGACGCCATTCTACATTTTATGGTTTATGTTGCCATAATCTGACTACTAGGTTTTAGAAGATCTTTGTTTCTTCTCTTGTGTTTGACCGGCAGTGGATATTTAAGGGTCATTGTGCTAAGAGCCTCGACTTTACATTTAGTAAAGCGGACTCACGCTATTTATTCTGGAATATACTACCAGGTTGTCCGCTCAAGCCATCAGTCCAATGCCTGGGGAGTGCATGCCGTACCAACTTGTCGTTCACTATAAATCAAACTGGAATGCTGCAGCTCCGCTCCTCAAGGCAACTCACTGTCAGTGCTGAGTATAGGTACTGGCAAGTATTGCAACTTTGCTGTGGTCTAATGTTGAGGTGCTGGAATTTGAATGCAATTACTCACTGGAAGCTTAGTCAGAAGTCAAATTTTCTTTTATTGTCCCATCTATGTCAGACCTGTATAGACCTTTGTTGCAGAAATGGATACTCAAAACTAAGACACATTGAATACTTGTCAAGATCTGGCAAATCTGTGAAATGTTGTGGGTGACAGAGAGGGAAAGGAAAAAGTTGAGGGAAAAGGGGCTGGGGGGGGGGGGGAAGGAGAAAGAGAGAGCCAGGACATAATTTTTATGCAGTATTTCCTTGTCCTGTTTCTCAATGGCTTCCTTCCTGTTGATGTGCAGACATAGTTTAGTTACTCTAAACTTGTATATCTGGTCAGCATGGAAAATGTTATTCTAAATCTATTTGGCCAATGATGGATCTAGGAGATTTGTGCAGTAGAGGCAAATGTATTTCACAATTCCAAATATAGCAATGATATTCATTTCAATAATAAATTCTTTTGTTTTATGCTTGACATGTTAGATGGGTTAGCTAACAACAAGAAGTTACTGTTCATAATACAAAACTCATTCCCTGTATCTATAATCTTTCGTAAAATTTTCATAACTCTATCGAATTGTGGCATAATGGATATAGTCCCCAGTTGTGATTGAATGTACCCAATGCTAGTCTTTGCTTGTTTCCTTATGCAGAGATGGTGGAAGGCCAAGCAGTGCAAGCATCTTTGTTGGTGGTTTTGTCTTAGGAGGAATTATAGTCGGTGCCCTTGGTTGTGTATATGCACCTCAGGTACTGACATTTTCTGTAACACCCTACCTATGGTGCAAGAATTCAAATTTTGGTTAGATTTTGTTTGAATTATTGAACATCAGATTTTTAATATTCTTTCCCAAGATCCTTTTCTGATAATTTTAGTTCAAGCAGTTCATGTAATTGTCAACAAATATTGGAAGTATCATCGTTCAGCTGAATACTTTTTCAGCTCCATTATTCCACGGGATAGTCCTGTGGATCTAGATGTGGAAACCCTCTAACCTGAATTGAGTTATTTCTTTTCTCATCCTGGTAGATCAGCAAGGCACTGGCTGGAACTGACAGGAAGGATTTGATGAGGAAATTACCAAAATTCATCTATGATGAAGAGAAGGCTTTGGAGGTGACCTGTCCTTGACTTAATTTTCACATAAATTATAATCTTCCAATTTATGACACCTTATAGTACTTACTGTGCCATGATGAAAATGATTTTCTGATCCTGGATTGCCATGAGTAGAACAGTTTTTGTACCTGCAGTTAATTTGATAAGCAACCACTGTCATGTTTGTACATGAAGTCCAATGTATGCTTGCTATGACCTCCTTCATGTATTCTGCGAAAAGAGTGTAGCAGTACCATGGCCATCTGCGAAATATGGATTCACTTTAAAATCTGATGATTTCCAGAAAACGAGGAAGGTGCTTGCCGAGAAGATTGCACAGCTCAATTCAGCAATAGACGATGTATCTTCTCAGCTCCGAACTGAAGAATCATCAGATGAGATTGCTGCTGCCCCTGATGAAATTGAAGCTGCTGTTTGATGGCCCAAACCTCCCAGGCCTACAATCATGGTCGTCCTCTGTCTTAATACAATTGGCTCTCCCTTTTTGGTGGCCTCCATATAACAGAATAATGGTTCATCTTGTAAAATCTTCAGTTTATTTCTAAAGACCAATGCACTCGGTTTCTTTGACATGGTCATCTCGATAGAGGAAATGCATCATTTGTGGTATGACTATGCAGAACACCATTTACCTTGGCTGACTTTGTACTATATCGTCACAGTTTCCCTTCTTGTCTATGTATAATTACAGTCGTTTGTTGAAAGTGATCGCCGTTACATTTGAGATAATGTGTGCCATGAGATGGTACTACGATTAATGTGGTTGACATGGTGTCAACTTTTAAGCCAATCATCGGCAATGTTACTTAAGGTAAGATTGGCAGATGGTCAGAATGAGATTTGCTCTAGAATGGCAAAGCAAGGCTGGGTTGTGGCTAAACAAATGATCTACGAACCATCCCAGCTAGCTGTGTGATGAAGCATCTGGAGTTCTGTTGAAGTAAACCAGCTATGGATGATATAGGAGGAGAAAATTGAGTAATCTATCAAATAGAGTTTACAGTGTTGGCCCTGTTGGGCCTTTGTCACAGGCTGATATTTTGAATTCAGATGTATTACTCCTGGACCGTCGCCTGTCCCAGAAAGGGAAGACGGATATTATTCACTGAACGATTTCCACCATCAACTCCACATCGGTCTCTAAGCCAGAAATATACACACCCCAATTTTATTTTATTTTTAATATATGAGACAAATATGATGTAGGCCCTCGTGCGTGTTAACACATAAGCTCTTTCAACAAAAATCTGGCTCGTGCATTAACAGAGAAATTCACGAGTCATTGAAGGAGTGGCCTTTAGGAGAGAGGGAGAGAGAGAGATGGATCGGTGGTTGAAATCAGCCTGTGGCTCACATTTATACCTTGGAGATCCCCCAACAGCAACCTTATCCCGTTATATGTCCCCGCAGCACCATATTCACCACTCGTTCCCTCCTAATTGGCTTCCAACCATGATTCACAGATACACATGCGGTGACCGATGACCAAGGAAGGAAAATACAAGCTTTCAAAGCTAGTGTGGTATAAATGAGCTGGGGGAAGCAAGTCGCTTGAGCTTTAGTTTTCAGTCAGCCATGGCCACTCACGCAGCTCTTGCTCCCTCGACCCTCCCTGCCAATGCCAAGTTCTCTAGCAAGGGCTCCTCTCACTCCTTCCCCACTCAATGCTTTTCCAAGGTCTCTCTCTCTCTCGATGATCTCGTTCTATTATGTGCGAGTGTTGTGTGATATGTGTTTCGATGTTTCAGCATCATAAGTGCTGATCACTCGCGTTCTTTGGAATGTTTTTTCTTTCCTATGTGCAGAGGCTCGAGGTGGCGGAATTCTCAGGCCTTCGCGCTGGGTCGTGCGTGACTTATGGGAAGAATGGCAGGGAAGGATCCTTCTTCGATGCCGTGGCTGCTCAGCTCACTCCCAAGGTCAGCTGATCAATTGGACTATCACTAATATTTTCTCTGCATCAAATGTTTTGGAGTTAATTTGTTAGTTTCATTCGAACGGATCATTGTTCATTATGATGGTTGATTTAAGTTCATGGAAATACACCGACCTTTTAAAGAAAAGAAGTTTGCAGGACATCGTGTGATCGGTCATCATACATGGAAAATAACATGATCGTTTGCATACTTTACAATTTTCCTGCATATTAAGAGATACTCCTTAAGTAACTATTAGACATCTTTGTGTTCTTTACTTGACAAATAATCATATCCAGCTTAATTCCCAAGGAAGTCTAGGACTGCAAGATTACCTGTAATTAAACATGGACCATAGCACAAAGATTGATGGTACAGGCTTAGCCACAGGTAAGCAGACTTTCTAGAGAACCAATAGGGGGAACAAATTAATCTGGACCTCATTATCATTCCTTGCTAAGTACTTGAGATTGTCTGCGAAGGCCGCAAGTGGATGGAGTATGGTGGGAAACTTGAGGAAATATAGTCAAACGAGGTTAAACATGGCAAGAGGAGGACCCTTCTTGATGTCAAACTAGAGCTAGCGACTAAGACTTGCAATAACGACCAAGGAATACGATTTTGGGGGATGTATATGAAATTATTTGTAACTCCGTAAAAAAAATTAAAGCACTCGTCTTATATGGAGAGCTATTACTTCATGCTCTGTTGGCGACAGTTGATCAAAAGTGAGGAAGTAGAAAGTTGCAGAAGTTGATTTGCCTCAAAGAGGCAGCTAAGAGTATGTATTGCAGAGGCAGATTTTTAGTAGACCAGCTTAAATATTTAAAGACTTGAGTTGCTGTCATTGAGAAGAGTTCAAAGCAACCTAGTACAAAATAGGTCAACATTTATCAGCATCTTGTGACTCTTGACATGATAACTGTTTGCAACATAGTCGATCTTTCTAGGTAACCTATTCATAATTCCTGTCAATGGTGAAAACAGACTTCAGCACCAGCTCCGGCTAAGGGAGAGACTGTTGCTAAACTGAAGGTTGCAATCAATGGTTTCGGTCGCATTGGTCGGAACTTCCTTAGATGCTGGCACGGAAGAAAGAACTCGCCCCTTGATGTCATTGTTGTCAATGACAGCGGTGGTGTGAAAAATGTGAGTACAATTTTGCGACAAGCGCTCCTCTAATTTTTTTGGAGATACCCATTACCTCATTTTTTATCTGACAAGTAAGCTTATTTGCAAGACAGGCTTCACATTTGCTGAAGTATGATTCCATGCTGGGGACTTTCAAAGCTGATGTGAAAATTGTGAATAACGAGACCATCAGCGTCGATGGGAAGCACATTAAGGTCGTCTCTAACCGGGACCCTCTCAAGCTTCCCTGGGCTGAGCTCGGCATCGACATTGTCATTGAGGTAAGCCTGATAATTATGAACTAACCATGTTAATTGATCAAATTATTGTAGAACTTGTCCTCAAGATGGCTTGCTAATTGAATTACAGGGAACTGGAGTCTTTGTAGACGGCCCTGGTGCTGGAAAACATATCCAAGCTGGTGCCAAGAAAGTTGTCATCACCGCACCAGCAAAAGGCGCTGATATACCCACCTACGTCTATGGTGTGAATGAGAAAGATTATTCCCATGAAGTTTCTAACATAATCAGGTCAGAATCTTTCTTGAAAGAACTTAGTTAAGATTCTGTTGATCATAATGGACTGAACCCATGAGCTTCTGGCTGATTTCAGCAATGCTTCTTGCACCACTAACTGCCTCGCTCCTTTCGTGAAAGTCATGGATGAAAAGTTCGGTAAGACTTCACCCCAATCTTGGACCACCCTTTTTTTCCCTAACGTGTGACTTACCTGTTTGGGTTCTGACTAGTTTCTGAACTCTCATGATCACTTTCGTAGGCATTGTGAAGGGTACAATGACAACCACACACTCCTACACAGGTGACCAGGTAATCGAGCGAAGTATCAAGGAATCGTGTCTTTATGTGCACGCTGTCTGAACTTACTGGGCTACTCAAGTCTAAGTATAATCGATTCTTTTACCGCGTATGGTTCAGAGGCTCTTGGATGCTTCCCACCGTGACTTGCGGAGAGCCAGAGCAGCAGCGCTCAACATTGTCCCGACAAGCACCGGTGCTGCAAAGGCTGTGTCTCTCGTGCTTCCCCAGCTCAAGGGCAAGCTCAATGGGATTGCCCTCCGTGTGCCAACACCGAATGTCTCCGTCGTTGACCTTGTTGTGAATGTCGAGAAGAAGGGCCTTACCGCCGAGGATGTCAATGCAGCCTTCAGAGAGGCAGCAGAAGGGCCGCTGAAGGGCATATTGGCCGTGTGCGATGACCCTCTCGTGTCAGTGGATTTCCGATGCTCTGATGTCTCTTCAACCATCGATTCTTCACTGTCCATGGTCATGGGAGACGATATGGTGAAGGTGGTTGCTTGGTACGACAATGAATGGGGCTATAGGTGAGGACAGTTCTCTCATTTATGAATTACTAAGGGAGAATGACTCCAAATTTGAAGTTACATCTTCCATTTCTTGTCTCGGATGTATGATGTGATTTTATCTCCTCGATCTTTCAGCCAAAGGGTCGTTGACTTGACACATTTAGTAGCAGTCAAGTGGCCTGGCATAGATATACCGGGATCGACCGGAGACCCGTTGGAAGATTTCTGCAAGAAGAACCCCGCTGATGAGGAGTGCAAAGTCTACGAGAATTAGTTCGTCACATTCCCTTTCCTAATTCTTGGTGGATCATGCAAGGCAAGGTTTTTCTTTATCTTGATCTCTTTCAGTATGATTTCTGCTGAGTGCATATACTATGGTAATAGCCGAGAGGGGCAAGTTGATATGCAAAAAGTAGGATGTGCTGATGAGACAGCATCTGAGATTTGGAATATTCAAATCAGAATGGTTTTTGTTCTGATAAGTGTCATGTGAAGCTACTCCTTTGATCAAATTCAGTCGTGATGAATGGATCAAACTTAGAACGTTTAGCACCTCTGCTATAGTGCTATGGCGTCCTCATTTCCATTCCTGGAACGAACAAATAGACTTTTCAGATAAGCTTTGGACTGCAAACTCTTCGAGCCCGTGGCCTTGTCACCCTTTTCTGAAGAATCCTCGTCTAATGTCCTCCTCCTACATTGGGCTGACGAGGATTCCCTATCGCCAAGAACTGTGCCAGTGAGATCTATGAAGAAGACGTCGACTTCATCGATATAATGCTTTCGTGCGCCGTGTAGAAATGTTCCTGGCAATATATGCAAATTGGTAATCATAAGTCTGATACTTCAAAAGTAATCCACAGTGACTACATCCTTCTTCATAAGAAGTTCTTATGAAGTTCAATGCTCATTCAACCATGAGGGTCATGTACAACAAGATGTATTCGTCGGACATGTTCAAACAAGTAGAACAAATTCCCCTTAAAAGCATAGGATGCTGCATAGTGCAAAGATGTGGATGTGACCCGCCTTTTGGAAGTGTGGAAGTCTGTCGCTTCCATTGGGTCGTGACAAAGCCACTAAGCGCTTCCCATGCCGGGATCAGTGGGGAAATATCGGCGCACTGCTTACTAGCGAACTTTTGTTCGTTGTGAGATCATTCTAGTGTTTTAAGATGGGATAATAGACAAATTATCTTTGAATTTTGGCTTAACGTGTGTAATGCAATCCTTAAATTTTTACTTTGTTTAATGTGATTAAGTTTTGGTAAATGTTTAATTTCAATCTAATACATGGACTAAATTGAACATATATTAAAAATTCGGAAATCATATTAAATAAATTAAAAGTTCAAGTATGATATTATATATTAGATTAAATTTTAAGAATCACATTGAACAAATCACAAGTTTAGGGAGTACCTTATGTATTAAGCCAAAGTTCAGGGATTATTTTCATTTTTAAAGTTAAGGACCCATCCCCTTAGTCTAATGTTCAAGACACCCCACTGTGCAAATAGACAATTGTTTTTATTTGACATAATTGCCAAATTAGTCTTAAACATACTATATTGACACCAATTCAACCCTAAATTTTCTAATTTTACCAATGTAATCTTAACATTTGTGCCAAATTTCAATGAAATCAAGCCAAGTGCCGTCGAATATCGCCGGCACGGTATCTAGTCATTACCAAGCATTCTATGTCCCACACTAACATAGACAATCTGAATCGAAAAAATGTCCTATGTGCAGCAATTTATAGTCAACGATTGGCTAAAAAGACTACATTAAAATTTCGCGCAAAAATTTAGAAATGTATTGAAAAAATTAAAATGTTTAAAATTGAATTAGTATTTATATAACAAATTTAGGACTAAATTAGCAATCGAACATTTCTTTTTTTATCATTTCTCTCCTTTGTAGGAACAAAATCATGGCTTTTTTTTTCAAGGGAATTATTTATGCTTATCAAAAATGGGGGATATTGAGAATATTTTAGAGAATGCAATAATAAACTCATTGTTGATTTATACTTAGTATTTTTGTCAAATCAAATGTGTGAAAATCTAAAAAACTGTCTAATAGAGAATCCTTTCACTCAAATAAACACACTATGAAAAAAAAAGAAGCATTTGAGAGTGAGCATTGCATTTGGTAAAAGAATTTTCATTGCAGCAAACAATTGTTATGTTATAATTTCAATTTTAAATTTTAAATATGTCTTGCCCTACTTTCTTTTTCTAATGTAACGGATTTTCAAACTCTTTTATTATAATTCTCTTGACGACACTTTCACCTTTAATGCGAATCGCCCATAGATTGCCCGCCGTGACGCACAAATTGACAAATAAGACCAAATGAAAAAAAAAAAAAACAAGTTTATATTCCGGGTAAAGATAAAATCGATCGATACGAAGAGAAAAGCCAGGCATGGAGTAGCTTTGGATCTTTACTTTGAGCAATACTTCTATGTTCCCATTCCGCGTGAGCCCAGTTGATTTCAGTCATTGGATCAAAAAGATCTCCCGTCGGACCCCGCTTGATCGGGCGGGTCAGATCAATTGCACCCACGGTGCATCCGGAGCAGCCAATAATTTCTCCTCCCTACACTTATCCGAAGCCGCAAATTGCAATATCCCCACCACTCACGCGCCGACACGTGTGAGACCCACTCCAAGGCATCCGAACCTTCCGTCACCGACCGTACCCCCTCGGGACCCCAAAGGGGCAAGTCCGGGAACGGACGAGATCCCCACCGTACGCCATTCGCCGCTCGCGGGATCCGACGGCTGGGAGCCAGTTGCAGCGCCGAGAAGGAACCCGTTCCCAGGAAAGAAAAAAAAGAAAAGGAAAAAGGGCCACCTGCTCTGGAACGGCAGATCCACCAACCGTGGGGCGCCACGTGTCCGGGCTCCATTTCCCCATTCCCCCCCAACCCTCAGCTGACAGCTAGGCGACCCCGTGGGATTTTACCTGGAATCGCCGGTCGCCAACCATATCTCAACAAGTCCCATTTCTCTCTCTCTCTCTTGCTAAATTTGGCATACGATTCTTTCTCTCTCTCTCTCTTCGAGAAGTCGCGCATCTTAGGGTTTGCTTTTCCTTCTCTTCTTGCGGTTCCTTCCATTGGTCGTTGATGATCGCTGCTGATTCATTGGAGTCGTCGCCGATCGCGTAAATCAGGATCAGATATTCTCTCGACTTCTTCTTCTCTCGGCGATTGTTGTTGCTGTGTTTTTTTTTTTCTTTCCGGAGTCGATCGAATCTCGGGTCGATTAGGTCGTTTCGTGTGGGAATCGCTTCGTTGGCGGAAGTAGGGGGAGGGCTGGAGAGACTGATCTAGGAAGCGGCGCTGCGGGGGGGACGGTTCGTGAACGTTCCGATTCGGAAACGGAACGGCGGGTGCGGCGATTTTTGGGGGAGGAGGGGGGTGCTTCTGATTTAGTTAGAGGCGGTTTAATTGGTGAGCTGCTGATTTGGGTTTGTTACTGTTGAATGATTGGATTCGAGTGGCGTTGATTTGTGCCAACTAAGGGATTTCGGGGCTGATTTGAAGTGTTTTGGATTTTACGTACTTTTGGGTCGTTGGTTTGCGAGAGGAAACGGGTTGGAAGCTTTTGGGGTTTTGCTTGTGGGGCGTTTCTATCAGGAGTTGCTTGATAATTCGAGGTATTTCCTTCCAAAGGGTAAGGTTGGTGGCTTTGGCCGGTCAGTGAAGGTATCTGGGCTTGTTCCTTTGGATTTTGGAGTTCATTGGGTGGCACTTGCGTGACGTACGTAAGCGAATCTGAAGTCGAAGTGTAAAGCAACGGCTTGTGAGTTGAGAAATTTTGCTGGGTTGGTTTGATCTATGATTTTGGAGGAAATATGGCTGCTGGTGCAGATTTATCTCATCCATTCACGGTATTAGAAGGTGGTTACAATAGGGAAGATACAGCTGAAGATGAGAATTTGGAGAATGTGAGACAGTTGGCAAATGGGAAACCTCCGAGGCACCTCTCGGTGATGCGGCATTCTGTGAGCTCTGCAAGGTTTCTCGCTGCATCTGACTTTGTAAGTTAAATATTGGTATTTGAATTGATGAGATTTGAGATCTATGATCATAGTTGTACAGTGAACTCTTTTCCCTAGTCATCGCTTATTAAGTTGTAAGACAATGACAACAAGATCATGTGATACATTTTTTCTGTTCTATTGTCTTATTTTGGTTTCTGAATCAACTGTGGAATCGCTCAATCTCTTATGGTCTGTGAAGATTGCGACCAAGCTACTAATTTTCCTTGTCATTAATCTGATTGGTGTCCTTCTGGAGTTTACATTAGGAGATACTGCTTACAATATTGAGTTTGTTTGCAACAAAGTTTTGAACATATGTATTAACCGAGCTTATGGCACCTTTGAAGGAATCTGATGTGGGCATATTTGGAAGTAAGTCTCCTGATGAAAAATCAGAATTTGTACCTGTATTCCGCTCTGGTAGTTGTGCTGAAAGAGGGCCTAAACAATACATGGAAGATGAACACATTTGCATAGATAACCTTGCTGAACATTGCGGGACACTGGCAGGCTGCCCCACTTCTGGAGCTTTTTATGGGGTGAGTTATCTTTAAAATCTTTTCCTTGCACGTTTTGCCCTCATGCTTCTTTGATAGGTTGGAGGAAGCATATTATGCCGTTTTCTGTCAAAACTTAATTTAGGATCTATATTGTCTGGCTTAGACTTTAGTTGCAAACATTTTAGAATAGGTTTTATTGCATGCTTGACTTTAATTAGGCACTGGATACATTGTCTAATACAATTGTGGCATGGCTGTTGTGCTTCTTATATGGACTTTAGAGGGTGATGACTAGTTACTTTCCAAACGTGCACAAGCAAAGGGAAGAGAACTTATTCTCAACTCAAAAATTTGTAAAATGCTGCTATGCAATTATTTATTATCTCAGTTTGATGTTCCTGTCATGGTGGAATGGTTACCTTTTATGACACTTTCGAAAGCTCATATATCAGCATGTTCATTCAGGTATTTGATGGTCACGGAGGTACGGATGCAGCATTGTTTGTTCGGGAAAACATCCTAAGATTCATAGTTGAGGATTTGCATTTTCCAGCCAGTGTGGAGAATGCCATTAAAAGTGCCTTTCTGAAAGCAGATTATGAGTTTCTTGATGCCAGTTCATTGGATATCTCGTCCGGCACCACAGCTCTCACTGCGCTGATTTTTGGACGGTAACTTGTTGACAGACTTGTATGGTTTTCTTTGTTCATTAGCTGTAGAAGTTGATTCTGATCAGGCACCTCATTTAGAAAGTATTGATTTAGAGCTTGCTTTGAGTATATATCCCTCGTGTGAACAACTGTGTTTATAGATGCAGCATTTTAAGACCTGTCTCTTGACTGCCTGTCACATGATTTTTCTGTATGCAGAACTATGTTTGTTGCTAATGCTGGGGATTGTCGAGCTGTTCTGGGGAAAAGAGGAAGAGCTATTGAGCTGTCCAAGGACCACAAGCCCAATTGCACATCTGAAAGGCTTAGGATTGAGAGACTTGGAGGGGTTGTTTATGATGGTTACCTCAATGGCCAGTTGTCTGTGGCACGTGCCCTTGGAGATTGGCATATGAAGGGCGCAAAAGGTTCTGCTTGTCCTCTCAGCGCTGAGCCGGAGTTGCAGGAGATCCACTTGACCGAAGATGATGAGTTCTTAATCATGGGCTGTGATGGCCTGTGGGATGTGATGAGCAGCCAGTGTGCTGTTACGATAGCAAGGAAAGAGCTGATGTTTCACAATGATCCCGAAAGGTGCTCGAGAGAGCTGGTCCGTGAGGCACTGAAGCGTAATAGTTGCGACAATTTAACTGTCATCATCATTTGTTTCTCCGAAGATCCTCCGCCGAGGATTGAGATTCCTCCATCTCGAGTCCGAAGGAACATATCAGCAGAAGGTCTGAATTTGCTAAAGGGTGCACTGGATTTTAATGCATGAGCAACGGGAATTTGCCAAAAACGAGAAGATCCGCAGCAGCCACCGAGGGGGTCATGCTCCCTGCTTTCCCCATGGACGATGCGCTGCAACTTGCACCCGTTAGTGCGACTGACATGAGTCCACTCAGAAACGAGCGAGATGATCCCACTGAGTCAATTCAATTCTGCAGGATCTTGCGAGTCGCCGCTCGTATGTGATTATTTATGTTGTAACGATTTGAATTCTTTTTCCCACCCATTTATGTGGTTCCCTGAACCGCAGTGGATGTTCACCATTAGAGCATTGTAAATAGTTGGAAGCTGAAAGGCATGATGGCTCTGTTTTTCTGGTCTGCAAATTTTTGGTAACCTCTCTTCGTGTTCCATGTGAGGGCTCATGGATTTGATGCAGTTTTCTTTCGGCATTATTATCAGCAATTGCAGTAAAGCTTTCACCCCAGCAACGTCTGCTAGCTGAACGAGTTTGCCTAGGTTGCGCACCAAAGGTTGTTTTGCAAAAGCAGGATTAAACAGGTGTACGATGGTGATCATCTAATTCAATTTGCCCCTTGCTCATCTTGGGGAGTGAACTGAAACTTACAATAGTCCAGTTCACAGATTTTTCGCATCCTCGCTGATGATTTATTTGCTCGTGTTGCCTGCCACCTAAGGCCAATGGAGGCGTCCCAATTTCATCCAGCGAAGTCAAGGGGTAGCTACCTCAATTCATGTTAAATCACTCTGCGATGCCTAACGCCTAATCTTTACGTGTTAGAAGCTCCAGATTCAACCCATGAAAGTTCGTGCCAATTTTCTTTAACGAGCATTGAAATCGATCCCATCTGTAGTTGGACCACGAGCAGGCCAACTGAGAGCTACAAGAACAGACGAGAGAAGATGATGAATCATACACTAAACATGCGTTGGCGGTCGATACGTTTCTCAAACATATTATAGTGGCGAACAACCTCTGCTTTCATTGCCATCGAAAGCCTGTGACATGGTTTTGTCAGTGGATGATGAGGGCAGCTCGGGAGAGGGTTTCCTTCAGTAGCTTACTGTGATGTCTCTTGGCAAGCCACAGGAATTGTAAGTTGGTCCAGCATGTAATGTTGAAAAGACATAGCTGTTGAACACAATCCAAGAAACTGAAAGCAAAATTTGTGTTCCGAAGGAGAAAGAAATCCCACTTTTGGGAGCAGCTCGCTCATTGGGTTACGATACTGTCTTCCTTTCTAAATTTGGTTAGTGGTACAGAATCTGTTCTCGTAGATCTGAAAGACTGAGATTTTTCTCGTCATGCAGACTCAGAGTTCTTCCTTAGCATCATCAGCAGGGCCATCCCCATCATGAAAACCACTGCAGAGTAAAACAAGGATTGAGCTGTCTAGCATAAAAAAGAACTATGAAACACCCAAAGTAGATATGGCCATAAGCGAATCACGTCTGTCAGAGAAAACTAATTTTTCAAAGGTCCAGGCATTTCAGTTTCACTAGTGCATAAGCACACCTGTAATGCTTGTGCAAAGTTGATTAGATAGAGAACACTCTCCATAAAAATAGTTAGAAAAAAGAGATTTAGTTGATGGAAGAAGGGAGTGAAGGGATGAGGTAAGTACCCCCAGAATGGAAATAAATTTTCCAGAGCAAAATCACTTAAAGAGAGATTTTGTAATGAAGACAATTTATGGAACCGCATGGGCAGACTTTTATACTAAAAACTACCATCTCTTTCTCTAAAATATAGTAGAGATGAGATAATTGCTAGTGTTTTCATTCAAAATTTGTTAAAAAGATTTGAGTCCAGAAAGACAGATTTAACTTCAGAATTGAGGATGTAATCATTTATCTTGAGCTATTCTCTTGATCATAGTAAGCGCTAGTCAACATGTATCATGTTTTTCTTCACAGCACTATCCACATGATCCCGCCTGGGAATGACATTACTTAAAGGTTACCTTGTCTGGCTGCAGTGCTTGCTCAAATCTTGACACAGAACCTTGGTTACACCTCCAACTTTCACAAAACCTTGTCTTATAAGTTTCGCCAACTGCAATATACATTAACAGGAATTCTAAATGACCTGTGAAAAATGAAGGACCTGTAGAAATGGATAATAAGATGATAAGTAGCATGTACAATCTCACCTCATCTTCTGTATCCTCAAGTAACCTGAAATGTTAACTAAAAGATATTAGGCTCGTAGATTGATAATTCAAAGGCACTCTCTATTACAAATAAGAGGATCACTTAGGATGGACATTAAAATAAAGCTCACCACACAACAGTATGAAAAAGAATTCCTACAACTTATTTTTCTTTTCCTTTCCTTTACTGCTTTTTTACAGGGTGGGCCTCCTGATGTACTCACCTTCCACAATAAGTTGATATAGCTTTTGAATGTGCTCTAGCTTCCTGTTTGTCTAACACCACAACAGAAAGAGACCATTTCAAATTCAAAACACAAGGTACAATATCCTAGAGACTTGTGAGGATTTGCAAGACATAGTGACCCTGACATGCTAATACAGAATTAGTCAAGATTCAAGAAAGACAAAAAATATTTTGAATTAATATCAGTAGAATCCAAAGGACCTCCCAGTTTATTGGGATGGATTATACTAGTGTTAACAACTAGTCCAATTCAAGAAGAGTCATCATCATCCTTCAACTTTATCAGAAACCTTTGTTGTACTAACAAATAACACCCATACATGCTGATATAACAGTCGACCCCCATATATCATTGCCAATCTTAGTAAAGCTTATGTGTTATAGAAGCTTCTGTAAAAGTCATATGCATATTAAGCTGATATCATCTGTTGGACATCGGCATTTGTAAATGAACTATCAGTAACCAATTATAACCCTGTTTTACTTTAAGATTTATGAAACTTATTTTATACTTCTGTTGATTGATTCAAGAAGAAGGAAATATAATCCAGAAGAGCACATGCCATGGACCAAGTCATTAATCCTAAGAAATTCGTTCTAAACATTCACAAGATTTAAATTCACATTTAAGCATATAAAGTAAATATACGGAATGAAATATTAATAAAGCAAGCTATCAGGCTTGGCCATATATCTTTTCAGAATCTTCAAGGGGTAACTTCATCCTCTTAAATGGAATCTCAATTACCAAATATTGTTACAAAGAGATTCATTGGCTTCACTCGTTAACTCTTTCTTCCAACCATGCACTGAATTGAAATGTACATGTGCTAATACAAGGTGACAGACTACTGCTGGTAATATATACATTAGAATGCTTTCCCTCCGCTGGAGGTAATTCTTGATGATAAGTTCCCTACCGACATAAATCATCTATTTGACACAGATTTTCTCATTTATTGTTAAATATCAATTATAAAATTGTGCGTTACACTCAAACAACAAAAAATGCACAATAAATCCACTAAAAACCAAATTAGAATACATACTGGTCTTCAATTGATCCCAGTCGTCTACTTTCACCCATTCTAGTTGGGTAGAATCCCTCTGCAAAAATGAGCAATGAAGGACTTAAGTTCAGATGACGTGAGACAGCTATGTAGAAAACTGATACATCTCGAGAGATTGACTGAGTGGATATACAGCTTTCTAACAGTTAGCCAAAGCGGAACTGATCTTACTTATTCAAAACTGCTAAAAAAGCTAGCATATGAAGAATCAAACCAGGATGTTCCTATTTAGAAGAACTGCTTAAACTTTAGTAACAATCAAAGTAAGAAGCTTAAGTAGTTTTGCCAAATTGTATTACTGCATCAAGAATGAGCCAAGTGAGGCACCCACTTGGTGTCTCATAGCAAATTTCTCCTTTCTTATCAAAAACCAATTTAAGTACCTTCTCGAGAGTATAATCTTGCATCTTTTCACATAGTCCATCCAGAAGCTCGACCACTCTCAGCTCGCTGACCCTGTTTGATATTATTACGAATAGCACATGAACATAAGCCAAATCTAATATAAACTTGACAATTACACGATGCAAGACTGGCATCTCTAACAAAGAAAGATATGGGTTCAGGAAACCGAGGCAAAATATAATCACAGAATGCATCTCCATCAACATAAACGACTTCGACCCAAAAAAAAAAAAAACAACAACATAAATGACGAAGGCATTGCTTCATAAGCAAACTTGTATCGTCCTACAAAGAACAGGAAAAAGAAACGACAAGCATTACCTATAATCGATGAGCTTTCCTTCACGTTGACCTTTAGAATCCAAGCGATGCCTCATATCCAAATGATTCCTCGGTTTTTCCTGGACAGAACCGAAACAAGGAGGAAAACCGAGACCTTTAACACAGACTCTTCGCCGTCAATTGAATTCATAGAGTCAAACAACATGCACTCACTCACATTGGAAAGACCGATTTCCAGCTCTCCCTGCCCAAAAAACCATCGGCACTGGAGTTAGATCGACGAACTACTCGAACTCGCAAAACTTAAGACAAAAAAGAAAAGAAAAAGTAAATTCGATTTCTCAATGCGAAGCAAGATTGGCCGATGCAACAGTATAAACCAAGAGGAAGAAGGCAGGAAACGATCTGTCAAAATCCTCGCCGTCGAACTGAGCCACAGAACAGTACCGCGACGGCATTGCATGCAATGAGCGAGGGAGAACGCGGCGAGCATCGCGAGGATCCACGCCGCAGCGGTAACGGACTCCGCCATCTCCTGCTCCTCCTCCTCCTCTTCCTCCTCCTCCTCCTCCGATCGCTCCTCAGAGTCTCCGGTCAGCTCTCGTCACGACTCAGCGGTCCATCAATGCGGTTGAATTTGATCGATTCAGTGTCGGGATTCTAGAAATTTCGCCTCTCGATCTCATTCACGCTAAGCCATGGGCCGCTAGAAGGCCCAATAACAGATTGGCCCAATTCTGTTTTTGGGCCTTCAAGCGGCCCATGGCTTCGCGCGGTGTCCCGAAGACCCTTCCTTGGTCGTTCGGAGACGAGAGACCGTACAAGGGTTCACCTCTCCACCGACCGTCGAATGGCGTCGGCCTTGCCACCTCAGGCGGGATTTATTGCAATGTTATAGGGTCAGGGTGGGACGAGCCAGACACAACCCCATGCCTTTCGACGAGGACCACTGCATCAATAGCCCGACGACAACAATGTCCGGCCCAACGGAAAATAGAAGACAAAACAACTAGGCTCCATTTGTCTGTGTACTTGCAAGAATCTTGTAAGTCATACCCATGAAAGAGGGAGCAGCAGGGGGTCCTGTGCGTTTTGTTGCCATGTTTGGGACCACCCTCCAGAGCCAAAGCCAAAGCCGAAGCCCCCAATCCCCAAATGATTGTGGATCATGTGGTGAAACCCCAGAAAAGCTACTCCTCAGCTCCTTCCTTTGTTTGATCACATGGAGGCCTTTACGTGGGTCCAAACAATCTCGATTAAGATTTCTCCGTCTTTTAATAACACCCCCCTCGTATCGTCATTATGCCAATGACTCTCGAGATTAATGATACAATAACTCTACTAATTCGAACATCATTTCATGCCCTAGGGACATGATACAAAAGTACAAAAGTATACAGAATTTATTATTTATTATTGGATGATTTTTCTATTACGTTGAGTTGAGGCTCAACGACTAGATCAAAAGTGGGTACAAGACTTATTTTAACACAAACTCCATTTTTGCATATTAATATAACGAAAAACTTAAATTGATACATTTTTAATAAATTTATCCGTGATTAATTTTCGTTAAATCTTACTATTAAATTATTGAATCGATAGATTTGCCCAAGTGACTACTACCCTTCCTACATGAAAATGGGGAGATGAAAGGGTTTTCATTTTCATTTTCTTGCAAGATTAGGATGGGGATAATTAGTTTCGTGTATAAATTTCAGCTCCCATCACTATCAAAAAAGTTAAGACAAAAGTATAAGAGTAAATTGAAAGTTAGAATAATATAAATAAAAAAAAGATAATAAATTTATTATAAACATGTCAATTAAAAATTTTTGATGATTTTGTCGTAACTATACTAATTTGGCAATGTCGTGATATTAACTCCATTTTTTTCAAAAAAAATTGTACGGGTTCGTGTCACCCATTAGCTCCAACTGGAAACTTAAAATTATCATTACGTTCTTAATAGGAATTTGTCCTTTTTTCACTAAGAAGAGAAAAAAGGAGAAAACTCGATTTCTTTTATTAACCAAAACAGGAAAAACAAAAAAACAAAAAAGGTGCTAATTGCCAACCACCACACTCAACTTTGTAGTGGTTGGACAGCATAATAATAATAAAAATTATAAATAGTAATAATAATAATCACTTACAGGACTGAATTGGGGCGATGGGCCCCACTGCTATTGCAATATCTTAAAACTACCCCCATAAAAACAAGAGACATTCATTTTCCGTACTCGTTAGGTGTCGCCGATCATTCCGCTTTTCCGCCGCTTCACCTCGCACGTGCAGCCGGCCGGCACGTACTAATTGCTCGCTCTCACCTCCACCGCCTATTTTGTTAAATACAAGCAGAAGTGAAAATAAAATAAAAATTTCTACCATACTTTCCCATTGACATTCAGGATGCTATTCAGAATCTCGGAAAATCACGAGAAAAAATTATATGTGAATTTATAGATTAGGAACGATATTTATATATTGCGAAAGTAGCAAATTAAAAAAAAAAAAAAGTAGAAATGTGCCCATCTTGAAATGACAATTAAATGAAAAAAATTAATTTTTTTTAATGGATCAATTTTTTATGGAAGAAATTGACCACTGTGGAAAAGAACTATCCACTTGAATCGGTAGAATCATGGATTTAGATTTTGCTATTTTTCCTTATTAGTTATGATAGTAGAAATTAAGTATACCAATTTCGAATTTTGCTAGTGAGATGCACTAAATCTTAATTTTTTATTTTCAAATGTTCTAATAATAACGGCTTCTGCCTAAAATGGACAGATTTTGATGACAGAACAGAACGGCGGGATCTTCACTAATCGAGAACTTAAATGATACGTTGGATTCGAGAGGGAAATTAAGAAATTAAATTTCACTATTTTGCCCAAAACGGTGATTGAGGGAAGAAAATTTATTCCGTAACTGTAGAGAGAGAGAGAGAGAGAGAGAGAGGGCTGAAAAGGTAATGCTGGGGAGTCACTTTAGAGGAGTGACGCTGCGTCGCTTTTACTAATTCCACTCCGACCCACCCCGAATTTTGTTTGGATTTAGTAAAGCTCGAGGTTTAACGATTCACGGTCGCCCTCGCTGTCTGAACGATCGATCACTTTCCCCATTTAAGAAACTCTACCCCGACACTCACCCCCTCCCCACCCACCCACCTCCTCCTCTGTCTCTCTCTCGAAAAGCAAGAGGCTTTGGAGCTCATGCCCGCATTACCCATTCTTGATCGAGGCTTTTCCGTCATCCCCCCATGCTCCCCGCGGGATATCGCCTTCTGGGTTCCTCGAGCGACGTCTCTTTCAGGTGATTTTGGAGTCTTGAGAGTCTGATGGGCTCGATCTAATGTGAGGAGTCGCTCGTTGTTGTCGTTTCGTCTTGTCATTGCGATCCGGGCTCTCTTTGCTCCCCTGTTCTTGGGTCGACGTTTGTCTGCAGGGAATCGTTGCTTAGGACCGTGAGTTTTGATTTGCAGACATGTAGCGTGTATTTGAATGTTCTCCATGTGAGTTGGGCTTGATTCGTAGCTTCGGATCTGCGGATCTGGTTTTTGGTGGTATTTATGGAATGTTTGTTCCTGCATTTCCTCTTCTTGCTCGGTGTTGAAATTCAATTTTTTTCCATCGGCAGGAATAAATGAGGTCATCTAGTAGCCAGTTAAAAAAAGAAAGAAAGAAATTTAGCTGTGAAGGGATGAAGAATTTGAATTGTCGTTGTCATTTCTGGAGTTAATGCCTGAGGTGATCTCATACTTCGTCACCTGAGCTTTGAGTGTGTATAATTTTCAAAATTTAGCTGTGAAGGGATGAAGAATTTGAATTGTCGTTGTCATTTCTGGAGTTAATGCCTGAGGTGATCTGATACTTCGTCACCTGAGCTTTGAGTGTGTATAGTTTTCAAAAGTTGTTTATGCAGTGTGAGGTGTCTGTGGTTGCTGCATTCTCGAGGCTGATACAATTAGTCTTCCCCCGTAATTGTGGCTATGATAGATTGTTCAAAGTATATCTTTTCAGCATAATTTCTTCATGCTTTGCTTTTGGATGGCAGTAGATGTTATAACATGAATAAATCGTCATGTGATACAGTGAGACGATGATTACTTCGACCTGCAAAACGACTGGAGATCAGCATGCTGAGTAGATGGCAGATGAAAACTGTTTGCGTCAAGATTTTGAGGCCTTGAGTGTATCAAAGCGTCTCATGAGGAGTGTCAGTCAAAAATTGAGGAAGAAGAGCCTCAAAAGTGAAGATGAAGATGATAACGTTAGAAGAGTTTCGTTGAGATGTCTGACTTTATATGGCAGAGGTGGAGGTTGCAAGGTGGGTGCTGACACAGGTGAGGAATATGGGGACCCAAGTAGTAGGAGAAGGTCGAGTGCCAGTGAAGAAAGCAGAGGATATAGTACTATATGTGGTACCGAAGAAACTGGAGTGGACTGCTTCTCATATGGAGTGAAAGAGAGATTTTGGAAGAAAAATACCAGAAAGGATTTAGAGCTTGAAGAATCAACCTATAACAGCAGAATGCACATTTTTCTTCCAGATGATATTCTAGAGATGTGCTTGGTGAGGCTGCCACTAACCAGCCTCATGAACGCACGCCTTGTGTGCAAGAAATGGAGAAACTTGACCTCTACTTCGCGCTTCCTTCAGATGAGACGAGAAGGCTTCCATCATAATCCATGGCTGTTCTTGTTTGGTGCTGTGAAAGATGGCTATTGCTCTGCTGAAATACATGCGCTGGATGTGTATCAGGATCAATGGCACAAGATAGATGCTGATATCCTAAAAGGAAGGTTCATGTTTTCTGTCGCCAATATCCTGGAAGATGTATATATCGTAGGGGGTTGCTCTAGCTTGACCAATTTTGGCAGAGTGGATAGAAGCTCATTCAAGACGCACAAAGGAGCCTTTGTTTTCAGTCCATTGACTAAATCTTGGCGTAAAATTGCTTCTATGAAATATGCCAGGTCAATGCCTATCTTAGGAGCTTCTGAGGTCCATCCGGATTTTTCGGCAACTCAGGGTCATCAAATCCGGCAAGAGAGGCGCTTTAATAGGTCAAGGATGGGTGGTGGATCAGATGTTTATGAGGATCCTCACAGGCTTTCTCTAAGACGTCAAAACAGAAACACTTTTGACGAGAATGATTTGTCATTTTTATCTGCTAGGAAGCCACACAAGTTGGTCAGGCAAAAGATTGATCAATCAAGCACAAAGAGCTCTAGAAGGTTCGTGGTTATTGCTGTAGGAGGGCTTGGCTCATGGGACGAGCCATTAGATTCTGGTGAAATATATGACTCTATATCCAATAAGTGGACAGAAATCCAGAAGCTGCCAACAGATTTTGGGATTGTTTGCTCTGGAACTGTTTGTAATGGCATCTTTTATGTCTATTCAGAGAGTGACAAGCTTGCAGGATATGACATAGAAAGGGGATACTGGATTGGGATACAGACTAGCCCTTTTCCTCCACGTGTTCATGAGTATTACCCAAAACTCGTTTCTTGTGATGCCCGGCTTTTTATGCTCTCAGTGTCTTGGTGTGAGGGGGATGGTCAAATCGGCAGGAGAAACAAGGCTGTGAGAAAATTGTGGGAATTAGATCTCATGTACCTTGATTGGAGTGAGGTGTCTGTACATCCCGATGCTCCAATGGACTGGAACGCCACATTTGTGGCCGATAGGAACTCCATATTCGGGGTCGAAATGTTCAAAATATTTGGTCAGGTGTTGGATTTCATGACAATGTGTGACGTGTCAGAAAAGGGTCCCAACTGGCGTCATATATCAAGGAATCAGATGGCTCATGAACTCGATGCTTCATCTTGCATGACCAAGTCTCTGGCTGTGGTTTATTTGTGAATTCCCTCTAATGAAGTTGCTACTCACCCAGATAGTTTCTGATTTCTATTTATCATTGCGCAGAGGTTTTGAGCATGCATTGCCGATGCAACATTGGGTCCTGCATTTAATTCTTTGATGAAAATGATTTTTGCATGGGTGACTGCCTCCAGTCTCTCATCACTCTTTCCTTTTGTGCTGTGTTTCTCACACTGATTGTACTGGAGGCGTGTCTCTCCCATGTAACTTTTGATGTAAAATTTCATTTCTCCAGCATCAGACTAATTTTGTACCTTAATTGTCACTTTCTTTCGCATTTCATATAATATATATATGCTCTCCATTGCTTCTTCACTCTGGTCGTGCTAGTTCCAAATTGCCTACTTGACCAGTGAAAAGCTCATGAAAAAGCTTGTCCAGTATTGATGCTATTAAGTCCATCGGATAGAACACTGAAATGGGGTGTATTTCTAATCTGAGTGCCTGTGACTGTGATCAGTGAGTTTCTCTTTTTACTTGTTTCCATGTTGGTAGAATGGAGGACAAAGAGGAGTGATTATGCTGACTTACTGGCTACACGGTTCTACCATTTATGTTTTCCATTACCATTTAAAACTGTGTAGATACAGTGGCTTAGTAGCCTACGGCACTTGTTGAAACAGTAAGCAACTTGTTGATTAAACGTACAGTGAACGTGTGCCATGCTGGTCCATTTCCAAACAAGTGAACAGAGTGTCTAATGGAGCCACCGCAGGCATTTTCCTTAAGATGGGTAATTCAACTATGTTGGAATGCCTGTAACTCTTCTGTTCAAACTTCAGATTGAATGGGAACTTTCTCCCGCATACTTGATTTTTCTCTTAGGAGGCTAGGAGCCATACAAACCAAGGCTTCGTTGTTGAGTTTCAGCACCAAGCCTTGGAAGACATATAATTGCCTGCACAGCTATCGACTGAGCTTCTCCTTCTCGTCCTTTTTTGTAGTCAGTGTTGCGTGTTGTTTGATGCAGAGAGCAGTAATTACATTTCTTATGTACCCATAGGTGCCATATTGGAATTCGGCTCTGAGATTCACGATATCCATATGTCTGCAAGTTTCATCTATTACAAAAGTGCTACTCCTTATTGATACCATACATTTATCAGAAATATCCAGACAACATTTAGGTGTGAAGGATGCCAAACAGATACCACCAAGTGAGGGATAAAATCTCTAGATACAAATTCACAATGCCAATTGTCAAGTGGGTTACATTCTCAAAGTTAGATAGCCACAAATTGTACTCAAGACAAAAATTCAGCCCTAGGGGAGGATCAATTGAATTCAGCAGGATGTTTGGCAATACCCATTTTCCATTCTGAACTTTGGAAAGGTCTAACAATTGTTTGGCGATGTTGCCAAACGGCATCACTCAGTTGTAGGTGAACGACTTAGAGAGCAGGAACAATTCATCCATCAAGACTCTTAGCTGACGAAACCAATCAGAACTTGAGAACATGCGTTGCCTACAGTTACATGTAAAGAAGAAACAGGATAGACTTAGTTGACTAAACCAATCAGAACTTGAGAAGACGCGATGCCTACAGTTCATGTAAAGAAGAAACAGGATAGACTACGACCCATGTTCATGCCATGATGAGTATGTGCTGCTGTGTAGGTGATGAGCTTCTTTCCTCGCTATGTCGCTCGGAAATAGTAACTTCCTCAGTCATTTGACCAGTGGGCAATTCTGACTTCATGCCAAAATCCTTATAGACAATTCCTGAAATCGAAACCCTGCTAGTTTCGACTTTTCAGGGATATACGCTGGATGACTGGGATCAAAACAGTCCTTGTATTAGGTGGGATCACACTTGCTGACCAGAATGTACATTTATGAGCATGAATCACATGCCCTACCTCTTGCTGTCATGTGTTGAGGGAAGGAAACAGAGAGAAACCACTGCACAGATGAAAGTATATCATTCTCCAAATGCGGCCAAACTAACTACTTCTCTGACGACAACCAGAAAGAAGAACGAGAAAGGCCACTACATTTTGTCTTTAGTTTTCATGCTGCTTCTTATCATGACTTGTATAATGACAGGCTGACATGCAGGATGACCATATAGATTTTCGGAACTTTACTCACCGATTACACTATAAACTGTCATGGCAGCGAGAGAGGATGGTGATATATCCAAAGGAGAAAAACCCAAGGTTGTGTAGAGTAGTTGACATATAATCCCCAAAAAAGATGAGAACAGGAAATTTATGGCCAAAACTTCTCCTAGAGACTTTGCAATAAATGCGCCACCTCGAGGTGTTATAAATGGTAGACCATCTTTACTAGAGAGCCAAAAATTGGAACTTTTTGATCAGGCATCATTTGCGAAGCAAGCTACAGCTTAAGAGTCGAGAGCAATAGACTTTTACAGGGAGCAAAAAGGCAATCCAATTACGCAAGATACATTCCCTGTCGTAATTAATCTCCAAAGTCAAATCATATATGACATCAAAATTATGTTGATACAACAAATGCAGATCATGCGAGAAACAGAGGATTGACAGAAGGAACAATATAAAATACAAAAGGAAAGATCTAAAAACCCTCAAAGAATTCTGTATAACACTGCCATATACTATCGATCACAACCAATACACCGGACCTCAAAATTGAAGGGCAGCAAAGGAAATTACATACAAGGTTGGAGAGTGTTCATCTCGTGGGAAGTATCTAAATAGGCCTATCCCATGTTCGGGAAGATTCCTGAGAAGTTGGGTATCTTATCAACATGCTTCAAGGCCCTCTCAGCAATCTGCCTAGTTCGGTAATCAGCATGTTGGAAAGCATCAACTAGTGCTGTACTCACGTTCTGATCACCAGATACTTCATATGCTATATCCTCAGTCCGTAACAGCCTCTCAACTGCCCAAACTGCCCATCTCCTCAGGCTATCTGTTCTTTTCTCCATCAACACATTCAAAATAGGTTTAATTCCTTCCACCTCGCACAAGATGGCAACCCCTTGCTCAATATCAATCCCATCCTCTAACAATGTGGATAATGCTGCCAATGCTGCCTCGACCACTTTTTCATTCGTGTGGTCTAAAAGTGCCACCAATTTCTCTACAGCTTGTCCTTCAAGAAGACAAAATGTTTCTCTCAATGAACACGTTCCTCGGTGAAGCCGACACAATCCTGTTATGACAGGCTGTTTACTAAAACATGGAAAGATTGAAGAACAAAGTCCTGGTGGGGGCAATTCTGGCAATCTTGTTAAGTTTCGGGATTCTCTAGACAAGTTCTCCAAGGCCATGGCAGAAACCACCTGTACATTGTCAAGTCCATTGGACTGAAGCAATTCAATAAACAGTGCGGCGACATTGTCCTCGCGGCAGAGTTGAATGGCGCCTGGTTCATCAGGTAGAATAAAAGTGATCCTTGCTAGGATTCGAACAAGCCCTTCTAGATAGGGTGTCACAAAGCGGATGCCCCTAGTCTCTCCCTGTCGTATCCTTCGCACTCTGTAAATGATCTGCTGAAAGGCATTATCATCTAGCATCTGCCGCGTGAGGCCCAAATCTCTCTCTGGGAGCTCAGCTAACAGTCCAGCAGCTGCTGCTTGCTCTTCTGTTATGCCTACATTTTCTGTGACCACTCTCATTAGGCTCCCAAGCTGGCCAACTGTGCCACGAAGGGCATCTGCTAACTCCTGGTCCATATGCGGCGAAAGGTTCTGCAGAAGTTTAACAGAAGCTAGACGCAAATCTCTCTGCGGAGCCTCAATAAACTGAACCAAACTGATAATAGCGCCAGAGCTTTTGATGGCAGCTACGACACTCAGAACAGTAGCAGGAGAACTGGTGAGCCCAACAAGAACCTGAAGAAGCTTACACTCAATTGCCGGACCAGTATTGCTAATAAGGTGGAGCAGATTATGGATTATGTCTTCTGAAACTAAAGTCCGATGGTCTGGTCCCACAGGTATGCCATCAAAATCAATGCCTGAGTTGACAATGTGGGCAAGAATTGTTGCAGACACCTCTTTCAAGCGCATTGGAAGTTGATTAGCACCGACAGTGAAGAGATCTTTGACAAGAGGAGGAAGAATATCAGCATCTACCAACACTTTGGCACTTGCTTCACAGGAAATCTGGTTTAAAGCTTTTAAAGCAGCTTCTCTTGACAGAATGCTGCCACTTTTCATTAAATTGATCAGTGCAAAGCCCACCCTCTTAGCTACAAGGACCTTGACATCATTGTTAAGAGCCAGCTCACCAAGTAAACTAGCCATGGAAAGTTTAGTCTCTTGAGACCCTGCATCCACAAATCAACAGCATATACATACGCCCATTAAAATGATAAGACAATAAAGCTCAGGACAGTTCGAATCTGTCATAACAACCATAGTCAAATTAACTTAAAGCAGAAAATTTAGACAGAAACTCCCATTAGGAGCAGGGCTTGTAAGCTCATTAACAGAGTCACAGTCACATAAGACACAAAGCAGGCATTGGATATATTTTGTGAAAATATCTAAGATAGGAGAATGCTAAGTGCTAATGTCTCCACTGGAATTTCTCTGCACTTAATTTCAAGACTGACCCTCATGGAAGTTATCTTGTTCTAATAATGCCCAATTTCCACACCTCGTTCTCTCTGATCTCTCAGAAACCTAATGCTCATTTCACCTTGTGCTATCTGATCTCTAAGAAACCTAATGCTCATTTCACCTTGTGCTATCTGATCTCTAAGAAACCTAATCAATAGGCATCATTTCATGTGCCCTGAAATGGAGAGTACAAACTGCCTTAAAAACAACATACCATCCATTGATTTTTTGTATGGGCAAAGCACAACTAATTCTTAAGAATCTTGGTCAAAGCGGGGAAAAGTCCATTCTTAAAAGCACAAGAGAAAATTTGGTTCACTACTTCTTCAGGAAGCATCATCTTGTTTGATACGGTCAACAAAGAAACAAAGGCATTCATGTAATTGCGAGTATCCAGAAAAGCACCTTCAAGCAGTTTTGTCAGAAGCGGCTGCAGTCGACCATTCTCAGCCATCTGCCGCACATTGTTCTCGCAATTCTCCAGATTCTCTAATGTCTTCTCAGCCTTCTCCACAGTCAAAACATTTTCTGATTTGCTGCTAGACATTCCAACCAAAATGAGGATAGCCCCATTTACTGAGCCAATCTTTTCAGACAAGGCCTCAGATTTGGAGAGCTCATACAGCAAAGAAACAGCTTCTTCCCTCTCCTTAGACTGCTCATGAGACAAAAATTTAACTATTGTGCGAACAGTGTCCCCCTCACCAATTATTTCCTACAAGACATCAGACAGGCAATGAAAATAGGCAACAAATCAACATGCTGTTAATTCTACTTGCTATTCCTAAAAGTCCATCAGTAATATAAAAGATTCAAAACCTTAACATCTTCATCTTCCTCCACTGCAATTCGAAGGGTATCAAGAGCTTTGCACCGGACTCGACGACTACCGCTCTTCAACATTTCAACAATCATAGGTACGAGAGCTGCATTGCGCACTACATGCTTGTTTATACGGCTTTTTTGACAAATGTGCTGAATATACTTGAGCGCCTGCACAATGTCACTTTCTGAACTACCCAAATTTAATGATCTCCGTGCCATATCAAGTTGAGCAGCTTCATTTCTAGCAGTCCATTCCTCAATTGTGTTCCTCAAAGCAATACTAGGTTTAAGCTCTGTGCTTCTCAATTCCTTTTGTGTCAGTGGGCAAACCAACTTCCTTCCATTCTCTCTGCATTCTTTAAACCAATTTTCGATGGCCTCACGTTCAAAAGTTTGTCCATTCTCTAATGTCACAGGATCACGCATAACTTGTTTTGTCAAAGGGCATACAAATGCATCATAGATAGGCTCAATATGCAGCCTGTCAAACTGATGGCTTTCATCTGACTGGCTGCCAGCATCATGGCTTCCATCCAAACTTCCTGCCATCTGATCCAAATCTCTGACTGCAAAATGATAACCAGAGAAAGGCTGCATGTTAATTTCTTTGACAATGAAGAAGAGTAGCAAGATTGTCACCAAATAAGATTGGTAAAGTGATAAATCCTGTTAAAGAAAATTGTGCAATAACCACAACTGCTGCAAATGAAATGTTGGTGATTCAATAACACCATATCTTCCTCTAAATGCAACAATGCTTACTAAGAGAAAACTCATTCATAGATGAACACCATATGGTTGGCTAATTATAAGCCCAGCAGCCAGAGGTGTAATGGTCCATAGGCAAAACAGACATGAACAGTAAATTTCTGGTTTGAGAGGTACAAAACACGAGCTGCCACATGTACAGTTAATAATGGCATGCATCAAATAATTTATCTGGATAAGTTATAAAAGCTGCTTAGTGCTGGTATTAAACTATTTTGCTCATTGCAGTTATGCTATTCCTAAGTCATGCATACACATTGATGTGGACAGAATTGCAGAAATGTTCCTGAAGTGGTACAAGAGGCAGAAATCAAGGAAACAGGCCTGGAAGCAAGGCATGCATGTTCATGTATACCAACATATGTCTCTTAGTGTAAAATCTCTCTTGCTACCCAATCAAGTATAGTGAATGTTCCAAACATACTTTATATATAGGGTGTCAAAATCCATTACTGCAATATGTTTCAGGGCAATTTCTATTTTTGGGCTTGTTTTCAGCACTTGTTCACTCATTCGTCATTTCTTTATTGTTTTTTGCTTTCTCGTTGTTTAGACTCTATTCTCAAGTTATTACGGTTTCAAGTGTATTATTTTATTTTCATTTTGTTCAGCTTGAGCATCTGGTCGCCTCTTTATGAAAATGCTGATTTTGAGAATTCTCTAAGTTTCAATATTTTGCGTGGAGCTATGAGTATGCGTGCAAGTTTCCATTGCGTCACACGTGGTCAGCCCAAATAAATTATCAAGAGATAACAAATTATGATCCCATCATAGACTTCCACACAAACATAAGAAAACCAATATGGAACCGCAAAATGATGCCCTTGCCACAGGATGATGATCATCAATGAATGGCCTTTTCTGAGGTACAGTGTGTTTACAATGATTTCACAGGACTTTCTGCACGTTGGGCATAAGAGGGTATAAAGATAGGATGAAAGTAAGGTTCCATAATTGTGTGGGTTGATGTGAATAACCCCAAAGAAGGGACAGATTTGCAGCCTCTTAGAAAACAACCGATATGGAATGAGTAAAATCCAGCTACCAAGCCAAAGAAGGAAAAAAACCCAATACAAGACAACCGCCAGAAATCATTTCAGCTTATCCCTGGTCAGGCGTATATTGCGGCCGAATCACACTGCTTGCCAAAGCTAGAATCAGATTACGGTCGAGTCAAGAACTACCCTCTAGTCCCCTTCTAGCTGCACCAAATTAACTTTCCTCACCCGCGATTGCCGATCACTAATGGCACGGCGTCGATCGCCGCCACACAGCTCAGGCACAAGATTGCTGGTCTAGTGGACCAGTAAAAACTGTCGAAAAAGACGATCCACTGCCCAATTCCAGCATGACGGAGACGATTAAGAAAAACCCAGACTTTCCATTCACATCGTAACCGCGGGAAAAGAAAAGAAAAAAGGGGGGGTGGAACTAGACGATTGGAGGGGACCCAAGAGCGGGAATGCGATTTACCTCGCTGCGAATTCCCCCGGGAGCGGCTCCGAAACCAGTTCTCAGCTCGATGAAGCCATCACGCGGTCCTTAGGATAAGGAACCCAACGCCGCAGCTCTCCCGGACGGACCGGCACGCAGTCGAAGAGAGACACAGAGAGAGAGAGAGGGAAGAGAGAGAAGAAGACGACAGCGGACAAGCTGAAGTGACGGCTCTGATGATTGATATTCGCAATTAAAGAGACCAAGCAGGGGAGAAACAGAGAGAGAGAGGGTGGGGGAAGGAGGAGGAGGAGGAGGTGCGAACAGTGGTTGAAAGACAGCAACAAAGTTAGAATCGAAGGAGAGAGAAAAAAAAGGACGAAAAGAAAATAGAAAGGAACCCCCTTAAAAAAAAAAAACAAAAAAGAGTAAACCCGATTTGACTCGGGATCGAGAGTTGACTGGGAGGGAATAGTCGTCGTTAAGTTATAACCTCGCGCGCGAACCAACCAACCGGACAGACAGACCGAGAGACAGGCTGGCTGGGCCGGGAGGTGGTGGTTGCCCGGCCTGGCAATCGGTATCGTCTTTTCGCCTCTCCCCCGAATGCGAGCATTTAAATACACCACCGAATCGCTAGTTTACAAATGTTTACCATTGAGTGCTCGGGTCCTGCGATTGCTCCATGTAGAGAATCGCAGGGAAACGCTCCAGATATAGGTCTGCCGGGTCTGAAAAGGGAAGGGGGCCGGGCCTTTCGGATGAGGTCGCTCGCCGAGCTCGTCCATAAGCCGTCCAGAAATCGGTGCGGTCGTCGCGTTGAAATGGGGCGCATACAAGTCGGCTCATGGACTTGAGCCTTGAGACATGCGCAAGAAGTGATGACCGATGAGATGGAGTAATGTTTGGGAGAGTAACTGCGTGACCATCAAGTAACTTGCGTAGTTTCTAATTTTGCTGTAGCACGTTGAAACGACAAGCGATCGTACTGACATAATATGCATTTTTCAGCAAAATCCGGGCGTTCCAAATAACAGCAAGCTTGGCGTTTTCCCCATCCTCCTCAAGCGTTAGTACTGAAGTTTATCATAAGGGTCTGCTACATTTGTTGCCGAGAAAGAGAGAGAAAGAGTTCTATGGCAGTTCTATGGCAATATGTCGTCACGAAAATGAATGCGGCATGCCATGTGCTGAGAATGCAAGCACTGTGAATAAGCGATCTCAAAACTCGATGATTTCTGTGTATTGTGAATTCAAGAATCCATCAGCTCGGTGACTAACTCATATAACAAAAGATGGACATATCAGTACAAAATTGAACCCTGAAACACTATCTTCCACGTGCTCACTTTTGTCGGAGGCTTCGAGAAATTAGAACTAAGCCAAGTGCTCATTCAGTAGTCAAATGGGTTGAAGGGAGAACCTCAACAGAAGTTCTCGAAGATCAGGAAAATAAATAAATAAATAACCATCTTTTCCTAGAATCTCAAAGAGCATTCTGCGAGGGGAACTGCTCGACCCCGTGTATATACAGCATGTGATCACATCATATTGGGCATCAGCAGATTTCTTCAGCAAACATGATGTCATAGATGAATTGTACTGCAAAAAAGATAAGAACGAAAACAGACACCTTGAGTGTTTAGTGGTAAGAAGAAAGTTTAGACATGTTGACAACACAACAACATACAAATAGACCAACTATAAGCAATGGCAATTGAAAATCTTAATAGCCATTCAAAAAAGATAAGTGAATTCCTAATGCTAACTAAATCAGAAGTTCAAGCTCAATGAAGCACAAGGATTTAGAAGCTGGAAAGACCATTATCGTTTATCACACCTCAAGTTCTGCAGGTCGAGCGTCAGCTCATACACCTCACTAACACAAAAACCAACAAACCTAGTTTCCCACCACAGTTCCCAAATCTTATACTAAACAGCAATGGAAGCTTGAAGAACACCGAAATCTCAATCATTTAAGAAATGGAGGCCAACCAATGTGATTCAATACTGTCAATAGCAGTTTATCAGTTCAATTGCTCTGTAGGGTTTGAAATCACTGGGAGTATCAGCATAAGATAGCTCACTGTATAAGACAGTCGTTCATACATTTGACATGAATGCTTACCTTCCTCTTTGGAAATATTAGGCTGATCAACCAAAAGTTGCTGGAGAGCATGCAGGTCACTGGCACTGCAGTGTGAACCATACAAGAACAAATTTTTAACAGTGTGCATATCAGGAGTCTGTATGGTAATTGCAAACTCTATATATTCCTTGGAAACCATGCATGAACATGAACAAGTGCACATCAATATCCCTGAATGGAGATCATGGAAGGGGAATGAATGGCCAAATTATTGAGATTTTCAATGTAAAAATACAATTATACAAACTTGAGATGATACAATACTCATTGCAGCCTCACCCATTAGAGACAGACAGTTTGAAGTACCTTGGTTTCAAGACCAGCGTTGAAAGTGCTGATACAACTGAGGATTTCAGAAAATACCTGGCAAAACAAAGGAAGATGTTCTAATAAACATATTGACTTCAAATTGCTTATACTTCGATGCAAGGGACCATAGGCTATGCTACTGGAGCATGTGGAGAAAGCTAAATGCTAGGACATGGAAAATTATAAGAAATAAAAGAACCTCAGAAATGAACAGATGCAAGCATCTAACAAAATCATCTCGCTAGGGAAAAAGTCATTGTTGTTTGAAACTGGTCTGCAATTTGCTTTAATCATGGAAATACAGCAGCCCTGGCCCTGGAGGCTGGAATAACAACCTCTGCCCACTTTGCTCATTGAAAACCTCGAGCATTTTTCCCAAAATAAGGTCTCTCCACAAACTAGGCATCAGCAAGGAAAAAGTTGTCTTTCTAGAAAGAGAAGTTGCATACTCTGAGCGGTGCATCTCATAGAGAATCATAAGCCCATCTAAGCAATCTTGAAGAGATGGTTTTACTCCCACTCGCTGCTGCAGATACTTGACACTGGGCTGGCCAGATCCCCCTTTAACTAGTTGCTTGCCGTCTCGATGGATCTTTTCAAGAGACATGACAACACCATGAAACTCCTCCCTGATAATTTCACCAATCCAATGACATACAGCCAAATGAAAGTCGCAAATAAAAATAGCTCTTGTCCTAAATCTGTATGGCTTGGTGGGAGCTAAGAGATTTTCATGAATTCTTTCAAATTTTTTATAGTTATGAAGAGATTGGGAGGGGGGTGTTACTCCTGGGGTTTCACACCTCTAAATAATATTTGGTTTGGACCATACTACTCCGCACCACACTTCAACCTGTAAGTCTGAGGTTCACAAGCCTGTCATGGGCATCAAAATGCTAGCGGACAAAAAGTCTCTTCACACAAGGTATGACGCAGTTAGACAACGCAGCACAAGCCTGTTCAAAGGTTCACTCGTGACATAAATCAAACTCGTGATGTGATGATGGAAGACAAGTGACCTCTCACTACTAGACCAACTACCTAGCGGTCGAATTCATAAATTCAAAGTGCTAAAACCAGCACAGAAATTTTGCCAAACACTTGGTGGGCATTGTCTAGACTTACATGGTCTTCCTCATTGACAGCAAAATGGTTTCCAATGACTCCACCTGCTTAGTCCAAACAGCTTCACCAATCCCACCAACAGATTTCAGGGCACCATAGTTCTTACCATCCCGAATCACCTGACAGCGAGATTACTAGTTTAGTTTGACCGTCCCAAGAAAGTATGGGGGGGAGAACCACGACAAAATCGGAAACGAGAAACATTAAATTCACAGAACAAAATCCAATGACAATACCTGTAATCTGTCCATAATCGAAGAGGCGTTCCTGAACTGCGAGACCAGACGAAGTTGAAGCTCCCCCCAACGATCCATCTCCTCCCGGACTTTCTTGAATTTCTGCTGTAACTTTCTTACATGCGCCTCCATTCTTCTCTCGAGTATCCAAGTTTTAGCATGCGCCGATCGACCGTGTATGGAACTTGCAAAGAAAGTGAGAGATCCTCAACAATTCTCAGAGATTGGTTCAGGTTCCCGTCACGCTTGAGCATGCCATAACAAATTCGACAGACTCGTTGAATTTTTTGGACCAATTTACTATTACCTATTTAAACATACCATAATAAATTCCATGAATTTTTTGGACCAATTTATGTTTACGTTTTACAAGTATCAATCCAACACACCCACATATTTATTTTTATTTTATGAAACTTTACTGATATTTATTTGATAACATAACACCCATTCGATTCGATGCACTAATATCAAGTTGAAATGCCCCGGTCTATTTTCTTTCTATAAGCAAGCTCCCTCCAACAAAAATTATGGAGTCTCATAAATGCGCGTAGATGCATATGCAGTTATGGTTATTATGATTAGCACTTTCAGTTTTAGATCCTATAGTAAAAGAATGTTTTTTTTTACCTGTTGGATGTGAAAATTCAAAGTAACACGCATTGGTAATTTGGTAGAAAACTTAATAGTTTGCGAGTTTAAAGTTACGTGATCCAGTTAATAATTTGACAAAAATTGTGATGATTTTCTTTTCTCGACAATGGTCAGAGCCCCTTTGACTGTCTCATTATATGAACAAGTACAGGCCAAAAGTGCAATCATTAGATTTGTCACTTATATTGCAATATGCAAGCAATATAAACTATGAGAATTTCTATTGCTATATTTAATCAAGTAACTTGCTTGTATAACAACTTCATTTATCTCCAAAAAGAAAACTTTTAGAAACACACGTATTGGCCAAGCAGAAGATGATAACCTTAAGAATTGCTCAGCCAAGAATATAAAAATCAAAGAGTTGATGCATGATGATCAAATACTTGATAAATTGAAAAGAACATTAATTCTAGATCTCAGGTAGAAAGGTAACTAGAAACAAATTAACTCCGGAGTGGGATTAGCTTCATGTACTCCATCACAAACTCAATCAATCATCCTTCAAGCAGCAACATTAATTCTAGATCTCAGGTAGAAAGGTAACTCCATCTTATTACTATATTTAATCAAGTCGTCCGAAATAAATATATTTTGGTAATATATTTTCATGTACTCTTTTCCAATCTCATGTTATTAGTTTCACAAATTAACCGTAAGACTTGGTATGATGTCAAGTCTCTAATGACGGTACTTTTAGTTGACCAAATTTTACAGCAACTATATGTAAGTCTCCTCTAGTAACTTGTAGCAAAACAAATAAAACCAAATTAAGCAAGGAAATCCAACATATCCCTTCCACATCTACTACTTGAGCAGTTGGTGGGATTGTTGTTCTCTTACAAACATTGTCTCCACTATTCAGTGCCGAAACCCTCCTAGCTTTTATGGGTGTAATATATGAGTGTCTTGATTATCTCTTATTGAATGTTTTTAACTATTAATGTTGATGAACAATACATCAACCTATTTATAGAATTTATTGGATAATTATTTTAAGATAATATCTCAATCAAGATATGCAAAATTAAAAAGAAATATAAGTGCAATATAAGCTATAGGAGTTCATATTACTATATTTAATCAAGTTTTGAACATTACTACACAACCTCTAGCTTATATAACAGCTTCATTTATCGACGAAGAGGGAACTATTGGGAAAACATGTATTGAGCAAGCAGAAGATAATAACCTTAAAAATTGTTTAACTAAGAACATAAAAATGGAGTTGATGCCCAGTGATGAAATGCTTGAGAAATTGGAAACATGTTTCAATAGCAACTATGAAGTAAAAGATTTAGTTCAAACAAAATATGCATTATCTTTGAAAATATATGCTCTAAACTCATTTCACAAGCTAAGTTAATCACCCTTCGAGCAACAATGTTGATATTGGGCTTCAAGTAGAAAAAGAACAAGAAACAAATGTGCTCCAAATATTAACTCTAGAGTTAGGTTGGCCCCATGTACAACATCAAAAGTCTAATGAGTCTATCCATCATTATTTCTCCCTTTCTCTTTTATATTTCGAAATAAAGTAGAAGTTAATGTACCGCTCCTTTCCTTATACAAGTAGGTACCCTAAAGTAAATACAAATCTTAGCAAGTTTAATCCATGTGTGCTGTTTCAATCTCATGTTGTTAGTTTTATCAATTAACCCTAAGACTTGATGTGATGTTTTATTAGGCCTCTAATGATTGTACTTTTGGTTGACTAGATTTTACAACAACTATAAGTCTCCTCCAATTACCGATAGCAAAATAAATTAAAAAGAGTAAGGAAAGACAACATATCCCTTCTGTATCTATTGCACTAGTGGTTGCTGGGATCTTTACTCTCTTGCAAACATTGGCTCCACTATTTGGTGTTGAAACCCTCTTGACTTTTGTCCGTAAATGTCTTGATTATACCTCTTGTGGAACTTTTGAACTCCTAATGCTAATGAAGTATATATCAGCCTATTATAGACTTTATTAGATGACTATTCTAAGAGAATATCTCAATTAAGATATGCACAGTCAAAGAGAATATACATGCAATATAGGTTATGGGAGTTTTTATTGCTACATTTAATCAATCTTTGAACATTTCCACATACCATATAGCCTATATGACAACTTCATTTGTCATTGAAAAGGAAATTATTGAAAGACAAAAATTAAACTAAATGCTTGGTTAGGTTGATATGACCCCAAGCTATCTATTTATAATAAAGCTGAAAGGCCAAAATTACAATATCACTTATATCGCACCAATACATAAATCATAAAGGAAATAGACAAATATACTCTTAACAACAAAATATTCTCAATATAAATTTTTAGAAAAACATGTGATGAGTTGGTAGAAGATGATAACCCTAAGAATTGCTCGACTAAGAACATTGAAATGAAAGAGTTGATGCCCATAATAAAATGCTTGAGAAATTGGAAAAACCAACTATAAAGTAAAAGATAAGCTTTATTAGATAATTATTCTATGATAATATATTAATCAAAATATGTGCAATCAAATAGAGATATACGTGCAATATAGTGCAGCATATGTGCAATATAGGCTATGGGAATTTCTATTGATATATTTAATCGAGTTTTGAATATCACTGCATACCATCTGACATGTATAACAACTTTATTTGTCAGCAAATGTTGGAAAAACATGTGCTCAACCAGTAAAAGATGATAATATTGAGAATTACTCAACAAAGAATATAGAAATGTAAGAGTTGATGTCCAATGATGAAATAATCGAGAAATTGGAAAGAGGTTCTACCACCAACTATGAAGTGAAAGATTTAATTTCAGCAGAGGTACAATATCTCCAGGAAACAAATTGAGATTCAAGGCATTAAATCTAGAGTGAGATTGGTTCCATGTACACCATAAAAAGTCGAATGATCTATCCATCATCATCTTTTTTCCCATTTCTCTTTTAAATTCCCAAAGAAAGTAAAAGTTAACAGCTCACCCCCTTCCCCCTTCAAGCAGGTACTTCAAAAGATTTAGATCTTGGTAATTATAATCCATGTATTCCATTTCATTCTCATGTTGTTATTTCACCAACTAATTGTAAGACTTGGCATGATATTACCTCACTAAAATTTGTACGTTTAATTGGTCAGAATTTATGACAACTACATATAAGTCTCCCCCAATAATCAGTAGCAAAACAAATAAAACCAAATTGAGCAAGAAAATGCAACATATCCCTTCTGCATCTAAAGCACTAGCAATTGGCGGGATCATTGGTCTATTGGAATATTAAGTGCTGCAACTATTTTGGCTTTTATTAATGTAAAATCTATAGTATTTTGATTATCTCTCTTGTTGAACTTTTTTAATTGTCAAAAATCTCCTGGCTCGACTGTAAAGTTGTACTTGTTTGATATAATATTTGAAAGACAAAATATGCATAATACCTTCCACAGGTCTCAATTCTTAGGGTGTCTTCTTGAAGGAACGTGTTGAAATTAGAATTGCACCCTGTTACCTGAAAACCTCTTCTGGCCATAACTATAAGCAGCAAAGCACCAATCTACATCCCAAATAGACATTGTGAAAAAACGCTCATGGTAATTGGCATGTGCACAAAGACAATAACAATGAAATTTAAGTGGCTTATGCCCACTAATCCTTTTCCTTCTCTACTTTTAGGATAGCAGCAATGACATTATAGACATTTGTTCTCGCTATCTTCATTTTCCCCTTACTAAATGATCATTTACTCTTTTATTACAAAGTAACATTCAGCCTGAAAATCCAGTTTGGTATACTTAAAGTCACTCTAAACTAGTGATGACTTGCATTGCCTTGACATTGTTTAAACTAATTGCAGTAGTTACTTGTTTGAATAAGGTTCTCCCATACTAATCCTTGTTACAAGATAGTTGAAATTATGATCCCTAAAGGTTCCTACTATTCTTCTTTCTTTTGTAATATGAGGCGTGTTTCAAGGCTTCAACGATACTAGAACTTCTCATTATGCCATTGGTATGAGAGATAATACTCTTACTCTTTTTCAAAAGTTATGTTTCTAATGGTAAATTTGCATTCGAGCGATCATCATTTACTTGAGGCCACATTTTTTTTCCTTAAGAACTTAAAAGTATTTGGAAATGGGGACTTGCAATGTATACATAACATATTTCTTAATACTTCACATCTATGTGAATCAATCTGACACATGAAATTCAAATCAATTAGATGACTAGAGGTAGAAATACCAGGACATGAGTATAGGCCAAACTACAATAAATTAAGTGTCACAATTTGAAATCTACACATGTTTTGATACAAGGTTCGAAAAGCATATTTCATTTAAATGTTTGACCTGTTAGAAAAATAGGTCCACATTGTATATATAGCACATATTTTAAAAATCACCACCTGTTAAGTTTTATATCACATGTGGAAGCAAATTTGATGTCTGTAACATGAAGTACAAATGTGTTTACGGTGAAAGTGCCCGATAAGAGGAGAAATCACCTATTGACTAAAAAGACAAAAGAATGAAAAAGATTGTAGACTAATTAGAGTTGTTATATTGAAGCTATAAAGCATTAGATTTTTTGTTTGAAGTATAAGCTGGAGGAAGAGTGCATTTGTGAACAATCTTATCTCGCCAACGAAAAAAGGCTGACAATCATTGTATCTTACATAATGCACTATTATAGAATCTTGGAGTGCTCCAAATTCTTGGTTGAGAAAGTTTAAGATTCCACTAACGGTGAGTAATGTCATATATGTGTATTTCCTTATCAAGTGACCAACTCTATTAATACCGGTTGGATTATAGGATGATATGTCTTAGACTGACCACCAGCGAAAATGAAAGAAAAAACACAACAAAAGGAAAAAAATAGAAAATTGGTCAACGTAAAGACTGGTACAATAAATAGGATAGTTGAAGTTGACTAAACTGTCTCATCAGTATTTTTCGGTTAAAATTAATCGAAATAACTATATTGACAAATTTTTAAAAGGTTTACAATTAAATTAGTATAGCAAATTGAAATCTCAATAATTAATCATTCTCTAACATTGATCGACATGAATATTCTCCCGATCGACCTCATAATCACAAGGGAGCTGCATTTATATCCATATTCACGCCGCTTCACCCAAAAGAGAATTAGATTTATCACGTTCGATGTCGGCCCATCATGCATCACTCGTCATCTGAGAAAGAATTCTTCATTAGGTGAAAAAACAATAAGATTTTTATTGGATTTCCGCTTGTAATAAACCCCTTTTCTTAATGCTTTAGTTTAAAAGGGTTGTTGACATTTAATACGAAGAAGGATCGTCCACCTGCTCGGTCCACCTGCAAGCACAAATCACCGTAAGCAGGATGCGTGGAGCTTAACTAGCAAAACCGCACTGAGTCGGGTAGAGAGGGAAGATATTTCACAAGAGTCCGTATAAATAGTATTAGACAGGCGAAAGAAAAGCAATCTCTCTTCTCGTCTCCACGTCCTACAAGAATGAATACATCGTCCCTGCGAAAATACAAGGTCACATTGGATCACATTACAAAAACCCAGCTCTGTTTTCCTGCTATACAGCATGCAAAAAGAAAAAAACAAATTGGCTTACATAACAAACTAAAAAGGGCAATGCCCGAGGAAAAAAAGCCAAGGAACATTTTGTAACAAACAGGACAGGAATGGCCAGCTAGAAGGCGTTCCAGTTATCTGAACTTTTCTTTGGAGTCTGGCTCTCTGAAGAAACCTTAAATGGACCGGAAGAACCAAATGGATCTGAATCATCAAAAGAAGAGAATCCACGGCTGTGGTCAAAGTCCTTGGTGCTATTAATGGAGTCAAACCTAGTGAGCCTCTCAGGTTGTTGGGGATAAAACCCGCTGTCATGGGTTCTGAAGGAATCAAACCTCGAGAAGTTGTCAAAGTAGCGATCCCCTGCTTCACTGTATCTCGGCGAGGAGTTGCCAAATCTAGATAGAGGAGTGGCTGGGACAGAATCATCGAAAGCGAACCCACTTCTGCTTTGGAAAGCATTATCTGCTCGTGGGGAGCCTGTTCGTATCGGGTTTACTCCAAAGTCATTTGATGTAAAGGAATAATCACCATGCTTCGAGTCCTGCAATTCCTTAACGCAGGAGAACAATTAAAAGAGAGAAGATTTTTCTTTTTCGGGTAAAAGCAAGAAGAATTGTTAATGAATCAAGCAGGATGCAAGGTACACAAAGAAGAACCTCCATCTACAAAACCTGCACACAATGTCTGCAAGCAGAACATACCAGCAAAAGCCAATAATTACAATCAGAGATACAAACTATATCTTCTTTCTAAAAGATTGCGATGACTTTGCATGGACTAGAGACAACCAGAAAGGTCATGCCAACGTAACCCTTGAGAAAACACATCAATCAAAGATGTCAGCTAGGTTGGACAGGCATAGTGCTAAGGACCTGAGATCAAGAGAGCCCCCCGCAGAATAGGGATCAGAAGAATGTGAAGGGATATACTATTATGTAGTCTAGTTACTTCCCAGAGTCTTAAAATTGCTGTGGAAGGACTCTCTTGTACGTGTTCAAGAAAAGCAACAGGGATGCCAAGTGCAACAGATAGGGAAGAAACAACATCTGGTTTGCTTGTTCCAATATTTCATAAGAGAACCATCTTTGACTAGGTTGATTCAACAAATATTCAATGGCTAAACACATTATGCACAACCAAACAAAAACATCCACCAGTTCACACCATCTCACCTTGGCACCAAATCCCCAGACTGAGTCCACATCATCATTATTGTCAAAGGCACCCCAGGTTGATTCATCAAAACTTCTGCTCCAGCAATTTAAGACATTCCCAGGTCATCATGGGGCCAAATGGAAGTTTCAGTATAAGGTTGGTAAGGGGTAACATAATTGTGAAGGAAAAAATAGACAACATACCCGTGTGTTTCAGCATCTGCTTCAGGACTCTTTTCAAAATGTGCATCTGAAAATACTTGGGATGGACTCCCTACAGAAGTTCTACCTACCGGACTTTCATGAGGGCTTCTTGCTGATTCATCTTCACTATGGGCATATTGATATTCATTCTCAAAAGCATTTTCCACTGTACCCAAAGAGTTCTGCGGCTTTTCATCAGGATCTGAGTACAAATCATGGGCATATCCATTCTCAGCAGAAGCATTCTCTCCCTCGACTGATGCTGATTTTGTTTTTGAAGAAACAGAGACATTCTTCCCATCCAAATTCAGGTCATTGACAAAGCCTGAAGGTGAAAACTCTAATCCTTAGTTCACATGCTATTTAAGCCCACTTTTTAATGATTAAAAGAGCCCAAAATCAGTCTCTGAAGGAGAAACAGATACTGCTGGAAGATTTGAAATAACAAAGTCACAAATGTAAACCAATAATGCACCTTCATCTTCAAACTTGTCCCAATCTTCATCCCAAACAGAAGCCCCCTCCTGAATCCCAGGCTGCCAGCCTGAAACATTAGTGCAAATATAACAGTGACCACAGATTCGTCAACAATTTCAGTAAGAACAAAAAAATTCAGAGAAAATCTAGCTAGTATAGAGATAGACAATTTAAATAGCAATCAGGGGTCCCATGATGCTTGCTTCAAGATTGTTATACAAGTGAGATGAGAAGGACATTGTATGAAAAGCCACAGGAATCATGAATGTCTAAGTTGTTCAAGAAGAACTGTGTCTATGAAATTGTCTTGTTCAAGAAGAACTGTGTCTATGAAATTGTCTAAAATATATATTGTTTAAACTGTTTGCTTTCATTCCAATTAGTACAAACCCATCCAAGAAGCATGTTCTGCATTAATGGAGAAAGAGAGGAAGTTCTTCAACACACATGAAATTATCAAGGCGCTCGCAGACAAAGCATTGACAGAGAGAAAACTAAAAACTTCATAAGCAAAAACAGTGGACCAACTTTGCTTGTTAAGGCAATCTGACATGAAGCAAAAAGGTAATAGACCTTGCATGCCCAACGCAAGTAGTTAACATTAAATCTTCACAGGAGTAATTCTTTAATTAAACATCATGCTTAAGTGGTAACACTAAACTTTGCAGTGCATTTTGGTGATAAAACTGCTAGTTTCACCATGCTACTAGCTCCTTCAGCATCAAATTTAAAAAGGACGTGCAAACTTTCTAAACATCCTTAAATGCCAGAATAATTCTTTTTAGACCAAGGAATGTAAATAGGAACAGAAGGCAAGATCAGAGGGGAAAAAAAATCCAAACAAGTAAACCAATTAAGTACATCATCAATGAAGGAAAACCAATTAGTTACTTCCCGATGTAAACAACTCAAAGCTCTCTTGCTGAGTGACTTCACTTTTATTGAGAATACGTGAAAAGACCTCCTTAATTTCCTTGTATACAACAACATCTAATGGATGAGTCCAAGTAAAACAAAAGATGATTAACTCCAATTTCATCCTAATTCCTAAACAGAAGGAACAGATAAAATCTCTATGGAGAGAGAGAGAGAGAACCAATTCTCCAATGTAAGAGATTTGAAACAGTGAAGCGCAGAGCTTAAAAAGTACCGTTTGGAAGCTCAAACAGTGCAGTTGATTTGACATCTAGACCATGCTTCCTGCAACGTTCTGTCAAAGCCTTCATAAGCTCATCAACATCTGATTGGATGCGATCAGCTCGAACCTAATATGAAATGCTAAAGTGTTAGTAGAATGTTGGAGAGCATCCACACAGAAAAAGCTAAAAGCAAACAGCTTGCAAGTATAGAAACAATTACCTGAAGAAGGCCATCTGCACTGCCACCTTGTTCCACTGTGACAATGGCCTTCTGCAACTCCATTTTCCTTTCCTGTAAGTGCAACAGATGAGAAACATGAAAATAATATATTTAATGGGTTTCAGGTGCTGAATGTTAATAGGGTCATAGAAAGATGCAAATTTTCAAGGAGGGTGGAGGAATGATGCTTGCCAATTTATATAAGGGACCTTACAATAGTGATAAAATATATCCAACACAAAAAAGAGAACATGAATAAATTTTATTTTTTTTGGTCTGAACATGAATAAAGTTAAATACACTGCAAAAGAATATTTTTCAGCAATCAGAAAGAAAAAAGGACATTTTATTTAAAGAAAAGTCAAAGGGACAATTGTGCATTCATGCCATTTGCCAGAGAATTGTTAAAGCAAGAAGCAGAAACTACAGATGTAATCTGTAAAGATCTGGACAAGTAGTTGAATGCATAATGCCATAAAGGGGAGAAAACAGCCAAAACTTCATGCATTGAAAGGTAAATCAATCACAGTGAATTCTACAAAACATATACAAATTAAATTAGCAAGCTTATCAGAATTGCAAAGGACAATTGGGCAGATTAGAGTAAAGATTAGACCATCTATTTAGAAGAATTATACAATACGTAAAGATCTTGAACCCATTTCCTTCAGAGAGGGCTTATAAGATTACTTTAGAGACAAACTTGAAAAATGTAGTATTCAGGGAACGACCATTTATGTTTACCATGAAACCTCATATTGGTTTGCAAACAAATCCAAGGGGAAAACAACATCCTCATATATTTGTTTGGATTATTCCACAGGAAGGAGATGCAACCGCCACAGCATTACCAAATTCTCAGTAGTAAGTAAACTACCTGAAGGTCACGAAAGGTTGCCTCCTCAATGGTTAGCTTAGATGCTATTTCTGCAACTTGCTTGTACTTCTCTTCATACTTTTTGCCAAGTAACTCGGCCTAAAAAGTTACTCAAATAGAACAGATAAATCAACGCAAAGAAAATGATAATAAAGGAAAGTAGTGTACAACTGAGTGGAGAAAGCACCTCACGCTTATCTGCAGATGCCCTCTCTGTCATCTCATTCAGTTTATTATCACATCTGCTTTTATATAAAACCTGAGGAATGAAGAGCAAACATCAACAAGAGAAAGCATAGGAACAAAAGAAAAGGGAAGACAACATAAAAATAGAGCTCAGACCCTCAAGAATCACCATGACCTTTGCAGCAAAGCCAACCAAAACATGCAAAACTTGACCAGTGAATTTCCTGATATAATATTGGTAACACAACATCCATAGGAACAAAAGAAAAGGGAAGGCAACATAAAAATAGAGCTCAGACCCTCAAGAATCACCATGACCTTAGCAGCAAAGCCAACCAAAACATGCAAAACTTGACCAGTGAATTTCCTGATATAATATTGGTAACACAACATCGACTAGATGATGAATTGTGATGTTCTCATCAAATAAAGTGTCCAGATTGCTTAGTGCAAAGTGTCTTGCTAATGTTGGGACCTCATCACACAGAACTGCCACAAGAGAAACAGAAATCTGTGTCCACAGCAAAGCTGCAAACAAGGTATGGAGCCTAAAAGCAGATCCTCTCCATCGAAATCATAAATTTGTGTCCTTTATTTATCACATAGAGATTTAATTTGTTTATCACATATAGATTTAATGACCATATATTGGTGTCAAAATGTACTCTAGAAAAGGGGAAATGGTGCCCACAAACTCTGCAACACCAAGGCCTTTACCATGGTATTTGCATTGAATATTGCCAGCACCCTCCTCATAATAGGCAAAGGAATTATGACAAGCTTGAGCAAACAACATGCAGCCATAAGATTTCAAAAATGTTCTAGTTTCTTACTTAAGTTTATGTAATATTACACAACAATTTGTCTCATGATGCCTGTGAAATGATTTTTGAGAAAGATAACTGTAAAAAAAAAAAATATCCACCGTATTCCAGTCTTCTGCCTTCAAAGTTCAAAAATATTAAGTCAATACTAGGCAAATCTTCTAATGGAGGCAAATATAGAATGAACAATGCAACAACCTCTGCATAAGGGTGAGCATATTGGACCGACCAAACCGGGAACCACTGGGACTAGACTGGACCAGCTGGTTGGGTCTGGTTCCCAGTTCCATTTTTATAGAACCAATAATTTTCGATCCGGTCTCCAGTTCCCAATTCAGGGGAGAACCGGACCAGACCAACTCTTTTTTTTAAATATCTTTTTTTATTTCTTAAAAATAGCAATAAACCCTAAAATAGTAATAACTCTAATATTTTTTTTGATTTTTTAATTTTTTTTGCTATGTGATTCATTCCATTCAACTGGACCGGACTGACCGGTCCAGTCCAGTTCCCAGTTCCTACGTGGGACCAAACTAAATCGAGAACCAATCACCCCAACTTCTACATGATTCCAGACCATTTAGCCTACAGAAAATACTCACAAGGTCTTGCATTTTCGTGCGGTAAAACTCAATCTTTTCCTTTGAATCCAAGACAACTTTCTCCTTTTCTTCCACCTGTCATCAGGAAAAAAGTATTCCTTTTACTTCTAAAGAACAACAAATGGCAAAATCAGTTAATTCTAATTCAAAAAGAATTTAAATGAAAGAAGGGTGTGAAAAGTGTCATAATCAATATTTCGACATCAAATCATAATCCTTCTAAAGTTAAACTTTCAACCAAAAGTGAAATTAAAATAACCACGAGCAAAGAAGGTTATTTAAGCAATGTAGTTTATAAGATTACATTTGCTCTATCCAGACAAATCTCTTAGCATTATGGAGAAATTAATATACAATGCATCTACTCTTACGTTGACCATAATTAAGAGACAAACACAATAATAAACAGGACACATTCACAAACATCTGTTATCTTGCGCTTTACTTTGTGTAAGCTATTTCAAAAGCAGAACATTTAAAAGAAACTGAAAAGGGGCCGACGTTCGACAAAACATCTTCCCTTCTGGAAAGAGCACCTAGAGAAGAATCGAGATTTCTTTAACAAATCCAGCAACATCTTATATGTCCTTCAATGTTTCGGCAACATCCCAGATAACTTAAAAGAATAAAAATGAAGACATGTGCGTGTCAAAACACCAAAGAATGACAAGCATTCAGCAAAGAAGAAAAAAAGATTATAAGTGCAACAAGAACTAATGTGTATGCCTTTTTCCCCCCAGTTGTTGCCTCTTGAGGTGCTGAACCAACTGAATTTTGTTCAACATTGCCAGCCATGTTTGCAAATGGATCCCCTAAAGCTGGTGCTCTCAAGTTTTGCTGGTTGGTTTGCTTTGCAGCATCTGCCTTAGGAATAGGAACCTGCATTCCTGGCCTCAAGCCAGCTGCCGGACCCAATGGTCGAGCACCTGGCATTCCTTGTTGTGGCCTAAAACCTAACATAGAAGCCACCAAACACTGTATCATCAAATACCTTGTCCAAAAAGGACCATCTCTCAAATAAAAAGGAAAATATGGACAATACCCGAACTGGCACCCCAAGCAGCATTTCCATAAGCAACATTTGGTAAACCTGTCATTGACAATAGTGTTTCATCGTACATGACATTACTAGGAAGAGCTGTAGGAAGAGGACGACCCTCCCTATGTCGCTCCATCAAATATAGGGCAAAGCAAAACTCCCTCAAAGAGAGCATGCTGTCGTTATCCTGATCGGACAAGTCCCACACCTGCTTTAAAACATCTGTCACCACAAGGAGATCACATATCATCTAGATGGTACAAAACAATCAGAATCCAAAAAGAAGCATCCTCAGAGCTTATACAAGATCTCATTGCAAAACGCATGCACAAAGATTTCTATGAATGCAATGCTGATGATAGTTTTTAAAATACATTCACTAACTTGACATTAAGCCTGCATTTAACTAGAAGAATAACAACAACTGCGATTGACCTTCCTCCAGAAATGGCGGTTAAAATATATCAAACATGGACAAAGCAAAAGTGTGAACAACCTTAAGCTTCTAAATTAAAACGATGTGACACAGCATCAGTCTTAAGCTTATACTTGCACTTAAGCAACAGATACTGCCTTTTACAACTATAAGCTTCTAAATTAAAACAGTGTGACACAGCATCAGTCTTAAGCTTATACTTGCACTTAAGCAACAGATACTGCCTTTTAATAATCATGCTGATTCACATGACTAAGTAACAGACACTGGTGTTGGTTATTGATCATGCTGCCTAACATGATGGAGTAACATATACAAATAGACTGGCATGATGAAACAGGAGAAAAAGGGAAAGAGAAAAGTAATTTAATCTTTTGCTGTCATATTCAAAATAATAATTTAAAAAAAGGGAGAAAGCAAAAAAGAAAGGGCATAACAAATGACTAATCAACAGACTCAGCTACAAAAGGTAGTTTCCTGAGGCCCAACCACATTATGGTTCCAATTATCATAAGACCAAGGTACATGACGGCATCATGGCATGGACTCCATGGTTCCACCAGGGACAGAGGGAATCGATGATTTCAGAATGCAGACAATTCTCTGGAAAATAAGGGAGAGCTGCAAGGTTGGACATTGTTGAGATTTAGCAAGAGGAAAGTCAACTACCCCTTGGATTCTGCCTCTAAGGAGACTTATCCTTCATATTCTCTGTGGGTGTTCCCTTCCAGATAGCAACACCTTTCAGACTCTTGTTTGGATGTAAACCACGAAAGACATTTTGATGATATCACCAAACTAATGGTGGCACAACATCAAATAGAAAGTCCAACATGACAGTATCACAGGCACCAAAACTAGCAAATGAAGACTACCAAAATAAACCAAGACAGAGAAATAGTACTTTCGATAATTAAATAAATAAAAAAATCAATCTTTTGTGTGCAATACTTGAAATAAATATACCTCTTGGTAGCCTCCAACTCAGAAATAAGTTGCGAGCCTGCTCACCAGTAATCTTCCCATCCCTATCCGTGTCTACTTCCATAAAAACCTTAGTGTATTTTTGAACATCAGAAGGCTTCATCTTTGGCCAATTAAGCTGACTATCACTGGAAGAAGAATTAGCCACCCCAACTTGAATTCCAGGCGATGAGAATGAGGAAGAACCTAGAGATGGAACCTGCTCTCGTGGGTTCGAAGGCGTAGGAGGACGCTGAACCTGACTGCTAGAAGAAAGCATAGAGAATGAAGTCTGCAAAGCATCCAGTGCATTGGGCTTTACAGAAGGTTGGCCGCCAGAAACAGAAGTTCTGGCAGAGGAGATAGGTGTGCTGGCAGTGGGATTAGTTAGTGCAGAAGATTCTTGTTTAGATGGAGAGGGTTTTGCAGAAAATAAATCACCTCCAAAAAAAGAATCTGCAGAAGATCCATTTCCAGAAACAAGTGCTTTAGAATCAATGGCCATTGTCTGTGAAGATAAAGAAGGTGGAGTTTGAGGCTTTGATAAAGCTGACAGAACTGAAGAATTAACATCTCTGGATCCAACCGATGCTCCACCACTCCTTCCACTGGTCCAATCACTTGAAATGCTTGCATTTGGAACACCAGGACCCATTAAACTACTCCCCATGGGAAATTGTGAACCTGTATTGGCCTGTGGCGCGCGGAAAGCAGTAGGAGCAGGCATAGGTTGAGGCAGTCTAACAGGTTGTTGCTGCTGCTGCTGTTGTTGTGCAGGAAATCCAAAGCCAACACTCTGAGATGCTGGTTGAGTTGCTGTCGCTCTCATTTGCGGCGCTGCCGCAACAGCTGTAGCACTTGCATGTGGTGCAGGTATGGAAGCAAGATTGATTTGTGGAGGGGGAATTCTAGCAGCAGCAGGGCCATATAAGGCGGCCTTAACTATATCTGCTGTTAATTCCCTTTTACTCTGTGCTACTGTGACAAGCTTCAGAGCATTGTAAAATTCAGCCCGACCAAGGAAACCAGTACGGGCCTGATCAGCGTGCATCCATATCTGTGGCAATGGTAACATCATAATGAGTATCCTTTAGCATCAATGCAAAGCTGAATGAGTTCCTTGACAAACAAATGCTAGCTAATAATACTGACAACTAAGAATTGGAACAATCAAACAAGCAGCACTAACTCAGGCAGAACAAGTAAACAAAACGAGGAACCATGTTCTTGACTGTGGATCATAAAATAGATGGATCCCTGACTGCGTCATTTCAGATGTGTATCATGAATTCTCCAGAAATTGCGTGTATTTTCAGCAGTACAATCTATCAATTGACACAGAAGAAGCTTGACGATCATCGGACCTAAAGGAAACACCCATAGCTTAACAAGCCCATAATCCCTCGCTGCTAGGTTGTCACGATCACCAATCAACTAAGTTCCAGCATTAACACGAGAGCTCGCAGATTAATCAAACGACCAGACAATCCAGGCCCAATGATAGTGATTCGAATTGAACGAAACTGGAGTTTCGCCTCGACCATTCGGATTCATCTCCTAATCCGACTACTTACAAAGATAGAAGAAAAGGCCATCACCAAAAGACTCCCGAACGAAGTGAATCGCAACACGAACTAAAGGACCGACCACAATGGGGAAAAAAAAAATCCCAGTTGACCAAACAGACGCAGCAGGAGACACGGAGGAGGAGTGACCTGAGCAAGGACGTGCTTCGGCAAGCCGGATCCTTGGAAGAAGGCGACGGCCTCAGCCCCGCTGATCCGGCCGTCCCCGTCCAAATCCGCTCTCCGGAAGTAAGACTCGAATTGCTCCATGCCGGCCCCTTGGCTCTGCGCCGCCATCCCGCGAACTCGAGACACCCCCGGAACCAACCGGCAGCAGGTCGAATCCGATCGAATCGAGCGCGCAACGATCCCCGAATCCCCGAGAACGAGAAGCGGATCGAATTGCGGGTGTGGCCGGCCAGTCAGATCGAGGCGAATTCGCCCTGGATTCGGGAGCGCGAATCCGGGTATCAGAGCTTCTCTCTCTCTCTCTCTCCCTCGCTCGCGCGATCGAGGAGGAAATGACGGAAATGGAGGCCGTCGACGGAGCAACTGCGGACGGGAGAGGGAGGGCGAACCTGAACCTTTCCGGAAGAAAGTCGATAAAGATCGTTTAACGAGATGGAGACTATAGAGCAAGAAATACCATATGGTTTCGATCTAAAAGGCGGCCTAGAAATATACTATAAATTTTGGCTACTCATAAAGGTAAGTTCTAATCAACTTAGAGATCTCTCTTTTTCTTTTTCCTTTTCTTTTTTTGTGATATAGCCGAAAAGATAAATCCAAAAAATTTTAACTCCGGTAAATAAGGTATAAGTTAGGTGACTTGGGCAATTTCTTTTTTTTCTTTTTCCCTTTTCTTAAAAAGATAAATTAAATGACTGAGTTAGAGTAAAAATGATCGGCAGTTTAACAGATTTAATTCGGTGTTGAAAAATACTAAACATTAACGGCAATCTGTCCTTTGAAAGACCAAGCATGAATGACTGTCCTTTGAAAGACCAAGCATGAATGACTGGACGACCGGACATTGCCATGGCAATCCGGCAGATATCATCTGCGCCCGTGGCTTCGAACGGCACTCAGAAAAGTTAAAAGCTAAATAGGATAGGATAACAATTATCTTATTCGGTACTTCGTTTATGTACCTTAGACGTGACAAGTCCGGATATGAGTTCCCAATTCGAACATGTGTTGCTCTGAGAGCGGATCATGTGATTTCGCACGTTTCCGACGCTTTTCCAAGCCAAGCAGATTGTTACTGTCCTTAACAGCATGCTCAGTCCAAACCTCAACCGACGAATAACTGAAGCATCGATTTGGCAGCACATCGTGTTCAATTCCTCGTCTAAACCTTTTAAGCAAAACCGAAAACCCAAAATCAAGTATGTTCAGCAAGTGCAAGTGTGTCCTAAAATACATAGGTTTTATTTCCCAATAGTGAATATATGTATGTGTAGCAGAAGTGAACCCAGATTTCAGCAAAAACATGACACGAAGTTCCAATCTTCTATTGTCGTAAAGATGTGTATGCTTTGTGTTTTTCTCTTCCAGGAACTCGATTTCAACTTTCTGCTTCACCACCTGGTTCGGCATTGGCTGCTGGCAAAAACAACCGTCCTTCATTTCAAGCTGGGCAAAGCCATCGTTGAGTACCCCATCGCAGATGTTGCTGTTAGCATGTTCAGGTCTTGTGCTCCCGGCTCTGAGTCCTCTTGTTGGGGATGAAAACTTGCTAGACAATCTGAAGCTGAACCAATCATTGACTGCATATCGGAAATGGGGCTACGGTTACACACCCAGTCATAACTGTTGGATCTTCCGCTGCTGGCTTGAATCCCTGGTTGTCAATGAAGATTTCCCACTGGTTTAAGGGCCCAATGATACCTGAGAGTTACCAAAATTTCACACATGTCAATATAAATCAAAAATCTTATTTTGTGTAGGCAAACTAGGCGATAAAAAAGTAATGAACTTGCTCAGATCGTGATGAATTGTGTGGCAAGTATCTCATGTGAAGAGAAAGGCCAAGCTAAGCTGGCATTAACTCTAGTTATTCAAGAAAAAGAGGAGGGAAAATGAACTCCAACAAAGAAGGTTATCGTAAAGAGACACGAGCATAAATAGCTACACGGGAAACATTAATACTTGGTCTACAATATCCACCTGGCAAGCCATGAAGACATCTGGTTAGGAATTTCAGCCCTAACAGGGGAATTAGTGCATATTTCCAAACATGAACTCAAGGGGTGCATCCATAATTCCCTAGATTTTAAACCCACAATTCCCTACTACAGGTGAATGGCAGATGAAAATTTGAGGTACTAAATTCACGGAATCTTGAGTTCCAATACATGCTCCTAAATTGGATACAAATTTGAGAACACCATGTCATCATATTAGAAAGAAGTTGAATCTTGTGGAAATCACAGTTTTCAATGGCCACCTGTTAAATTCGTAGATGCGAGACAAACAGTAATAGTTGGTCTTTTCCATTTCCTAAATGTTCAAAACATCAGCCAGACAACATTTAGCCTTTCCGCTACTAACCTTCCTAATCATTCAAATGATCTTTGCTAGACATTTATATGAGTCAGCTTCTATATTCCACCCTTCACTTGTTTTGCCTTTTCTTCCTCTGTTTGCTACAAAGCTGAGCCCGCAAAATGACCAAATGAACTTCTCACAGCGGTGCAAAGACGCTAAGCATCAGCATGTGAACTTACCTGAAGTTCAGAGATCAAGTGTAAACCATCATATGCCCAATCTTTGCACCATATAAAAAAAAAATCACCGATAAATTCAGGAATGCAGAAAAGTCCACATAGCAATAGAAACAGAAAAGAAAATAACATGATGGATGCAAGAAAATACCAATTTACCAGAACTAACAAGACGAATAATTGAAAACACTCTAATAGATTACGTGCTAGAGCCTAGTACTTTCATAGCAATAATCCTTATACATGAGACAACCAGACCAAACACAAGTAGAGAAAAATATATAAATCAAAGAAGAAATGGATCAACTCCAATTACCATAAACTATCAGATCATAATGAAACTAAAGAACAAGAAGGTAAACAGAGGTTTGCCATATATGCACTGGTATCGTCTGTAAGTCTGAATCGCCATGTTCATAAATCTGCTTACCAGTGAGAACAAGAGCTTTCAGACTGCGCACATGCACACTCGCAGAGAGGATGACAATTTTGGGGAGTTTCTTGGGGGCTACGGCTACTAGCAAGTGGAAACCTTACTGTTAGGAGCATGCAGAAGAAACCCAATACTTTTTGCTCGGGGAGATTTTCAATAGGGAGCTAAGTCCAAGACTGTTAATATATCTAATTGGACTCATCTTCGCTCAAAAACTTAATCCAATGAGTTTTAGATCAACTAGGATATAATAACTACTCTACACCAAACTAATTCTTCGATATGAGACTTCTACAACTCACACATGTATCCTAACAATTTCCCCCTCACATGTGATCTCCCCTTTAATTTAGGTATCCTTCTGCATCAAGATATGAAGTCTACCACAAAGCCCACATTGTTACGCCACAACGACCACCACCCGGGAATCCTGCCCTCACACATGCATTATAACAATCTTTGACCACTAGTTGCCTCATCAGCAACCAGCCTGTCCATTGACCTTGCTGAACCAGTAGGAATATCGATTCCAACGGCTTTTGCAACACTGACATTCACAAACAAGTATGCTATAGCCTTCATAGCCTCAAATTATAGCCCTTCCCGACAAGATTTAGGAAGGTCTAAGAAGATGCGTATGCCTCCATCTCGCATTGTTGCTTCAGCCCTTACTTTGTCAATACAAAAATGTTCATGAATGAGAACAGACTCTAAAAGTCCAGCTACTGCTCTCTATTGCACATCTTCTTGAGAGCTCTGCATTAAGATGAACAATAGTGGAGTGCCTTGCCTCAGCCAGAAATCATGTCAACCAGCTACGCATTGCAAAACAGAATGATCATTGGACCGCTTAAATATAAGATCAACTAGAGCTTTTACTCCACCAGCCTAAGCAATAGCACCCTCATGCTCTTTTACAAGAGAAAGATTTCCTAAACTACAAACTGCCTCACCAACAACCAGCCTGTTCATTGACCTCACTAAACTAGTAAGCATATCAATTCTATCACATTCGCTTCTACAAAGATAACCAATTCAAAGAAAACGGAACAATAAGAAAGCACTGTATGACTGAGTGGAGAAACTACCTCACACCTATCCTCAGAAATGGTTGCAAGCCTGCTAGCCAATAGTGTTCCCATCCTTATCCATGTCTACTTCCATAAACACTTTCATGTACTTTTTAACATCAAATGCCTTCATCTTTGGCCAAGTAAGCTGATTATCGTAGGAAGAGGAAAAAGCTGCCCACTGAAGTTCAAGGCAATGCGAAAGGAGAAGAACCTAGAGATGGAACCTGCTCTCGTGGGTTTGAAGGTATATATGTGCGCTGGAAGAAACCTTAGAGAATGACCTCCACAAAGCATTGTGCATTGGGCCACACAGTAGGTTGGATTCCAGAAATTGAAGTTACTGCAGAGGAGAGAGGTGTGCTAACAGTTGGATTAGTTAGTACAGAAGATTCTTCTTTAAATGGAGGGTTTTGCAGAAAATAAATCACTTCCAAAAAATGAATCTGAAGAACATCCATTTCCAGAAACAATTTGGCGACGAAAAGGGGAACCAGTGGATCTTTCCAAAAAAACCTCAATGCACCCACAATTCCCTAGATTAGAAAAGCAAATTTTGCCAAACACCTGACTCCAAGCCCCAACACCTCAAGCACACTGTTTGCTAATCAACTTATGTCCAACACAAAGGAAACAAAGAATTATTTTTACACTCAGCATTCTACTTGTTCCAAAGCAAAACCCAATGAAAAATCATGTTACTTACTTTGAAAAAAAAAGTGGACAATAAGCTCAAAAGAAAGGAAAAGAAAATTATCCTGGGCACTTCTCTCCGATAAAGAAACCACAACAAACATTCACTTGCTTGTCAGTGATCAAAGGAAAAGGCAGCATATGACTTAGGCTAGCTGAGTGTCCCTCATCATCTTCTAATTCTTTTCAGCCTTTCCTTGTCCAAAAGTGGAACATAAGCTCAAAAGAAAGGACAGGAAAGGTCATCCTGGGCATTTCTCTCTGATAAAGAAACCACGACAAACATTGGCACGCTTGTCAGTGATCAAAAGAAAAAACAACATGAGACTTAGGCTAGCTGAGCGTGCCTCACCATCTTCTTATTCTTTTCTGCCTTTTCTTGTCCAAAAGTGGACTATTAGCTCAAAAGAAAGGACAGGAAAACTCAAACTGGGCATTTCTCTCTGATAAAGAAACCACGTCAAACACGGCACGCTTGTCAGTGATCAAAAGAAAAATCAACACGTGACTTAGGCTAGCTGGGTGTCCCTAACCATCTTCCCATTCTTTTCTGCCTTTCCTTGTCCAAAAGAGTCTAGAATAATGCAAATAAACCCACCCAAATTACCCAAAAACGAGGTGATGACAATAACTAAATGGAGAGATGTATTCTATTTATGTCATAAACAGGGACAAATATTCACACGGTAACGTAAATAAGAAAAAAGCTGCAATATTGATGTACTTTGCTTGACCTCTCAAGATGTGCCCTGACCATGCCCGAAAATTTAAGCATTCTGTGAAGGTATACTGTGCAAAAGGTGATAGACTAAATGAAAGGAAGTTCAAAAGGGTTGTGGACTGTCACAGTTTTTAGGAAGGGATTTACGACATGATTACCTGGAAATTATCTCCTTCCCATTGACAAGAATCTGCCTGAGAAGCAAAATGAATTATGTTCTGGCACACCTAAACCATAAGCAAACTTAAAAATGCCACCCCTTAGCACGCCAGTATCTTCTTGCATTATCATGGAGGCGAGCATCTTTAATCTTCAGAAACAGCTTGTAAGCTTTCTCTACATTGTTTGAAACCAATAATTTAGTGTTTAGTTTGCTATAAATACGCCTGCTAGGGCAAAAACCCTTGTGCAGACACTCCTCCATGACAAGCACTGCATTGTCCAGCTGTCCTATGTTGCAGAGTCCATTAACAATGTACTCATAAACTTCCCCATCCAATAAATGACCAGCCTCTTGCATTTCATCCCATATAGTCAACAGCATTCCACATTTACCAAATCTAGAAAGCCGCATGAGTAGTAACTTGTAAGCTCTCGCAGACACCAAGCATCCAGCTTTCCTTGCCTTCTTATAGATCATCAGTGCAGCATAAGGTGGACCATAACCACACAGAGGCTCAATAAATGAGGTTACCATCCCAGTAGTAGGAACAAGCCCTCTACTCAACATTTCATCAAGCATTTCCAGAGCATCAGCCACTTTTCGAAACTTAAGAAAGGAATAGATCAGATTTTTGTACGTATTCAAATCGGGATTGCATCTTTCACTCAGCATGTTCCTGTAATACTGGATGCATGCATCAAAATCCCCAATGATAGCAAAATTATAAATCATGGCATTGTAGACACTCACATCAGGATCATAACCTTTCTCCTTCAATCCATCAAAAATATGGACAGCATCATCGATCTGACCAGCTCTCCCCAAACCCTGAATGAGATGTCCAAAAGTCAAACAATTCGGAGCAATTCCATCTGCTGCCATTGCCTCCAAATTCTTTTCAATGTCACCAACTCTACCCATCCTTGACCACCCACCTATAATAGTATTGTAAGTTGTCATATCAAATGGTACCTTCCCCTTCACAGAATTCAAAAGCGACTTAGCAGCACCCACATGGGACCGATGGCAAAGCGTTTGCAAAAGCACATTTAAAGACTCCGTATCACGTTCCAATCCAAACTGTTCCAGCTTGCCAAAAAGTTCTATTGCTCTGTTCACTCGATGAGCACGCACAAAACTGTCCATTACAATTGAAAGAGTCTCTAAGGTGGCAGTTGTGCCATTTGATTTCATTTCATGCATCATCTCTTCCATAAAACCAAAGTATTTCCTTCTTCCAAGTGCTTTCAGTATCACATTATAGCTATGAGTGTCCGCACTAATTGTAGGCTGTTTTAGCGCCCATTTGAAGAACATTGTCATAGCTTTCCCTCCTAAGTTCCCTCGATTCACAACTCTAGCAACAATGTCAATGTTCAAGTCAGCAGGAACATTTGTCAAAGCATGTTCCACCGCAGTTTTGCCTCTCAGCTTTTGAAGAAAAACCCCCCGAAATTTCTCTTCAGGGGATAAGAAGCCATGATGCTCTCTGCTTCCCATCTCGTTCTTTACATAATCATCATTACGCACTTTGGAAACAGCATTAGGCCAACTTATGGGCAACAAATCAGAGAGTTCACTGAGAATGTCTTTCTCATCAGCAGGGCTGCGATGCTTCACTTTATACATATTACATAATTCATTATGGTAATGATTTGAAGGACCACCAGGTGTTATACTAGAAAAAGATGCTATAGAGGAAAGCAGGTGAGGCATGTGAACATGTCTTCCTCCATTGTAACGCACCCAAAGTACAGGAAGCTGGTTGGTCCAGAAATGAAATGCCATGTGAAGAGCGTTTAGCTTGCCAAGCTACAATGTGCCTACAATGCTTTCGTATAATCTTATGGGGCATCACTGTATCCATGCTGCTGTTGTGGAAAGGTCATCTACTGAATATTCCAATCCCATTCTGCTTTGCTATCAATTGCTAAAGAGGACATAAGTTATTTCTGTTGAACCTAATGAAACTTTCTTTTGTCAAAACCCATAGCAACTTCACAAAAATGACAAGTTATTTCCAAAATTAAGGGACCAATATTTCACAAAGAGGAGCTTAGTATTCAGAAAGTAATAGCAACAAAAGCAAGCAAGCCATCTATAAGTGGCAGAGTATGATGAATCTTAACAAGTACAGGATGACCATAGATGAAATTGAGATACTGAGTTCCATTACACTTCTAGAAACAACACAAATTTGCAAAAATCCTATCAACATACAACTCTGGAAAGAAGTTGAATCTTGTTGCGATCACAGTTTTCAATTGCCATCCATTAAATTTGTAGATGCAACACAATCAGCAACAGTTAGTCTTATCAATTACTCTAAAAATTCAAAACATCAGACCAGAAAACATATAGTCATTCCATGACAAACCTTCCTAAGCATTCCAATGATCTTGGTTAGACAAGAAATATAGGTCAAAACTTATCCATTCCACCCTTTACTTGTTATCCCCATTTCTTCCTCTGTTTGCTACTAATTGGAGCAAAACAGAAGGGATGAAGTGATCCAAAGTGAACTCCTCAAAAAGGTGCAAAGACTCAAAGCATCAGCATGTAAACTTGTCAAACATGCAAACTTACCTGAAGTTCAGAGATCAAGTGTAAACCATCATTTGCCCAATCTTTGCACCATAGAAACAAAATCGCCCATAAATTTATGAACACAACAAAGTTCATACAGCAATAGAAAACAGAAAAGGAAGAATATGGTGGATGCAAGAAAATACCAATTGTTGCCAGAACCAACAAGTTGGACAATCAAAAGCATTATGATAGATTACACGCTCAAGCCCAGTACTGACACAGCCAGAAAGAGCCTTATACAAGAGACAAAAGGACCTCACACGAGCTCCGGAAGAAATATAAATCAAAGAAGAACCGAAACTAAATAACACAACTAAGAAAGGTAAACAGAGATTCGAGCATAATGCAGCTCAGAAACATACGTGCACGGGTAACGTCTATAAGTTTAAATCGCCATGACAGAGAAACATACACGGCGTCGAGGCTTTGACCAACGAGGAAACTTCCCAGCGAAGTTGTTGTTTCCAAGAAATCTGATATTCATGAACAAATAATAAAAGGAAAACAGAGCCAATGAGCCATTAATGAAAGCCATTTTCTTTCGCAATAGACAATGTGGAGGAATTAGATAACACATAAGTATTGCAGTGTGGAGACACCTTGGAGTGAATCTGGAATTCGGTCTTCCAGCTCTTTCAAGCTCAAGAACACAGCACGTGCACGTGCTTACCGGACATTATCTGATCCAGACACAAGAACTTCAGAACTCAGCCGACCCACATATACTTCGACTTAGAATAGGCGATAAAAGGTTTCTGGAATTCTTCCTGATGTTGGACCACTTCTCAAAGAACTGTTGCGTCGTAAGTTAATCCACACACGCACGCACGCACCCGGAAGAAAAAATAGGCACTTTCTTGAGGAGTTTCTTGGGGTTTATGGCTATGCCGAACGGCGCCCGCCCTATTGCCGCCGCCGCTCGCCGCTGCCCGCGTTCGCTCAGGCGGTCTTCTGGGATGGTTGCGGAGCGGCGAGGCGGCGATCTTCCCGGCGCTGTGGTGGGACGGCGTCTCCAGCGTGACGAGGGCACGAGAAGGACGGGCTAGGGAGGCGCGAGTGGGAAAGATGAGGAGAGGAAAAGAGATGACACGAGGGTTTGGGAATTTTTATTTTTCCTTTTATTCGTTACTATTTCACAATTTTTTCAGGTTAGACCGGCCCGAATTTTTCCAAAGGACTTCGGCCCGGTGGGCCGGGCCGACGCAATCCCAGTCCCCAGAAATGGGCCCGTCGCTTTTGGGTTCCGAGGCTTTTTCGCACGTCCCCATGTTTGGTTGCTCGGACATGGATGGAGATCGAATGGGATATGAAGCCCCGTGAGCATCAATTTATCCGATCTTTCGTTTTGTATTAATATCGAGTCACCCTGGATACGGCCAAATCCAATTTTATGAAATATTTGATGAATCTAGAATGGAGTTGGATAAAATATTAAATTTTGAAATAAATTACTTGGAAAGGAACGAGGAAAATAACCACAGCAGTTCTTGTTTTGAGGAGACGACTAGAAGAGGCTCCATCATAACAAAGAAAGATTACCTTTGCCATGTTGCTGGGGTTTAATGCTGTGTGTGCAGCCAACCCAAAGTCACTAGCACTCAACAGTGTCATAACCAATGCAAGATTGCGTGACCACGCCATAATTAACTGCCAATTACAAATATGACGGTATTGATATGAACTAAGAGAGAGAGGTGGCCACCGTATTCATAATTCATGCTGCACCAAACACTTAATAAAGTAAAAATTATCCTCTTTCAAAATTACACGTGATCCTAGCAACATATCCTATGTAAATGCCTGTAGGACACCATGGGCCTACACTTTGTCAGTCTGATTCAAGCATGTGCATATTGGAGATCGAGCTTCTTGGCCAGGAATCCAAAAGCCCCACTCAATCCACGCGAGAACCCCTACGCAGGGGACATGAAGAAAGATACAGCGAACGGGGCGAGCGGCGGGTGGGCGAAAAGGCAACCTTTGTACGTGGGCATGTGAACGGTGAGGCACTGGCCACCTTCCTTTTCCCTCCTTTGCTCCCACCAAAAAGTTGGGTCAAGAGCAATCATTGCCCCCACATTGCCAATGCATTTTCCCCCCCTCATGTAGCATCTTGATGCCGGTCTTGTCTGCGAAAAATACCGATAAAATATTTAATGCCCTTTCAAATGAAAATTATATCGATTGCCCTCCATGCATGTGAACCGAATTACGTACCCCGATAGATTTAGATGGATGTGAGTTGTGATCATGTGAGTTAGGGATCGATAAGCTCTGAATTACTTATCGAATAATATTCATAGTTAAAATTTACTGAATTGAGTTTTCTCTAGTGTTCAATAGCTTTATTTTTTAATGAGTCTGAAATAATTTATTACTTACTAGTATCTAGAACGGGCACCGAGTTTTATATTTATTTAACGAGATGTAAAATATCATTTTAATACAAAATCCTTCCGTTTAATCGTCTAAAGTACTACATTTGTCACCAATTTACTTGAATACTCTTCTTCATTTTTCACCTCAAGTTTTAACTCCTAAATGTGATCATCCATGACCGATCACACCATCAACTTCATAGTTTGTTTCACCTTAGAAAGAAAGCAAAAGTTCCAACTCAAATTCAACTGAGTTGTTTGAGTTTTTAATCTCACATATCAAGTGTTTACAAGGTAAATTCACGAACTTCATCAAACTAGTTTTGTTTCCAAAGAATGGTTTTTATTCATTTTTATTGCTTGTTTTGCTTTCAATGTTAATAAAGATTGTCTTCCAATCAAGTTAAGTGAAAACTCTAGGTATTAAATTAGATTGATTTATTTGGTATTCTTGAAGTTGGTTGGATGTTATTTTCTCATTTAGTTTGATTTTTTATATTTAGTATGATTTGATTTAAGAATGGCATGTCGAGCCATTGTGAATTCTTGTCTTAAAATGAAAAGTTTCATATATCTCTAGAACGAGTTTGAAGGATCACCAAAGGTTCTTGTTGCATCTAGGATGGGGAAAATGTAAAAATAGTTAAACTATACCTATAAGGGGCGTTTCAATAATTTTCACATGTCTAGGTGCAATTTGGAAAATTTGCAAACATGAAAGGACTCTTTAAATTACTCTTTTTTTACGGTTGAAAGTGTTAATTAGTATATTAGTAAGTTAGATAAATTAAAGAAAATTAAACTGGTTCAATATAACTAGTTTTGAAACTTTGCAGGCAAATTTGTAATTTTACCAAGCTAGGGGACTAATTTGCTAAAACTGAAAATTCTGGGGCCTGATCACAGAATTTGAAACCTTATAAGATATGTATTAAATTAGTTGTAAGAATAATTACATAATGAATTTAAAAGTGGGATGTTTTAGCCATTTTATAACATTTGCAGCATGTTTATAGGGTAAATAAAATATGCACGTGTCTTATATGACAAATGAATGGCTTAGGTATTTACTTTAATCAACATGGCTTAATTAGGTGAAGATTGGAAGTTAGAGCTAAAAGTTGTAATTGTGAAAATTTTTATTAGATCAATTATGTAATTCTAGAATATCAAATTATAGGATATTACTTTTAATTTTGATGATTAAGATGAATTTAATAAAGGTTTGGTCTTATGTATGAAAATCAATTGCTTACTTGAAGTATAGAAGAATTGATTGTCTAAGGAAAATTGATCTCAATGTTTAGTGAATTTGCAACTATCGCCAATGTATGATCCATACCAAATCTAACCAATTGTCCATCCTACCTTCTCTACGTTATTGATAGCACGTTTTTGTCTCAATGAAGTCTTTTTAGTGGCATGTTTTGGTCCTTTTCCTAATTACTTAGAAAAAGTGAGCCATTTGTTCAAATATAATGTACTATCATTACTGTCTAGACAACTAGACATCCAACTTGTAATCGGAACGACCCGATTGCAAGACCGAAGCACTACCAACTAAGCTATATTGCCCTAAGCCCGATATAGTATGCATGAAGGAGTCAAAAGCTTCTTCTATCATTTTCTTTACTTGACCAAGCTGGGCCATCTTGGACTTGAACCAAAGACCTCATCTGTGAAATAAATCATCGCACCAACGGTCCAACCAATTGAGACAAATTCTCTATTAAATGGTGATGACATAATGAAAATATGAAGGTTCATATGTTGAATTGCATTCATTATGGCAATATTTTAATGTTGAAAGATTAGTGTGTTATTATTTGCAGTTGTGGTTATTGAAATACATGTGACATTTATTATGTAATAATGAATTGTATAAGAATGGTGCCACGTATCGGATACCTATGCCATAGCCTATTCACTAGAGAGTATATGAGCTTGTGTATAAAGACTCTAAGAAAAGACATATGTTCCATTATTTAAGTGGGGCCTCTAATGGGTTGAGGAGACATAAGGTCCAACAATTCCTTACATGTGACGGGCTAGTTACTCACATTCATAATATACGATATGTTTTGATTAGCCGATTATGAAATAATCATCATCTTTATCATTGCAAATATAGAAAACACCCGTAATAGATGATTTGAGGCGTGGCTAGAAGAGTTTATGATTTTGTCACCATGAGTTGGTGATAAGATATCTCATAAGTTGAGACGAGTCTTGACTAGACATGAGTGTAGTTAGATACTCTCGCATGTATATATGGGTGTCAAAAAGACCGAGCCGACCCGGCCCGGCCCGACCCGACCCTAAACTTAGGGTATTTTCCGATACCGGCTCCATACTCGGACCCGACCCGAAAATACCCTAAATTTAGGGTCGGGTCAGGTCAAAAAGGGTCGCACACAAGCCTTTTTGACACTGGTACCGTCCGTGCGTTTTGGTCCTTATCCGTTGAGAGAAAATGGTAAAATAGGATAAAATAAACAAAAGAAAAGAAGTTTTTATCTCTCTCTGTACGTTTTGGCTCTCAACTCTCTAGAGTTTTTGAGCTAAACAAGAAATTGAAACTAAACATGTAAAGGGTCACGCTCTGGCCCGACCCGACCCGACCCTTTTGTGTTGGGTCTAATGCATTTCGGGTCGGGTCGGGTCGGGCCAAAGTATGACCCTGTAGGATTAGGGTCGAGTCGGGTAACATCAAAACCCGACCCGACCCGACCCATTGACACCCCTATATATCGGTGACCTACTATGTGCTAATCGTGTATCATGAAATAATATGTCATGTGCTTGCATTCGAGTGAATAATTTATATCAAGTTGATGAGTTATTTCCATGTGCTTATCACGGTTGAATGCTAATGCATTTAATCATCTTCATTTTGTATATGCAAATATTTTAAACTCGTATAGAATTCATCTTGTTGTATTTGATACAAGTTCAAGTTATAAGATTATATATTTCCTTAAACCTAGAGATTTCATCTACCGAGCTTACAATCACCTTAAAATATTTCATAGATTGGTTGAATTTGAAGTTCAAGACATTTAGATTAGCGCTTTTGAAGATCTATTTAAGGACTTGATTAGAGTAAATGGCAAAAGTAAGGGTGCATGTTTGTACTTGGAGTTTCGATTACGTACTCGCGTGAGACTAAATTAATTATTCCATCGAGGCTCAAATTGCACTAGAAACCGAGATCATCACAAACAGGGGGTAGCACATTCACCTGTCTCGCCTCCTCGGTGTCAACTCCAATGTCAGATTCCGGAATTAGACGGTATCGGTCTATACGCAATGCGTGATCGACACAGGTGGGGCCGAATGATTGGCTAAGAATTTTCACCCTTCCTCTTTGGGAGGATTCCGATCCACGATACGCGTCATGATACCAAACATCTGATTGGGGGGGGATCCTTTCTGGGGCATTTCTTGTGTCTGGTCGTATGGCTAGTTGGCTACTGAAGAAAATAGGAGAGGAGAGCGACGGAGTAGAAATTGCCATCCAGCTCAGTGCTTGCCAAAGGAGGACTGTAATTACTTCTCGAGGTCATGGGCATTTTCGTCACCGTGATTTATACGGACCAAGAGCAGGGGGTCCACTTGACTTGAGTGGTGAAGCCTTCTGATCATCATTAATCCCTAGTGAAGAGGACCTAGACGAAAGTCCGCTAAGATATTAAACTTAATGGACCAGCTGTTAACAATGATTATTACTGGAAATTAATGAATTAAATAACGAAAAATAAATTATTTGAAAATTACTTTTTCTTTGCAATGAAAATAATTCATATTGACTAATGATTTTATGCAACACAAACGATATTTTTTAGAATATGTTTTTAAATTGTTCATTTTTCGTGAAACGAGTAAATTATATCTTGTTCTTCATCATCACCGGATAAATTCTATTCATCGGTGACCAGAGACTTAGGTCGGAAACTTAACTATACTGTAAATTATTCTGGCATTTTCTTTTTTCAAGCTTGTCATTAGGTTCTTCCTTTCATTGATAGAGGTAATAACATAAGTAGTCCATAAACTTTTACTCGGTGCTCAATATCATCTCTGAATTCTTTGTTATTTAGATTAGTCACCAAATTACCGGCAATACGACCAAGGATGGGTGGAGAGGGGAGAGGGGCAAATTTCGCCTAAGCCCGATCATTACTTCAAAAGTTTACTTTTATAGGAGTAGATTTAGAGCACATAGAACACTTCATAAACAGTACTTTAATCATATTAGAATTTGATTTTTCTTCTCCCTATCTCAACTTTTTTCTTCCTTTTCTTTTTCTTTATGCGGGAAAGTACCCCTAGATCTTTTTATTCATTTAATGCTAATTAGTCATGTGATTTGCTTAAAATTTTCTAGAAGTTACGTATATTGAAATTGTCATGCTTACTGTTTAGAGCAAGCTTTACTTATCGGGACAAAACACTTTCATTCACGTGTTGATCTTTAATTCGATATTGACTTGACCTCAGTTTAGACTTTGGGTATGAGGTCACGCCAATTGTAGTCACGAAATAGAGAAACGAGATGCGATGGATGTTACGTCAGGTGCACCGGTTGTCAGGGAGCTGCGAGACCATCGAATGTGTGTACACGGCGTGATTATGATTGTATGGACACCTGTCCGACAATGGTGAAGAAGAAAGGGTACGTAAAAGAAAATGGCAAAGAAATATCTCATTTGTTCGGAACAAAAAAACACAATATGATAATTAATGTCATTTTCAGTCCACATTAGCCAAAGTCATGTGATATGGCGCTGGACTTGGTGTGATGATTTCATTGAGCAAAGTTGGAAATTTTAAGGGCTAAATCAAATGAGAAAAATACGTTACAAAAAGTTCAAGGATTATCCATATTATGATCTCATATTTTATTTCTCATCTCGCTCGATTATGTTCCTTTTTTTCTTGGTATACTCTACTCAAGTCTCAACTCACTTTTAAGCTAAATGATCTCACCTTAATATCGTGAGAATGTGAAAAATCAAACCCCTCATCTTTCATTTCTTACATGATAGGTTGGGTCACAAGATAACCTTCGGTGATTATGTCACAACCTCATATTAACCACGTCATAAAATCAAAATCACATTCCTTTCCGTCAAGAATGACGCGTTCTAATCAATGAGAGTCCTAATGAAGAAGTTTTATGGCCTCGGCACTTGCTCAATTCACTATCTTAAATACACTATCTAATCCTGATTTCTTTGAAATAAATTACGATACAGCAATGATGAATTGACATCGTTAATGCGTTGGAAATGCGTGCAAGATTATCTCTCTTAATCGGGCATCAAAAGACCACCTTAAAAAACACCATTTTTTCCATCAATTTCTCATTTTTTACGAGGGGTTGGAATTTTTTATAAAACGCCAAGTTGGGGTCAAAAATGAATAAGTGATGCCTAAGCTACTACATAATTCGTTCACAGGGGAGATCTCACGTCCAAGAAAGGACAAAAAGAGGGAGAGATAAATATAAAAAAGGGACAAAAAGGTGGTCAAGTGGACATCATCATGCTTAGATAGATCCCCCCCCTACACCCCTAGATTTATAGACCTTAAACAAATCCAAAATTACGTTTTTGTCTCCGCAGAAGTCAACATGGCAATCCAAACAAAACCAGATCCCCCCTCTCTCTCTAAAATATGACCTCTCTCTCTCTAGAATATGGCGCTTCGGGGAAGAAAATCCCCTCCCATCACGCGGTGGATCACGACGTACGTCACCGCATCAACCTGCTTTCGATTCTCTTCACATCAATCACTTCATTATTTCATTCATCAGGATCCCGATTCTGTCTCCGCCTTTCCTGTACATAATGAATAATGTGAAAAACATTTTCTTAATCACAATAATAAACGGTAAAAAAAATTTCTATTATTAACCATCATTTATATATAAATATCTTGGTAGACATTTTAGATATTAAATTATTTTTATTTTTTTGCGAGCGACAAAAATGACTGATTTTAAGAAAATAATTTTTGAATCATTTATTCTCGATAAAATAATTAAAATCTTAAATATGCAGAGAATTGTTTCTCTACTTGAGATTTTTGCATTTAAGCTTGGGTCAGAGCAAGCGAGACTCTGAGTGTACTAGGGTCGACATGGGAATTGGCACTGGACACTGGGAGAAAGAAAATCTAGATTGCAGATGACTAATCCCAATTATAAATGCACATTTTTATACTCTTTATGCCTTTTTTTACCGTTAAATCATCAAATAAAACGAGTTATTGCATAAATTTATAACGAGAAACAAATTTTATAAATCTCAAAAAAGACGTCTCCAAATGGAATATATATATTTTTTTTCATTGGGCGCGATCTTTTCCAGCAATGTCGTGGCGAAGTAATTTTCTTACCAACTTTGCCAAGACTTTCGTTTGACGAGATCGAAAATATCATCGGCCCGTGAGGGGCAAAAAAGAAAAGAAAAGGGATTATATTAAAATATTTTTTAATTCAAGGGAAGCGGCGCCCAATCATTGGCCGACACCTGTCGGTCGACTCCCCCCCGGCGGGGTCCAATCTAATCCGGTCCCTGCGGGCGCGGAGCGAGCTGGACGAGTTCAGTGTCGTTGTCGTAAACATCGGGAACTTCCGGGGACGAGGCGGGTAATTCCCGGGGCTCCATCCCAGGCATCACCGCGCATACCATTCAAATGCTTCAGATACTTTCGAAGGGGTAGAGAGAGAGAGAGAGAGAGAGAGTTAAAGGAAAAAACAAAAGAGAAAGTAGTGGTGGTGACCGGGACGGAGAGCGACATGCAACGATCTCACGCGCATCCATAGAAACATCAATGCAGAGAGAGAGAGAGAGAGAGAGACGGAGGAAAGAGGAAGTGGGTTTTGGAGAGAGAGAGGAGGGAGAGAGAGAGGCCCCCACGCATTACCGGTTCTGGCCTTTGCGGTGTCCAGCTGCGAGCGGAGAGAGAAGGACCTCCCCCGAGTGGGCGGTCGTGCTGTTGGAGACGACGGTGCTGGTGGCTCGTCGTTCCGCGTCACGAGCGCGCAAAATGTGGCGTCGTCGACGATACCAAATTTAGCCCCGTGATTTTCTCGCTTTTGCCCTCCCCCAATGCCACCCTCCTCGGCGATCTCGGCTTTCTTTCTTTTTTTTTCTTGATTAGGATATTCTGCGCGTTCGGACTTCCTGGGAGCGTGTATTAAAATACGCGGACTCAACTGGGTTTTTCTTTTTCTTTTCTTTTTTTCCTTGGTTGGGTTGGGGGCCGTTTCTAAGTTCGTTTCGTTTGCTTTTCTTGGGCATATGGGATTTTCTCTCCTCGCGCGGCCGTGTCGTGTTCAATGAGATCCTAAAGGCGTGAGCTTTCGTAAAACGCTGATTCCCCTTTAGGGTTTCGCCTCTCGATCTCTCCTTTTCTTGGAGGGAGCGGGAAAGGGGGGAGGGGTTGTGGGGACGAAGCTTTTCTCCCCTTCGTGTTTGGAACTGGGGCGTTGCTCTGTTTCTTTTGCCTGTTTCTTTGCTCAGAATTCCGTTGGGTTTTTCTTGTGAATCCCATTTGTTTTCGCTATGGGGCTCTGCTGCGATCGAGGATGATCCTCGTTTTGGACTAGCAATTCGCGAGCATTCTGTGGTCTTTGGTGGCGTTTGTTCCGTGTCCACACGTTTGTTTGTAGCGGAGTTTGGGCCTGTGGGAAGAGATGAGCTGCTTCTCTTGTATTAGCTCTCGCCGTAAAGACGGTAGCCGGATTGAAATCGATAACGGCATTCGATCTAGCTCTCGCTACTCGGCTGATTCCTCAGGTTTGCTCTAGTTTGTTTTAGTTTCTCGTTTTTATTTTGTTTACCTTCTCTATGAGATTGAAAACATACATAAATGGGCCGAGGGGATTTGCTTTCTCACGTTAAATTCGAATGGTCAATGACTTGCAGGAAGCGGGAAGCGCAAGGCTTATTATGATGATGAAGGTATGATTTGGATACCCATTTGAGAAAATTCAATACTTTTGCTTTTAAATCGTTCAAGATCTTATTTTTTTGTATTGCTGTTAACTATGCGTAGAAAGTGGAAGGAGAAAAGGATCTAGAAATTGCAAGAACAAGGAGGGCAGTAGTCCAAAGGGCAATCCTGCACGGAGCTTCACGTTTCGTGAATTGGCAACAGCGACAAGAAACTTCAAGGAAGTAAACTTAATTGGTGAAGGGGGGTTTGGAAAGGTTTACAAGGGACGGTTGGAAACAGGCGAGGCAAGTCGCATCACGTTATATGTCTCTTTGATCTCCAATTCTTTGGTTGTGTTTTGCTCAAGGTTTGTGTTCACTGCTGCTTGCTGAGGCTGCATGAACACTTTTGCTGCCATTCGAAAGTAGAAATGGTTCTTCTAGTGTCGCTTATTATGTCAGCTGTATCAGGTCAATGAAATTGTTATCGTCATTGGTTGACACAGATCCTTTATTTTTTGGGAGCAGGTGGTTGCAATAAAGCAACTCAACCATGATGGTCTTCAGGGATTTCAGGAGTTCATTGTGGAGGTTCTTATGTTGAGCCTATTGCACCATTCCAATCTAGTGACTCTGTTTGGATATTGTACTGATGGAGATCAAAGACTATTGGTTTATGAGTACATGCCAATGGGTAGCTTGGAAGATCATCTATTTGGTAAAGTTCTGTCTGGCACTTTCTTGTGCTTCTTCCATTATCTGCAATTTTCCGTAAACTCTACATTGAATGTAACCCCATATGTCAGCAAAAAAGTGTTGTCCCTGCTGTATAGTGCAACTCTTCCTTTTGACTCCTACTGGGCAATTCTGCTGTAAAAATGTCCATACGAAGGGGAAAATGTAGAAAATCTGTCTGCTTGTTTGAGCAATGGAATGATTTAAGTTGCCTTTGAAAGCTCAGAATCTAAGAATGATCTTCTGTTTGGGCAATTTATGTTACTAGTGGATGGCTTGAGCTTTACACACAGACATAGATTCAATTAACCAGTAGACAATTGCAGCTAAGTCTTAAGGTGGTCATGCATTGCTGTTGCTGGATGACTGGCAATACAACTCTATATTTCTTCTTTAAGTTGCACGTGATCCATTCGGTAATTGGATGAAATGCTGTCGCAATAACAAGTTCCCAAAGTTTAGGTGTCACGCTAACTCAATGAACTTAGTTGATCTAAACATGCAGCATGCCTGGCAAATTGGAATATGTTGAGGTTAGGGCCTTAGTACCCGTGGATCAAATTCTCAGATTAATTATAGGTTCTGTTTATCATAGCTGGAAGAGGCATGGGAATGGGCAAATTCTTACTGTTAATTGAAGAGCAATGTTGTGGCAATTTAACGAGCTAGTCCTGGTGAATTAACAGTTACCTGATTTCCACTTAAATAGCAAAGTCTGATAATGGCAACTAAAAAGAAATATGATCCTGTCACTCATGTATGTCCTCAGAAGCTTTTTAATCAGTATGTATGGCATAGACCGTAATAAGGTGTTGCAAGTAACATAAAGTCCACAAAAATAAATATGGCAATGTTTTTGCGATATTAGGCAGACTTGGTAGGCACTGTTTCAAAGCTGTGAACTATGGTAGGCTGATGAATATTTACATAAAAATTTAGCAAGAGTGTATACTGTATGAAATTTACTGCACTATATAGTCAAATTTGTTGATGTATCTAATGCATGGGCAGCATATTGATACACTGCTTTACTGCCTAGTGTATCATGTGAACTTGATCTATTTCTGTTTAATAACCGGACTGAGTCAGATAATGTACGTTTTTTTGTAGATCTTGATCCTGGTATAGCACCTCTTGATTGGAACACAAGGATGAAGATTGCTGTAGGTGCAGCAAGGGGCCTTGAATACCTACACTGCAAAGCAAATCCACCTGTTATTTACAGGGACTTGAAGTCAGCAAATATCTTGCTTGACAATGATTTTAATCCAAAGTTGTCTGATTTTGGGCTGGCTAAATTAGGTCCTGTTGGTGATAATACTCATGTTTCGACTAGAGTGATGGGAACATATGGATACTGTGCCCCGGAGTACGCCATGAGCGGCAAGTTGACTCTTAAATCTGATATCTATAGCTTTGGTGTGGTTCTTTTGGAGCTCATTAGTGGACGAAAGGCCATAGATATCACCAGGAAGCAGGGAGAACAAAATCTGATCGCCTGGGTGAGTGCATAATGCTTGTATTTTCTTTTTTTCCAGTTTGCCTGTGATATTTTAGGTGCTGCTAATCAATGGTTTCTTGTGAAATAACCACGCAAAGTCATGTATTTGATAGAGCGAAGCATGTAGAGTAAATAACGAACTCTCGTTTGTCTTATCACTTTTTAGTACTCTGTATTCTGTGGTGCAGGCCATAAAAGAGGGTTGAGAGAATAATTATGTCTTATTCTTTGCTCCATAGTCACGATCTAGTGAGATTTTTGTGCCTTTCTGTAACAATAGCAGTGATATAGGAAGTGTGATGCGTGTCATCTTGTTCAGACAAACATGAATTTTTTTGTTGTCAGCTGTCTTGCCTTTTTCTTTAGTTCACCTGTTTCATAGAATGTGTCCATGACTGTTGTATTTGATGATCGAGGATGATTCTGTTCCTCTACGTTGTTATCAAATTGATGGAAGGCAGTTTGTATGATTGGCCATACAAATAAACAGAAAGGACAATTCAGCTCAAATAGGCCTAAAATTTTCAGACATAGCAGAACATCTTGCTGCTTGCTGCTCACTGCTTAACTGTTGATCCATTTTTCCCTTCTTCCTCTTGCAGTCTAGGCCGTATCTGAAGGACAGAAGGAAGTTCGCTTATTTGGCGGATCCTCTACTACAAGCACGCTTTCCTATACGCTGTCTTCATCATGCGATTGCCATCACCGCAATGTGTCTCCAGGAACAGCCCAATTTCCGTCCACTCATTGGTGACATTGTTGTTGCACTCGAGTACCTGGCGGCTCAAAACGGCGGTAGCAGGGCTCACAGTCCATCCTCTCAATCGCCTGGTAGAAGATTGGATTCTAGAACTAGTTCAATCTCGCTTTGACAGGTCACGAGCTGCTGTCGTGTCTACATGTACATCTGTTTCATATTTTGTCTTCCTCTTGGGCTTTGATAATGCTTGCTTCCTTGCCACCGACTGAGGGAATGGAGTCACTGGAGTGCTGAAGCCTACAGCGGAGGGGCTTCCCGATCTGTTATTGTATGAAAAAGGATTTGTGGAGAAGATGAGGGGAAAGATGGGTCGTTCATATCGCTTTTGATTTTTCAATTTTATGTTTATATAGTGGCCTTCAGTTATATGGAATACTTGTGAATTCTTGTTCTTATATGTCTTCATGAGTAAGCATTTAGGTTGAGTTCTTGCATCAACTTTTTCAAGAAACGAGCGAGCGTGTGGAGAGGAGCAAACGAGCGAAATTCTGAACTCTGCATAAGCAAAGGTCGGGACCGGATCGCCAATCCCTCGATAGCCATCGGATGCAAAAACAGTAAATCTCGCCCGCTGATCATAAGGAGAGTAGGCATCGTGCGCACGTTGACTTTGACGATTTGTCGTGAAAATTTGCTTTGCCTTGACTTGCTTCGCTTCGTATGGAAGTTATGGTGATGGGGGATGTCAAAGCAAAATTGGACGACAAAGGACGGAAAAGCCGTAATGAATGACGTTACGACGGTGCATACCGCCGGGACAAGTCGTCGTAATCAAGTACAAAAGTAGTGGGGAACAGTAAGTCAATGGAGTAAAGGTTGGGGTAAAAGTAGAGAATGGATGTTTCTGTGGAGCGGGGCTCACTTCTCTCTCTCTCGTCTCTTTCACTGAAACTTTTGGGACGAGTCGTCTTGATCAGCAGCATCTGTTTCTGTCGGTGGATAAGAACTTCGTCAGGAATTCATGCGTTTGATGGGAAAGCTTATGTTGGGGTACATGCGTGCCTCCTTTTTCTCCGTGAGGGGGAGAAAGTCTTGATTTTTAGATGTATTTTTTTGGGGGCGGGGGTGTTCCTTTTCTTGTCTGAGGTGTTTGGATCTCATTTGCCATTGAGCCCCTTCAATCGCTATGAATTGCCAGCATACTCCCATACACACCAGGTCCAAAGATTGTTTTTTGAAATTTTTTTTTGTCAATTTTACTCTAATTTTCAATTTATTATCAAATTTTTGCTGTCTCTTTGCAAAGAGCGTGAAAGTCAAACTCCATATTCGAAACTAAACATCTCTTCGCTCCCTTTCCACGTGGGAAGGGTGGCCTTCTACAACTAGAGTCTCCCAATGATAAAGAGCTTAAATTCTAAATCTGCCCCAAGTAATAAGCAATTTGTGTTTTCACTTGCAATGGAAAAATTGTCCAAAAAGTCGCAAATCAATTGCATGGCAACCAATTTAGTTCTAAAAATTTCTATTATGTCAATTTAATCATAAAATTTGATTTGTCAATGTGGTTTTTAGTAAGCCAGCAAGGGTTGAAAGTAATAATGCACCCTCCCTATAAATAATAGTGTGTAATCTGTTATAAATCCTTAAAACTCCTTTCTGCTCAACCTAATTCTTTTAAACTATAAATGTTCTGATTAATCCTAGTAGTATGCTTTGCATTTATCACAATGTGTAATTTTTGCATCAAAATTATGCTAGCTAAAAATTTTCAACTGTATAAGCCAAAAATTGGAAAATGAATTTGGTGGCTAATAGACAGTTTCTATTCTGAGGTCGAAAATGCCATATACGTGGAATAGCATACTTGCTACAAATTCTATTTTCGTTTTCCTTAATTCCTATCATAAGCCAATCAAAACATTTGGGATTAAATTGATACGATTAAAATGTTAAGAACTAAATCAACCGTTATTCAATAAGTCTAAGATTTTTTGGACAATTTTCCTACTTCAAACAATTCTCGCTCTCAGTCTCGCCTTTATACGATGATATTTTATATAAGCAGTTAGGCCAACCGTCTATTTGATTGGAACATTATTGGATACAAGTGATTCGAGTGTTTAAAAGATCACTAGCCATTTTAGCTTGGAATTCGCCCGCTTTTATGCAAGATTGCATGTTTGAGCTACATTGCTAACGAATATATTTGACCAACGACCCTCGTCTTGCTCACTCGCCAGGGGGGATCTCTCACCTTCTTCTACAGCATGTCAATGCAGCATCAATGATGGAGCTCGCCAGCTTCGAGCTTTCTTCTACGCACGCGCCAATTAAGCCGCTACGACTCAGAGTGCATAAAGACTCATTGCAATAATGATGCACGCAGTTAAATATCCGCGTTACTCGCATCTTCCCGACATGTAGCTAAGAGAAAGATTTAGAAAAGATTTGGTCCAAAGTGTGTGAGATTTCATACTCGTCACTTGCCTGTTGCTCAACCACTTTGGTGGCCAATCCAATCTGCTCTCCATGGGGACACTTTTGGCCTGCACTCGTCCGTATCTACTGGCCGAAAATATACCCTTCTTTTTATACGACTCGCGAGTGTAAAGTAAGCAAGAAATTGTCTTTTACTTGCATGCCCTCATCTCTAAATTAATGGTATTCATTTTCGTAGAGAAGGGGAAGCACGTGCTCGCCCTTTTTTGACCTAGCCCACCAGTGTCCTTTCGGTTTCGGGAGTATTTAAGAATCTTTTGGTGAACGAATCCTGGACCACTTGACGATCGTTGGATACTGGATAGAAACAAAAAGGAGTGAATCTTGCATATTCGTCACATAACTTTCTAGCTTTTCTTGAATTAGTATCATGAAAAATCCTAAATTAGCCTATAACATATCCATCCCAAATCGATTTCTCGACCACTAAAAACTCCCCAAATTTGTGTACTTTTGACAAATTTATCTCAAATTGGTTCATTTGTGACAAATTTATCCTCAGTTAATTTCTATTAAATTTTACTTCAATTGGATGATATGTGACAGTTGACTGGTGTATCAATTTGAGATTTTATTCTTCGTTTGCCACAGTTATATCAATTTTATTGTATTAATCCAATTTATTAAAGACGTACTAGTTTATGATATTTGGTGGTAAAAAATTAGTTTGAAGTAAATTTATCTATCGATTTTGGGTCCTTTATGGTATTAATTCAACTTTTCTCTTTATTGTGTCACGACAATTTACATTTGAAGCAATGGAGGAAATGTAAGGATCTACGATGAGTTACGGTTGCGGGTGGGATTCCGTACCGCAATTGACATCTTTTTATATGTCGTTGAATAAGTAAAAAGTATAAATTTCATAAGTTTTATTTTCTTTTATTTTCAAAGGGTGGGAGGAGACCCGGTCAGGGATTCCGAGTAACCGGCTCGTCCAGGCCCCCTCCGCCCAAAACGATTGCGAAATAAATGTCGATTAAGTTATCGTGGCGTGATTATATACTTTGACGAAGAGGCGATGCCGGAAGAAGGATATCTTGCAGATCCCCGAGATTATTTAGGATCAGAGCCTTTTTTATTTATTTGGCCATACCAAGTAAGCACAACGACTTTTTCATCTTGACCGATGAGGCTTTTCATGGTAATATTTTCTCTCTTACGTTATGTTTTCCAGATGGTGAGAACTATGATTTTCGGTCACCAACAGGTCTAAGGATGAGGCCAGACTAATAAACTCCGGTGGCAAACGCATGTGGCTTAGAAAGAGAGTCGAGCACGGTGGAAAAGAGCTGAGGATGGTCGACCGAAGTCGTGACACCAGCAACGACGTAGGCAAAAGAGAGAGGTGGGTTTCTTGTGACGTGGTTAGATCTTGGACCTAAGATCGCGTTTCCACTAGAATGTCAATGAATCTGGAAGCTAAACAGGAGTTTTCAAGGCCCCGTGCGTTTACCTTGAACTTTGGGTTGTACAAGGAAACGCAAATTCAATGGCTTAGAGTCTATTCGTTGAGTCAAAACCTTCTCGTCTCGAAATTTCAGCGAAGCATGAATGTCATTTTGGGATTCTCTTTCCTTCAAGCAATCCAATTCGATGAAAACAAATCCAAATTCGGTTCAACTTGCTTGTTGAGAATCAAGTAAAAAGTGTTTTTTTTTTTTTCATTGCTTTCTCTCTGAAATTTCAAATTTGACGTGAGTTTCCAAGAAATTACAGAGAAAAAAAAATCGTTGTCCGATATTTATATAACGCGAGATCCGCATTAAGCAAAAAGTGCAAAAAAAAGAAAAGAAGAAGCGCGAAATTAGTTGAAAGGAGAATTAACAAATTGGGAGAGGGCGGGTCAACGCAGAGCGGGAGCGAGGGAGTCCGCTCGTTTTCACCGTCGATCGGGTAGGCGGGCCCCATGTCGGGTGTCGGGGGTGGTGGAGATGTATGGGAAGGAAGGGGGGCCCCACTTCGGAGTCCAACTCGGTCGGAGGATTCCCCACGCGCCCGAGCGACTGGCCAATCCAAGAACAGAACGGGAGATTGGACAGCCTACGCGACCATTGACTTTCTCCATCTCTCTCTCTCTCTCTGCAAGAAGATGAAAGAAGAGCGTTTCCACTTCCAACGTAGACATTTCAGCTCGATTCGTGGGGCGACAAGGTATTTCCGAATGCGCTATAGACTTTCATTAAAAAAAATTAAAAGCAAGCCTCGATTTCAGCAAGAAGACGAAGAAGGAAGAGGAAGAAGTCCACGCGCTGGTCTCCCACCTTCTCTTCCCCGCGCTTTCGTCCTCTGGTTTTTGCTGTCAAAACCTCCCTCAAAGCTTCGTGCATGGAACGACTTGCTCCACCCATCGCTCCACTCTCTCTCTCCTCTCTCTCTCTTTCACCTCATAAAAGCTAGATACCCAGAAGCCCAGAAAGAGAGAGAGAGAGAGGGCTGTCCTGACTCCTGAGCGACGATGGGGAACTGCTGGGGAGATTCGTCCGCCGACAGCGCCGCCCACAAACGGCCTCCGCACCTTCCAGGTAATTTTCGATATCGGTTCGTGGGTCGTTTTCGAGCTCTGCCATGGATCAGAGTTCGCTTCGGATCTCTTTTGGATCGCGTTCATATTGCGTTTCTTTCGACGATCGCGTGTGAAGTGCGGGAAAGTCAACGCTCCGGCATCATGATGTCGATGATCGTTGCACTTGAGCCAAAGTCTCACGCCCATCCGTTTTAGCTGCCCTGACTAAAGAACTCGGTCTTTCTTCCTCATCGTCGAGCTTTGATCTGTTCGACCTGATTCGATACGCGAATGCTGCAGAAAAGCGGAGGAGCAACCATGACCACAACAAGCAAGACGATTCGCCGAGGAAAAGGGCCGGCGACGGCAGCAAAGGCAACCAGAACGGCGCGCACAAGAACGGCGGCGTTGGCGGCGGCGGAAACGGCGGGGGGGAGAACGAGAAGAAGGCCCCGTCGTTGGCCCCAGTCCCCGCCCCGAAGGCGCTGCTGCCCAACTTGAAGATGTTCACGTTTGCCGAGCTGAAGAGCGCGACCCGGAACTTCCGGCCCGACACGGTGCTCGGGGAGGGCGGCTTCGGGAGGGTGTTCAAGGGCTGGGTCGAGGAGGAGACGTACAAGCCGTCGAAGGTCGGTGTCGGAATACCGGTCGCCGTCAAGAAGTCGAGCCCCGATAGCCCTCAGGGTTTGCAAGAATGGCAGGTACACCTATCTCCGTCTTCAAACATGACGGGCGCCGATTTCGTTCTTGGATTTTTTTCAAGAGTCGACAAGATTAATCTAATCTTTGAAAATTTCTCGGTGAATTTTTGCAGGCAGAAGTGAAGTTCTTGGGCAAATATTCACACCCCAACCTGGTCAGATTGATCGGCTACTGTTGGGAAGACACGCAATTCCTCCTCGTCTATGAACACATGCAAAAAGGCAGCTTGGAAAACCACCTCTTCAAAAGTAACACATCCTTTTTTCTTTTTCTTTTTCCACAATTTATTAATAATTCTTTTTACGATTCACCCAAGAAATATATTCACTCGGTCATATATCGGTCGCCATTTAAAATTCGAATTGCAAAAGCATTCTTTAATTTCATTCACGATCTAATTAGAAAATAGAATTCGTGCTTCCCTACAGGGGGTGCCGACCCATTGTCTTGGGATGTCCGGCTGAAGATAGCCATAGGAGCGGCGCGAGGGCTCGCCTTCCTCCACACCTCGGAGAAATCCGTGATCTACCGTGATTTCAAGGCCTCCAACATTTTGCTAGATGGGGTAAAATTGTGATCTTTTTCTCTTTTTCTTTTTTAAAATTACCGATTTATTTTATTTTTTAATTTAATCCGAGTGCTGATTGGTTCTTTGAATGTTTCAATTTCCAGGAATTCAATGCAAAGCTTTCGGATTTTGGGCTGGCAAAGTTGGGCCCAACGGGTGACCAAAGCCACGTCTCCACTCGTATAATGGGCACCTACGGTTATGCGGCCCCTGAATATATTGCCACAGGTAACCGGCGAGTTGCTAATTTCCGACCTCGGCCCTTCTGCTCCGATCGGTCGAGCCATCATGCGATCCACTAGATCCAACTGTTGCATTTTGATTTGTGTTTTCGGGTGACGACGATGATGACGCTTTGTGATTTTCGATCTTTTTCGGGCAGGTCATCTCTACATAAACAGCGACGTGTACGGCTTCGGAGTGGTGCTCCTGGAATTGCTGACGGGCCTACAGGCCCTGGACTCGAATCGGCCCAGCGGCCAGCACAGTCTGGTGGAATGGGCCAAGCCGTCCTTGTCCGAGAAGAGGAAGCTCAAGAAGATCGTCGACCCGAGGCTCGACAGCGAGTACCCGCCGAAAGCCGTGGTCCAAGTGGCCGAGCTCGTCCTCAAGTGCCTCGAGGGCGACCCACGGAAACGGCCCTCCATGGAACACGTCCTGGCGACCCTAGAGAAAGTCAACACGATCAAGTTCACGCCCAGGGAAGCTCGGCCTCGATCTGAGCAGCTTCCGGCAAGACACGGCGACCCACGGTCGCCATTGCATGACCGCCACCGCCACAACCGCCGCCACCACCACCACCGGGAAGGTCGGGAGGGCGGGCCCTCCTCGGTGAGATCTGTCTAGATGTGGAGAGAGCGCAAGTATATGTAATAATTTTGGCATCGCTTGTATTCAATATCTGTAGAGGTGTAGTTTAGCGCACGTCGGGTCGAGTCAGCCACGTAATAAAGTGATCCGATGTACAATTACATGTATAGTCAAACAATTCATTTGGCTGACTCCGGTCTCTCCTTAGCAAGAGAAGGCATCGCCCCTTTGTCTTTTCGGACCGGTCTCCTCCTAGTGCAAAAGCTCCCTATACCATAGTCCGTGAAATTGCAATCCAATCCCCCTCCCCCAACCCGATTAAATAAAAGCCATGCTAAACACCCTCGGCTTAATTATAAAAAGAGCACCAACTTTATCTTGAATGACAATTCTAATCCAATTTTTTTTCTTGTAAAAAATTATCAACTTTCACTTAAATTTCAAGTCCGACCCTGTTGATTTGGAATCTCAAGGACACATGTGATAATAATTTTGTTTCTTTGTTTTTCTATTTTTTTGTTCTTAGTAATAGGTTTAAAATAGAAATTTGTTTGACAACGCATTTTTATTTTTTTATTTCTAGAATAAATTTTTACCCCATTCAAACCATACTCACCCCTAGCTCATGCAGGTAGGTATATGGTTCGATTTTTTAGAAAAACTGAACCGATAAAGTGTGATTCCGAATCAAACCAAATTCAACCCGAATTGAATACGTACTGAACTAAAAACCCAGTTCGGTTCAATTCAGTTTTTCAGTTTTCCTCTTTTTGACTTGAACCAAAGTGAAGAAAAGATTAAAAAAAAAGAGAGACTTTAAGTTGTTTGTTCAATTTTTATTAAGAATTTCAACAACCCGAACCGAACCGGAAAAGTTAATGGTTATTTGTCAGAAACCGAACCAATTTGAAAATGCACGAAATTTTGGTGCGGTTTGATATTTAGTTTCCGGTTCAATTCTTGGCACCCCTACACACGGGTCTATTCCAATCAATAGGTGGGCTACCATGGCCAGCCGGCCAGGCCAGCTTTGGGCTTGCTCTGAAAGCCCACGTTCTTCTCAAGAATGGCTCTCCCATGTCTCTCGAGCACGGTTCTAGTTGGGAGGCACTCACTCAGGACCTTAATTCTTCAGCGCCACCTCTCATGACCAAAACCAAAAGCTACGCAAAAACCGTGGGTGTACAGAGAAATCCCACAGCATTTTCTCGGATTCGATTTGACTCTTCGGCAGACAATCTTTGTCTTAACCCCCCATCCGAAGATTTAGATTACTCTCAAATCCCACGGTTATCAAGATAATCACACCGGCTTAGCCGCTCATACCATTAGCGTGGGGTTTATCTCTTCGAGAGAGGTTCCGAACGATTATTCAATCGAGTCCGTCGTATTAAACAAAAGCTCGATTAAATTTCTGAAAATTTATAGAAAAAGAAAAAGGCACGGCACGGCATAGCACGCCTCGTCCGGCGCCGTCCCCCTTTTTATTCTTAAAGTCAGTTCGCGAAGAAGCATGTTGTCGAGAGTGCGTAATCCAGGTGCTCCTACACGTGAAGGATCTACTTGCATGTAAAACCCTATTAAATTTTTTTAAAATATATATAAGAAAATAAAAACGCCATCATAATAACAATAATTTATTGAATTAATCATGGTAATACCTCGAATAGGATAGGAATATGTAAGGAAGGACGCAATATGATTCCACATGCGGCACGCTATCCAGCGTGTCGTCTCTCCTTTTTTTCTTTCGTTCGCTTTTCACCTCGGGAGCGCCAACCACGATCATCATTGCTAATATCATCGATCAAACGGTCTCTTCCCTTATGGCCCCAGAAATTATAATAATTAATAATAATTGAAAAAGATAATTTGATGGTCTTCATTAGATTCTCCGTTGACCCGCAAGCTTTTTCCCTTTTTTGCTTTCTAATTCCAGCATTATTTTCGCTTTTTATAATCTGCTTAAAATGTGAGAATGTATATATATATATATTTATTTTTAATTATGTCTGTTTTTTAAGAAAGAGGGAGGGGGGTTGGTGATTGGGTTCGGAATTTTAGGTTGTTGAGTGGTGTGACTTCCATGCCTGTGAATGGAAACCATCATTGGCACACTCTAGCAAAAGAACGAATGCGAGGAAGCATCGAACTCTGTCTATTTATTTATTTTTGGATTGAGGAAATAAATTTGGCCTACTTTTGTTATTTTCATCTTTTGTTGGTAGCCGATAAAAACATAGCCGATAAATGCATCTTTTCCCGAAGAAAAAAAAAAAAGAACTCAGAAATCCTATGGATTTGGACGTACTCGTGCAATTTGATTAAAATAGGTTTGTTTATATTCTAAGGCTGTATTTGACAGTCAAGATAAAATTTATCATATCCTATATTTGGTATATATTTAAAATATGATAAAATCAAATATAATAAGGATATAGAAAATTGTCTATAAGAAACGTGAGATAAAGATAGATAGGATTTTTAATATCTATAATGAAAAAAAAATTCAAATAATATTAAAATTATATTTCAATATATTTGAATTCTAGTATGAGAAACTCAAAATAACAAAAAAGTAACAATTTATTTTTTAAATTAATCTTATTTTATTTATATGTTCAAATTTAATTACATCTTATGATATAGATGTTGATATAGATATATATATATATATATATATATATATTTTTGTATCTATTACATATTTTAGGTATTTTGAGTATATTTGTACAATTTGCCATCTAATAAAATTTTATTAGAGAATGATGGAAGGGGGGAAAATAAATAAATACGAAAATAATTTTAAAAAATAGGAAATTTTTTATAAAATAAAAACAAAGTAGGCAAGAGTATCGGGAGAGATTTTTAGCATTCTCGTTTGTGAACTTTTACATTCATGTATACTAATATGTCATTTATACTAAATAAAGTATATAATATTATATGAATATATCTAATTTTATTACTGTGGCTCATTGAACAATTAATTAAATATAGCAAAATCTCTAGATTTCATATATTATACTATCATCGCTAGAAATCCTGATCTCCAAATGTAACCTAATGAATTTTATATGGAATGATACCACGGAAAGCGAAAAGAGTTTTTGGAAAAAAACAATACAAATGATCTCTCGAACTTTTGCCTAATGTGTAACGTCATTCTTAGATTCTTAATTTATTAAATATGGCTTGTGGGCTATTGGTAAATGTTCAATGCAGTGGTTTTATTCGCTCGAACAACAAATTGAACGTTATTTAATGACGTGAATTATACATGCTAGTCCATCTTTTTATTCATTCATTTTAGAAAAGGAAAGAATAAATTAGGGCGATGACTTATCAATTGTTATTTGATGAGGTTGATTATCGTATTGTCTTTTAAGATTATATAGCATTCGGATAATCCATGTATAACTTTTTTATTTGTTCACTATTCAAACTTAACATATTGAAAGGCACATCTAACTTTAGAGATTAGATTGAATATTTATCGATAGTTGAAGAATAATATTGAAAAAATCAAAACTTTAGGAATAATGAGGATTATTTATGTCGTTTTCTCAAGAGTCAGAGCCGTATGGTCGATCGCAATTTCCGTTGAATTATGAGTAAAGCTCGAGATGGGTGGGCAAGAGGACAAAACGCATTCTCCAAAAGAAAACATTATTTAATTTTTGCCAGCTCACAAGACGAAAAGCATAAAAACTCAGTCGGGGTAATAATTGTTTCAACGAAAAAGACCCGAGGCCCCTGAATTCACTAAATTAATTAGGATAAATCGCCTAATTAATAATCATAATCATGGAAAAGCGAAACCTTTTTCCTGCCTTTTTCTTCATTTTTTTAGGTAACCAGGGGAAAAAAAAGAAAAAGGAGGCAGTGTTTTCTCTATTCACTCTGGAGGCAGCGACTCTCTCTCTCTTTTTACCCAAATGAGCCTTGAGTGGTAAAACAAAAGCTGGAGAGAATAAAGCCTATTAGCAATCCTAGGATCTCTAGTTCCTTGGATCTCTCAAAAAGAAAAAAGCTTTTTCAATCTCTGTTTTTCTGGAGCTCTTATCACAAAAAAAAAAAAAAAACCAATAATCAAGCTTTCAATAAAGAAATTGTAGGTGGATCACGGGATTTACATGCTTTATATATGATTGTGATCAGAACTTTCGAAATAAATCTGATTTGTTATATGAATTAGCTATATTCAGTAAATCAGTAACATGTTTGATAACCGTTATAACTCTTTCTTCACTCTCTCGTACTCATTCAATATTGTCATCACTTACTTTGCATTTTTACCTTAATTTGGGTATGATTTTTCTTTAATTGGATTAAATATGAAAGTATTTTAATAATATAGGTCAATTCGATATATGAGTTATCATTTATGGAAAATATTTTTCACGAAATCATTTTCCATTATTTGGCTAGAACCTAAAAATGAATTAGAAATGTTTTTCATTGTTCAGTGTGAAAAATCTAATGTTTCTTAGGAAAAATTAATTAAAAAATCCATTTTTTCAAAAAACTTTTATTTTTCATTTGTATTGTTTCTTTTCCTTCTTCCGCTCCATCACTCCTCTACTTCCTCGCCACCATCCCCATCTCCTTCCTCCAACAATTCATCCTTAGCCGGCTTGCGAGGGGTAGAGGTGTCAAAATGGGTCATAAACTCATATTATGACTCACTTTTAGTTAAATAGGTCAAATATAGGTAAAGTGAAAGTTGAATATAGGTTAAATATGGATCAAGTGAAAGTTAAATATGGGTCAAATATGGGTCAAGTGAAAATTAAATATTAGTCAAATATGAATTAGGTAAAAGTTAAATATATGTCAAATATGGGTTGAGTGAGTCATTTAACATAGAGTTTCGAGTGAGTTTGGGTTTCTCTACAATAATAATGGCTTTTAGCAATACAGGTTGGGTGGGTGTGGGTTGAGTCGAGTATGGATCATTAGATTTATATTACATAAATTTGGGTCAAAACGAATTAAATGCGTCAATATGAGTTGGACCAATTTCAACCTAACCCAAAACCAACCCAACTCACTCATTTGACGGGTCTAGCGAGGGGGGAGAGCTCACCCTAGGCGAGTGAGCTTGGGCCTTGTTAGATCGGCAAGCATGAGGCCTCGCCAAAGGTCGACAAGTTGCAGCAAGCTCAAGGCCTTGCGAGTCAATCGTCCACTCAAACTTGAACGAGGCCAATGACAAAGGAAGCAAAGGGTTTCGTGTGAGCAATAATGAGCTCAAACAAAATCAAACCTCAGGTGAGCGAGCAAGCAAGGCTCAAGCTTGCCTACTCTGTAGCCACTGACCGGCCATGGAAGAATCAAAAAGAAATAAAAAAAAAATATCAAAATAATTAAAATTTTGAATTTTTAAAATATAAATACAATTCAAAATTTGAAATGTTTTTAAATAAATACTTTTATACCAATGATTTTTTTGAACTCGACCCCAAGCACCAAGGTCCTGCACATGGTGTTTACGGACTCTTGCTTGAGTGTCAAGGACTAGAGCTTAAGTGTTGGAACCTAAGCACGGCCTTTATGGACATGAGCTCAAGTGCCGAGTAGGGGTGTGCATGGTCCGGGTGGGCAGTTCCTACCCTAAAATCGGGAATCACCCATTAAGGACTGATTCCAAAAAATTGGATCCAAGAATCGCCTGTTGGTTTCATGGATCCACCCGAGAACTAGACCGCCGGTCCAATTCGGTTCCCGGGTGAATCCATGGAACCGGTCTCACAAGCGGCCGAAGAAAAGAAGCTCCACTAAACACATATCGAAAAGATTGTCTACTTAGAGATTTTGCATGTTCTTGCGCTTTTTTCTTTACCTCTCTCAATAGGTTGCCTCAAATAGAACAATAAGAATTATAAACATGGAGCTTCAAGAATTTTAAAATTTTTTCAACCAAAATTTTTTATTTTTTATAATAAAAATCAGTATATATTATTATTATTATTATAATACCGGTCCGGTTCGGATAAACAGGCGGACGGATCTGCCCATGGAATCGGGAACTGGACCAGTACCCACCAATTCCAATAAATTGGAACCGGGAACCGGACCGGTCCCTTTAGGAACCACCGGTTCCAGGCCGGGTCCGGGCGGGTCCCGGTTCTTTTGCACACCCCTAGTGTCGAGGCATCAAGCATGGGTACGAGGGGGTCAGACCTAGTTTTGATGGATATGAGCATGCAAGGGGAGGCTTGGGCCGCCGAAGGCCTGGTTAGAATTGTCAAGGCTAGGGAATCAACGTTGGAGCTTTCGTGCTAAGTGCAGAATTTCATATCTAAGTGTCAATAATGAGTCATATTCCGAAAAAATATTTTTCAATTCTTTCAAAGAAATTTTTTTTTCCTTAATTTGAGTTTTGGTAGGAAAATCTTTTTAGTTGACTAGGAACGCATTTTTGTCAACTCATTTGCCTAAGCTAACCAAATGCCAGAAAATAAAATAAAAAAAAATCTCAAAAGCATTTTTCGTGAAACAAACAGTCCGTAAGTGTTTATTTGGAAGGAATTTCCCATGAACTAGTTTTTCAAACTACGCATTGGTTTGCTGAAAACGATTTTTTATGGTTAAAGAAAATATGCATATTTATAATTAAGAAAACGAATTCTCTAACCTAAAATGGGGAAAAAATTTCCTAGAAAATTATTTCCTAAAAAACGCGTTCCTTTATCATAAATTTTTTCTTGAAACATGTGTTTGTTTCACCCTGATTGTTTCACAAATAATGAATGATTTGAAAATCATTTTCTTACAAATGATTATCTATATAACATAAAAATGAATGAACAAATAATATTTCTATCATTCACAGAAATGTTTAAATATATTTTATTATCAATAATGAGAACAATTTCCATTGACTAATTATTTAATACACTATGATAGATCATTTTTAGAAAAATATTTTTTAAATCGTTCATTTTTTGCAAAATAAATGGAATTAGCATTCTCACTTTCCTTGTGATACACATCATCAATGTTTTAAAATTTTGGAAATCGATTCTTGTGGGCTTGGGTTCGAGCCTCATTACGAGCAGTTCACGAAAGTTATCTCGAATCTAGGCCGGTGCAAATGGGTGTATCAAAACGCTTGGAGAGCTGGACCGGTTAAGGTATGCGACGCTAGAAAATCGAAGGCTTTGCTTTCTACAATACCCAACAAATAATTTTAGAGCATTCGTTTATCAATAAGAAAATAAAGATCACCCAATGTCACAATCGTCTTAACTCGTGGACCCCGATAGTGCGTCGTTGCAAATTCTTTCGACAAGAACGAGCTAATGCCGAGGTTTCGTGAGAGAATATTCCGGGCCACTCACTAAAAAATCAAATTATTTTATTTTATTTTTTCATAATTTTAGAGGCACCGGTTATCCTGGACCACATTTACATAGGAAGTGTTGTTCCATCGGTGATGCCCGAAAAGAGAAATCAGGGAGACAATGATGCAAGCCGTGATTGATTAAGAGACGCACGCGATTCGATTTGCATTGATGTGTTCAGTATTCTAGATGCGGTAGTTGAGCTGCTTTAAATGCAGTTCATAGTTTCTCCACGGAAGAAAAGGTTAAACTTAATAGTAATTATTTCGTTCTCGAAAATATTTTCTTCTTAAAAATGTTTTTTATTTTGTTCCTTAAAATAATTTTTGAATATTTATACGTGTTTAGTAACTATTCAAAACTTTTATTCCCGAGATAAAAGTAAATTTGTTAAAACTCTTAATTTTTTTTTAATTTTTTAATATTTTTATTATAATTTTATTATATTTCTCTTTTCTTTTCCTTCTATTCTTCTTCCTCCTTTTGTGGCCGGTTGCCACTGGCAGTACCATAGGGTGGCGGTAGATTGGCAATGGGCTAGGAGGAGGAAGAAGAAGAAGAAGAAGAAGAAAAGGGAAGAGAATACAAGAGAATATAATAAGAAAATTGGAGTTGATTCTTAGAATTGTTCTCAAGAACAAAAATCAACTTTTATTTATTTTTGATTTTATTTCAAATCTATTTTCAAAAATAAATTTGTTATTGGGAACAAAAAATGTACCAAATAAATTTTTGTTCTAAATCTACTCCCGAGAACAAAAGAATATAATTAGTTACTATTTGGCTGATTATCATGTGAGCCCTTGCTCTCTAGGAAAAAGAAAGTTCAACATGTTTAATAGCATATATTTCCCTTTTGGAAAAAAAGATTAATTATAATAGAAAAAAATTATGAAACATTTTTCAAGATAATAGCAAGAGCAATTAACAGCATATTTTTCCAACTTATTTATGTGAATTTTGCGTCTGTACACAATCATTCCTCCACTTATATACATAGATTTTGTTTAGCTATCTGTCTACTTACGTCTTCAATTAGAATCATAAAAAAAAATTTCTCGACATTTGACCTTTTTCTATGCTAAATATCGTATTAGGAAACCCCTTTTTTAATTATTCGATTCATTTTAGATTCTCAAAAAAGTAGGAGATGATTTTTTATAACTTTCTCATTGCAATTCAAGATATTAAATGAACTTAATAGAATATAGAACCGTATGTGAAAATCTACATGTTAACATCCATATGTTGTGAAAATTTAGATATTTAGGACTTTAAAAAAAAAATGACCGAGTGTATGCATTGACCAATTGAGAATATAATTTTTTTTGGTTGACCTTGAATTGAATCTCCTTTTTCATGAACGACTAGTTTCCTTAATTAAGAAATGAGAGGGATTATTTCATTAGTCACTTCGATGGTTGATTTGCCGGTGGGGACTTACAAACGAAACTATCATACTAGTTGATTGGAACATTTAGTCTCTATTTCTATAGTTAACCATCTCAATCACTTTACATGTATCACAAGTTGAAAAAACAAGTACGTCGAGAAGAAAAAAATCCATTCCTTTTGTGAGAGTTAGGTCCTAGAAGCGACACCCGTTTTGACGGCACATAGAAAAATTGCAATTTTCAACTACATTGATTTTTATTATGACATCTATCAGTCAAACGTAATGGAAGAAAAAGACACGACTTTATTCCTTCAAAACAAAAATCCACAGTTAACTTTACCCTCCAAAGAAGTTCAGTTGTAAATGACAAGGCTAAAACCAATGACATGTACTGTACAATTGTAGCACGAGTCAAAATAGTATTATTTCACTTCAATTGTATGGGATGATTTGCAGGTTTTGCTTCATAATCGATGATTTGATACCCTAATTTGCAAACTCTTTGCCTAAACTAATCTTCATGATATGCTCGGAATACACAAAAAGTGCTTGAAATCAACAAGAACGGACATGAATCGGGACAAAGCCCTAGCCATCGAATTGGCCAACCCAGTCTGAAGCCTAACTCATTCTCCTTTGGTTATTTTAAAAGAATAGCCAAAACTCCAGTCAAATAACATCATTTTTACTTGGAAAAATACATGCTGTCGATTTGATCTATTAGGCGTTTTCCATTGAACACGTCATTGTTGTCAACCATGTCAAGGGTCACATGAACTTGTTTGGTTGGAAAAGTAGGATATTCTTGAGAAGTGGGATTATTTTTTTTCCATCTTTGACTGGTACATACTATCGATAGTTTAGAAATCAAATATTTCCTTCTTTTAAAGTCACTTCCACTTCCACTGATGGTGGTGATCCACGGGTACGGGTTTAGGATCACGAGATAAAGGATGCTGTGCAAGAGCAGTCGCACGATGTACTTCACTAGCTCTGCGTGAATAGTTTTCTAGACGTCTAGGATCCTCTTTAGGTCCGCACCGACAGGCTCGTCTGTCCATCGTAAATATCTAGGTCACATGTGGTGCTGAGTAAGTAGTGCTAAAAAAATAAAAAATAATACCGGTTGTTCAAATTTAGCGTTACCTAACGGGTAAGAAACCTTCACGATAACATAACACTCACCTACGTTTGACTGTAAAATGAACAACTTGAGAAACGTCTTTTAAAAAATAATTTTTTGTATAGCTCGAAATAAAAAGCCAATGCAAAAACTTTTCACTATCGAAAACAATTTTATACATAAACGTAAAAATATTTTTTTTCTTTTATTTTTATAAGCAACGCACTTATAAAAAGTTTAACAAAAACCAATTTTTGATCACAAAAATCCCAAACTAGGATGTCTGTAATAAATTTACCAAAAATTAATTTTGACTATAAAAAATCTCAAATTAATATATTTGTAACAAATTTAACCTTTGGTAATTTTCTATTAAATCTGATATGAAAAATTGCTAAGTGGTACATTTATAACAAAGGAAAGATAAAACTCCAAATCGGTACAATAGCTGATTAATACGTGTCTTACAATTTAATAATTTGATAGTAAAATTTAATATAGAGTAAATTAATCACATATATACTAAAATTCAGAGTAAATTTGTTAATAATGTATCGATTTGGAGTTTTTATAATAATATTTTGAAATTATTTAATTTTGACGAAATAAGTAGACGAGCAATTGCAAAAGCGGTCGAGTAGGTCCGTACGTTACGTGTAGGCATGAGGTTCCAAAGAATGATTAATGGTTCTTCGCTGTATCCTTTTTGAATGTAAACGGAAGGGGATTTGACGTGGATTAGATCCGCAGGCGGAGAGCGAGGCACAGCAAAAGCTCTATTCTTTTTTCACGAGTGTCAATGATTAGACGGACAGTCCGAAGCATTATTTCAATCACATTCAAACGTCGCACCTTTCGCTAATCCCACCGCCCCCAATGTTGTCCTGTAGTTTTCCTACGAGTAGATCTAATTTAATTTAATTTAACTACTTTTTTAGAGTAAATTCCACATGGAAAAGAAAAAAAAGAGCAGAATAATAGATGACTAGAGAGGTTAATTGACATTGTGCCGACGGGTAAAGGCAAGAGCTGGCATCGAATTTATTATTTCATAGTATAGAATTTTTTTTTTATGAAAATAGTTAGTTTTTATTTGTTAGGTGGTTTATGGAGAGTGATTTATTTATTGGTAAAATGAGAAGTCATTTTTTTTCCATCTAAACTTGATGTTCCCATTTCATGGAAAATGTTTTACGTAGACCCATTAATTTTTCAGTCGTCCAAAATCGAAATGTCCAGAAATAATTTATTGAAAATAGTTTTCCATTGGTTTTATTCTATCTCTGTGAAAATGCATTAAATGACCTAAATCAGAGGCAAAATGCCGTACAAGAATGGCAAGAAGAACGAGAGAAGCAAAACGTATGAAATTGGAAAAAAATAAAATTCTAAAGTTTTTCTCTAGTAAGGTGTTAAGAGATAGTTGTGTTTCAGCTCGACTTAGGCTTATGACCCAAATCGAACCGTCACAAAACCCGATCTTTTTTGTCAATAACCTAAACCATAAGAGACTTGATTCAAAAAAAAAATTTAAAATTTCCACTTCGATTCAGTTGCATTTTTTCTACACCATGAGCTGTTTCTCCTTTCGTACAGGGAGTCGCAATTAGCGAGATTCGAGGAAATCCGACCGAATGGGACTTTTTCACTTTTAATTTCTTCTTTTTTGGAAGAAACCAGTTGAGCAAGCTAACGGATTTTCTTTAGACAAAAAAAAAAGAAATTGTTTTTGGAGGTGGAGAAGTAACTGATCCTTTTCTAGAATAGACTTTTGGGGGTGTGAAAGCCACCCCCCGTCCCGTCTCTATCCCGTCTTCCCCCAAAACGCGAAAGACTGCCACGTGGGAATACAATGGCCGTCTTGAGAAATCCAGGCGGTACTCCACCATTGGTTCCTCATATATCCGAATTATCGATTAGTACTCTACCCAAAAAATAATTATAAATTAACAGAGCATGGAAAATTCTTTTAAATTTTAGGTTAATATAACAAAAACCTCTAAATCGTAAATTAATTTTTTGACTACTAAAAATTTTTAAATTGATACACACGTGATAAATTTACTCTAAATTAATTTTTTGATTGCCAAAAACCTAAAATTGATACATTTGTAATAAACATGTATTCCGTTAAATTTGATTAATATAATGAAAAATCAAATAACTGGTATATTTAAAACCCCAAATTGATACACTTATCAATTGTCTCATATTATTTAACTCAGTAATTCGACAATAAAATTTAATGGAAACTCACAAAAGATAAATTTGTCACAAATGTACTAGTTTTGAGTTTTTTAGAAGTTCAAAGAATTAGTTTGGAGTAAATTTATCACAATTGTATCGGTTTAAGATTTTTCATTATCAAAAAATTAATTTAAGATAAATTTGTTACATATATGCAAATTTGAAGTTTTGCGTTGTATTAACTTTTGATATATTTTACAAGATAACAACACAGACACATGCAAAATTTTAGCATGTTAGGATTACCAAAATGACCGATCAATGATTTTTTTATTCAATAATAATTTTTATCTAATAAAAATACTTTTTTGGTTTATTATATTATATGTGATGTAACTGATCATTTTTAGTATATCATCTTGAAATTATTCGTCCTCCGTGAAATAAGCACACTTTAAATAAGCAGAATTTTTTGATGATATAAGGAGAAAATTTAAAGAAAAGAGAAGTAAAAAATATGTTTGGATTAACTTATTTATTTATGAGAAATGACTGAGCAACAATTTTTATTCTATCACGAGACATCATTTGTTATAAACTACAAAAAAATGAAAATTATATAATTATAAATTATTATGGGGTTTATTTTAAGAACTCGTGGTTTGCAAGCACTCGAACAGTAGTCTTCAAAAACCGTTACGGTAGTAAAGCCCTATTTATTTATTTAGTTTGTTGCTTAATTTGAATCTTGCGACTTTTACCATAAATCGTACCGAGATTTACATAAATATCTATTTGAGTTTCGACCGGGAAAAGAAATAGGAAAAAGAAAGAAAAAAAAAGGAGGGTCCTGCCACGTGGGCCTAAAACTTGGGAAAAAGAATAGAATAAAAAACATGAACGGACGGAACGGGGGTCGGACCGAGGGGGGGGGGGGGAGGGGGAGGGGGCGGAGGGGACGAGAGAATCTGCTTTTAGCACGAGGAGGGGGAGAGGGATATGATTACGTCAGAGGATCGGCAATGATGACGCTCACTGCTCCCTCTCTCTCTCTCTCTCTCTCTCTCTCTCTCTCTCTCTAATTTTGCTTTTACTAATTAATCGCCCCCGGGGCGGGGGCCCCACCCCAAACCCCCCATCACTCCTCCCATCATGACTCCCACTCACTCCTCCCCCTCCCCCACCGCCACCAAACCTTCTGTTTCCCCCATTAAAACCGAGCATTTAATCCACTCCCCTCCTTTTGTTTACTAATTTGCCCCTGTTCTCCAAACCATTTTCCCACTAAATTAAATTAAATCAATGAAAAACAAAATTATTTTCCTGAAAAATCGACCGCTCCTATCGTACTTTCCCCGTTTATGAATTTGTTTATATATAAGTGGTTACCGATAACACAGATATTTTATTGTCGACACATTATTTCAAGCCACATAATCGATTTTTATTTTTTTGGAAATTTATCTTTCAAATGGTTCATTTCTCTATAGATAAACCAATCTTAAATTTCGAAACTTTAGGGTGAAAGTTTTAAGTGAATTATAATTTATTAAAAATCCTAAGGGTGTGTCCGGCCTTTATCCTTTGTTTCTATTTTTATTTTTGGATCGTCCAAATCTTTATGATCGATGTGATATTGAATTTTTTTTCTTAAGCCATAATGCCTAATTTTGACATGTATAGCTTTTTTTTTCTCTATAAGGTGACGCTAGAAAAGAAAATCACATCGATAACTTTTGAGAAATGTAGAAATCCCCGTCAATCATCTAGCAAGACAAAAGCGAGGTCCCCTCAAATGTCCATTGAGATTGCTTGAAGAATGTACATTGTCTTTCTCATTTATTTGGATTGAAGCCGCTTGTAGTTGGCATGTCCTTTTCGATTGTACTTGAGAAGTGAAGATCCATGTCGTATATCAGTTGCGGGACTCAAGGAAACTATCCTAACTATTGTGAATACCGTATATGAAACCCCGACCAAATAATGCCATGATTTTAAGTATAGTATCATCTCATACCCTTTTGAAAGATTAGAACCGCCTTATCTTATGATTTTAAAATCACAAAAAAAAAATTGAAAAGAAAAAAAAAATCTTGAAAATTTGAATGCAAAGCGCACGCCAAACGCCCATGCTTTGAAAAGGGTTGACCAATCTCCCCAGGAATTTGACCTTGAATTTGCCTAAACTTTGACTTTCGGACATCATACCGGGGGTCCCAATTGATACAATAAATACAATCGAGTCAAAAACAGACGGGGGGCAAGATTGCATCGTATCGCGTAACGAGGAAGTAAAAATAATTTCTTTCTCTCTTTTTTTTTTTTTCCGGGGCGATAATCATGCTTTTTTTTGGGGCCTCGCTTGCTAAATTGGCAATGAGTACAAACTTCATGCATGCGAAATCATGCAAACTCATGGATAAAAAATGAGACGCTTTTGGCACGACCATCATAACAATGCAAGGGCCTCATTGAATTCGAATTGCAGGGGGGCACGCGCTCCCTTTACTTGGCTAGGATAAGCCTTACCCACGCACTATTCATGTGTATCCTACTCGAATGCCTAGGTAACCTAGGCGGTGGCTGCTTCGCGCCTCGCCATTGGGCCGGGTTTGCTTGCCGGAGGGGAGGGGTTCAAACCCTACCAACAGTTTAACCCGCCCGCTGAAGGATCTTGTCGAATTATCTTCATGTTTTCTATTTTGGTCAACATTATAAAAAATTCCAAACCGATGTATTTATGATAAATTTATTCTAAACATATTTTTTGACTATAAAAAAATCATAAACTGGTAACCTCATGATAAATTTTACTATTCGTTAGTTTCTATTAAATTTTACTATCAAATAACTAAGTTAAATAAAATGATATTTCATTTGTCACAAATATACTAATTTGTAGATTTTTCATAATATTAATTCAATTAAAAATTAACGAATAATAAATTTGTCACAAATGTAACTATTTGGGGTTTTTATGATAAAAAAACTTAGTTTAGGGTAAATTTATCACAGGTACATTAATTTGAGATTTTTGGTTGTACTACCCATTTCTATTTTTGCACACTAGTATGGGGGCATGCAAGGGGACTTTCATGTACCGAATAAATCTGTTTCTCAATTTATAAGTATGGAGAGCCATAAGTGGCAAAAACTGCATCGGAATCTAACTTTTTATTCATGTTTTTGATAACAAACAATATCTTAAACCAATTTATGCTATGGAGATAACTTTTAACGTCAAGAGTTTTGCCAGTTTCATTTAGGACGAGACAATATGTGTATATTTATTGGGACATATGAGATTGCCATTACCGGCAAATATGTGTGAAACACGCACATTTAGTTCGACGTGTAATTATTATTATTTTTTTTGCCATAAATTAAACATGTCGTTCGGCCCTCGCTTTTTTGTTTTTGTTTGACCAAATGAGGCCAAGGCTCTCCTGCTTTTGGCCTTTGGGGAGTTTCAGAGCACTACGCAATCCTTAACGCATCCAAGTCGGGGCTTGTCCTCTTCTCGATCCGACGAGACGCGTGATCTCACCAGTACCCCCCTCCCCGTCTTCTTTGCCCCCGTCCTCTTCTCCAGCAATTATCGAATAGCCACCGGTCGCCGTTTTTTAAATCATCCCGTGACGTGCTAACGCATGGCCCTAAAAAGAGCAATTGTTCAAACGCAGGCCGTATAGTTTAAAAAATGTTTTCCATGAAAATGATCCATTATATTGATTGCAATAATTAATGATTGAATAGTAACATAAATGATTTATAAAATAATTTTTTGAAAATTATTACTTGTGTTACTTAAAAAATGAACGGGGCTTAAAAATTATTTTCATTATTTACAGAAATGTTTACGCGTAACTACCGTGGATACTATTCCTCACAAATGATATTGGAAATCAAGTTGCAATAAATAGAACCAGCTCGTTCGCTGGCACTTACCCTTGCGTCGCAACGCACTAGGCACGCGGTGCTAAATCGATCCGATCTTATTCGCACTAATGATCGCTCGAGCGGAAAACGATGACGCGACGTTCGACCGCCACGATTGCTCCTCGTACTCCCATCGGTCGAACATTAATGATCCTGAATTCTTTAAATTTGAAATCGGAACGATCCCGTCTATTCCAGATAAGATCCTTCGGGGAATTCAATGTGAACGTTCACGGGCACGGCGCCCGCGTGTCAACCCCCGTCGTTTTCGTCTACCAAACTCCATGCCCGCAACATTTTTAATGCCGCATCCACTTTCCCACATTCCGCAAATCAAAGAGTTTGGATTTCGTGCGCCAACTTCGACGGCATTAATGTTTCTAGAAAGGGCGGGAAATAAAGTCATATATGACGCGATTTGGTGCTGAGACCCTCGAGCTACCGCACGCAGCCACCGAAAAAAATACAGCGACAAATTATTTGGGGTCACTTTAGTCAAGCGTCCACTAAGAAATTCGAAATAAAAGTTTTGATTCATGCCATTATTAAGTTTCCAAATAGTACTCTTATGTCATAATTACCTCATACTCATGCTGATTTCCGTCTTTACAAAAAAAATCTCAAAATTATTTTTTTATAATGCATTTAACTTAAATTAATTTTCGTCGCATAAAAAAGAAAAAATGCTAAATGCATTCGTGTCGATATGTGGTGCACTATAGAAACAGATGTGCTTTGGAGAATGGTGGATCCAAGGCGGAGATGCTCACTTGTATTGACACGTACACGTTATCATGGAAGATTGGGTTGGATTGGAGATTTTCTGATGAGATGAAAATCAGTTTGGGACAAAAGTAGATAGAAACAGAGAAGATGAGAAAGATGAGAAAGTTTTATATTTTGAATTTTGAATTGTGTTTTACTATTAATAGTAACTTCTATATATACACCAACACTTGGGCAAGAATAGATATTGATAACAAAATTGCTAACTAATCAATTTCGGATTGCTTATTATATGGATAATTAGATATACGAGTTGGAATAGTTAGTATGAAAAAGATTCAAAATATGAGTCTTAATGGGAATAGATTTTAAATTTTTCGTGCAGCGAAACTAAGTCTCGAGTAAATGCGGTGACAAAGGGTATTGGTTTAGAATTTTGCGGCGAGGCAAAGATTAATTTGATATAAATACATAATGAGGAGATTTTTAATGGTATTAATTCTTTTTTTCTTTTGGAGGGCGAGTGTCTTGTAAATTTTTCAAGCCGTGCCACGCGCTGGTTGGCCGAGAAAATGGAGACGCGGAGCAAAAATTCACACCCGACAAGCTGACCGAAAGCAAGGGGCACAACTGTAAATAACGCGGAAATCGGTGCGTACTCGAATGATTTTATAGTGTATATGGAGCCTTTTCGCCCATCGAATCGGGAGGCCCTCCGCGACGAGCTCCGGACTCCTGCCACTGGCGCTGAGTCCAACTCGGTTCCGTAACTATAAATACCCGCTTTGACTCACTCACTCTCTCTCTCTCTCTCTCGTTCTATTTTTTTTTCTCTCTCTTCCGTTTCTCTCTCTTCCTGAAGGAGCGCGCACGGTTCCGGCGTTCGTCCGATGCGGAGGAGAAGCTCCCGGCGCGGCGCAATGGCAGCTCCCCCGAGGCTTGTGGCGCTCGCCACCCTGCTGTTCCAGGAAAATCTCTCTCTCGTTCCCGTCCTTCCGCCGTCCTCCGTCCTCCTCTTTGCTTTCTCGTTTAGTTCTTTCACTCTCGAGCTTTCGTTCGGCCTCTCGCTTCGGCGGCGGCGAGCTCGCCGTGTTCGGATTCGGGAGGAGGAGATGCGCGTCGAATACGTTCGCGTGATGCTGTACGTTCGTCGGTTATGGTGGATTCGCTTTCTGAATCCGGGAATCGATCGTCGACTCGTCTGAAGCTCTCGCTCTCGCTCGCTCGCTCGCTTATCCGTCAGTGGAGTTGCCATGATCAATGCCACAGTTGGTCCTAGTCGAACCGAGTCCAGATTTCGGCCCTGAAATAACGAGCGGGCGGCGAGGCCGTAAGCCGGCGTCGTTTGGTTTCTCTCTTCTGTTTTTTCTGTCGAACTCAAAACGACAGCCCGAAATTCAGTGGTTGTGAGTTAGGTTTCGAGAACTTGTTTGCGGGAGTTTAGCAATTTCGACAAGTGTTGTTGCATGGCTTGTGGAGGTTACGAAGCGTTATTGTGTCTGGGGTTCAAATCGGTTCTCACTCCTGTGGGCTATGGCCTTTGCAATTCTAAGTAATAGGAGTACAGAGATTTTAGATCACGTCAGTAGAGTTTGACTGAATTCGCTTGTTTTGTTCAAGTGCAGGTTTTATTTGCTGTCTGTGCAATCGGCGCGGATAGGCCCGAGACGCGGTTGCTTTTGGCATCAGATGCGACATCCGGGTGAGACTTAGTGCTCAATTGCTGGGGGCAGTTTCAGTTACTGGGAATAAGGCTCTGACGCGACCCGCTTGACTTGTACAAATAATCGGCGAGCTGCGTTGGCACTTAGAAAATTATTAGAGCTCGATTTCTTCAGTTCTCGATGAGTGGAAATTTTGTGTCTATCAGTTGTCCACTGCTCACGACGCAAGTGTTCTTTGTCCTGTAATTTCGAGGATGAAAACTTCATATCAACTTTCAGTCAACGTAGTCCATTTGAAATTTTCAATCCGAAGTTCAAGTAATTTATGTTGTTGATTCATGATGCCTGATGTTCGACCACATAGCATCTTCCTTCTTATTGCGTGTATCACAGAGGAGGGCAACTCCTCAACACAGTGCAGGAATCTAAACATCTCCACTCTTTTCTGCCGCATTTTGCATGGTTGTGACCGCCCATTTTGCCTTGATTTGATCCAGAGCGGAACTTGTTGTTAACCCATGCACTTGTTCAGGGAACGACACACTGAAGAATATTGTGCTATGTATGACATCTGTGGAGCTCGATCAGATGGAAAAGTTCTCAACTGCCCTTATGGCTCTCCATCTGTGAAGGTATATTTAATAATATTGAAGCTGAATTTCTGAATAAATTCGGCATTTTCACTAATTAAGGTTTTGTATTTCTTGATGATTTCATTTGCAATCCTTACTATATTTGTCATTTTAGTTTGTAGTAACTGTTCATATTCACTTCATGGTCTTATATTTTGCTCATGTACTGGGTTAGTTGATTATGATTACTCAGGCAATCAGGCATATCTTAGGTTCTGGTTCAATTAAATAGCGATGTCATCCATTAGTTAGGATCTCACCTTATCTGTTTGGAGCAGTGACTTAGCTTCACTGGTTTTAATGCCTCCTATAACTTCAATGCACTTCATTTCAGCCAGATGATCTGCTCTCGTCGAAGATACAAAGTCTCTGTCCAACAATTACTGGGAACGTTTGTTGCACAGAAGCTCAGTTTAACACACTAAGGGCACAAGTCCAACAAGTAAGAGCCATTGTTCTTCATAATGAATTCAGACTATCGTCTGAGAAATGGGAGTGGTATCTCAATTCTCTATCTCCCCTTTGCTCTAATACTTGAAAGCCATTAATTATGGCCGCAACATTTATTTCCAGCAAAAGAACAAGACCAATTATCCAACTATATTCAGTTCTTTTTTTTGGTTATTCGTTGCCATTTGGATAAGGATAGGAAGCATGTATAAAATATTAATTCTTCTATGCTACTTGGCAGGCGATTCCTTTTCTTGTAGGCTGCCCTGCATGCTTGAGAAACTTTCTGAATCTCTTCTGCGAACTTACCTGCTCTCCAAATCAAAGCCGTTTCATCAATGTAACTGCTATTTCAAAGGTGAGGAGATCCTACTCACTCTTCTGATTATATCTTAAACGTGGTCTACCCCCTGCCCCGGTTTTGTTTTCCATGGCAAGGGATTGGTCTTTCTCTAAGTTCAGTTTTATTTATGGGGAAGACGTGGAATATATTGTTCTTCAAGTTTCTTTGAAGGTTTCGATCCGTGTCTATTCCCCAAAACAACACTTGGATTGTGGACGCTTATCAAGCATCATCTATGCACTGCTTTATGGTTTTCTCCATGTATATTGTGTAGATAGGGTGGTGGACAGTAGGTGCTATACTAAGTATTGTTTATGTTTCATCTTCTTTTCCTGCTCTTAACTTTCGGTTTGTCTTTTTGAAAGTCAAACTCCGGTCGCTTTTTTAAAGTGGAAATGTTAGGTACTCAGAAATCCTTGGTGTGGTTGCCTGTCTCATACCCATAATTGCAATGTGTAGGGAGTAAACATTTCATTCCTAATTTTCAATTTTTTTCAGGTTAATAACAATTTGACCGTGGATGGGATTGACTTTTATATAACTGACGCTTTTGGTGAAGGGTTATACGACTCTTGTAAGGATGTGAAATTTGGTACGATGAATACTCGAGCTTTAGAGTTTATTGGTGCTGGGGCTCAGAATTTTAGAGGTACGTTTTGTAAAAAAGTCATGCCTAAGCTGCATGCGCATGCCTGTTCATTACATATGTTATAAAGCCAAATATTTCCTAGTAGATTAAAAAAGAAATATGTTGGCACATGAAATTTGCTTGAGTAAAAATTAGGCAGAAAATGAGTTAGTTTGTCGGTGAACAAGCTGCCTCAACTGCATCAAAATTTTTTTCCACCCTTGGATATTGACTTGCATCTTTATTAGAACATTATATTCATGTTTTTTTCTTGCAAGCATGACAGATGCTTCTGGAACTTGTGCCCTGTACTTCACTGCAATTGATTTTGCTTCTTAATGACTTTGTCAAATGTCAGGGGAGTTAATTCGATGCGTTTTATAATTGAGATGAATAGCACATTGTCACATCCAATGTATCCTTGGCACTTTATCTTGTACGATTGATTACAGAGTGGATAGTTTTCTAAATGAAATTTTGTCAAGGAAGATAAATTGGGGGAGCTATCTTATGTTTAGTGGGTGCTAATTATTATTTCAAGAAATGTCTCTCTTCGTACCATCAACTAATTGACAAAATCTAGTCAAGAGGCAATTGGTAGGAGGGTTACCACGGCAAGGACTTCATCTTTGCTGGGGTGCAGAGTTGGTATTTGTAACCTATCTTGATGTTGAAAGTATCTTTAGGGTATGGAGTTCCTTCTAACATTGGATGAGAATGATACTGGTGAAGATAATATGCTGTTGAACATGATTGCCTACATCCTAATGCAATGCAAAAATTTGCTTTTGATAGCTGCTAACGTGCTCATTTACTTTTTGGCTGAATCCGACTTAACTTTGAATGGTGTCAAGGGCAATGCTTGTATGTTTTTGGTATATAAATTGCAGGATGCCATTTATCTGTTGAAGGATAAACAAGAACAATTTACAAATGCTATGCTTTTCTCTTCGAATTCTCGCGCTTATATGCAGTTAATTTTGGCAGAATGGTTTGCTTTTATTGGAAGACGAGCAGGCGTTAATGTTCCTGGTTCACCTTATGCCATTACGTTCAGGCCAAATGTGACAGAATCTTCTGGAATGGAGCCTATGAATGTATCTACTTATTCTTGTAGTGATATCTCACTTGGCTGCTCTTGTGGTGATTGCCCCTCTTCCGCTGTCTGCTCAAATTCAGCTCCTCCTGCCTCACCTAAAGAAGGATCTTGTTCAGTGAGAATTGGATCTCTTAAGGTGAAAGAATGACACACACACATACTATGAGTTTTGTGCATGAGACTTCAATTGCGAGAAACTTACACTTACATACCCCACAATACAGGCCAAATGTATTGACCTATCCTTGACGGTGCTGTACATCATTTTAGTCTCTGGGTTTTTTGGTTGGGGATATTTCCATCGAAGAAGAGAAAGGAACACAGCTATGAGGAAACCATCGTCAAATGTCACGGATGACCAGTATCAAAATATAGGTCGGCAAAAGAATGAGAACCTTCCCATGGAGGTGGGTCACTCTGCATTCCACTAGATGTTGAATTTTTGTTACATTTTGACAATACATTTTAGTTTTTGTTTTGAAGCACTAGTTCCTATGATCAGTTGAGTCAATGCATTCCCTCCTGTGCTTTGCCACTTGCTTTGCTCTTTCCTTTGTACAGCTGACTTTTGATTAGTGATCATATTTTCAATTGGCCTGCTTTGGTATTTTCAGATATTTCCGTAATCTAACAATTTAAGGTGGTTCAACCAACTGATTATTGGCTTAGTTTTTCTTGTAGTCTGGTAAGAAAAGTATGACCTATAAGATTCAAGTAAAATGTTTTGAACCTCTATGTTCTCGTGAGGATAATCAAGGAAGTAGGGTGCATAATACAGAGCTAATCCATCAACCATTCAATCTTGACTTCCTGTCCATTGTGCTGTTTTTCCATTGTGATTGTTTTTCTTGCCTGGTTTTGTAAATTGTTACGAGTCTGCTATAGTTACTCGTGGGTATTGTGATGAGAGTGAAATTCGCTCAGGTATTGTATATTAGTTGTGGGTATTGTGAAGACGGAGCCATTTGATATTGTTGGAAAATGGCCATCGAAAACCTTGCACAATCCAATCGAAATGAGCCCTCCAACTGCTGAATTAGCTATTTTATGTTAAGGGTGAAAGATGGAGATTGTTTAGCTAGAAGATAGTGTAGCACCTTGAAGTTAAGGGTGGTCTTTCAATTTTGAGTTTTGGTCTTCCTATTTATTCTAATTTAGACTTGGAGAAGGTGCTGACCAATTTGCACATCTTCTGAAAACCTTTGCTTGTACTTATCGACATTAGTTCTGTTTGCGAAAATTCAAGTATCTCCATTGCATGATGAAACTTAAATTAGGTTAAGAGACCAAGGGTCAATGTTTAGCCTCAATGTGCACCAGGGAACTCACCAATGCTATAGCCAATTTAGTTGCTTCTGTTGTTTCAAAGATGTTACTATGCTATTAATTATTATTTGATGGCTGGTTGATGACTAAGGTGGATTGTTTTTTTGTGTGGCCGCACCCTTATGATGTTTAAAGTCTGCCAGTGTACTTATGCATGAACCTGACGCTAGTTCCTGATTTCAGATGTACATCATCGCTTCTTGTCCAATTATGTTTCTCTGTGTCTTGATGTACTTTGCAATCTTACTGAGTTGTATGTCATTGTTTCATCCATGCAGTCCAGTAGGCTTGAGATTGGCTTCTGTGCTTTTTGGAAGATCCTGTTATTGCTATCCCCTCTTTCATTCTAGGCGAATTTAAGAATGGCATTAATGCTTTCTTGTTTATTGTCAGATGCTTGAGGATGCTCCCCACATAAGAAACGGGGTGCAACTTTCATTCGTGCAAGGATACTTGTCAAAGTTTTACAGGTCTTTTTCTATGCCACTGATGCATTTAGGCTTCTGCACTCAATTGCTTCAAATTTCTGACTGAGTGTTAAATTTCAGGAAATATGGAACGTGGGTTGCTAGAAATCCCATCTTTGTATTATTTACGTCACTGGCTGCAGTCCTTCTACTTTGTTTAGGTCTTATACGATTCAAGGTGGAAACGAGGCCTGAGAAGGTGTGCATTAAGAATTCTCTGGTTCTTACTAATAAGATTCTGAGTTTCACTGTTTGTTCTTCTATTGTAACTTTTGCTGCTTTCTTTAATTGCTATAATACTCCTTATTTTCACGTTTGTCTTCCTAATTCTTGCTTCTTTCAGCTATGGGTAGGGCCTGGAAGCAGAGCTGCAGCAGAGAAACAATTCTTTGACAACCATTTAGCTCCTTTTTACAGGATTGAACAGGTTCTCACTGCTATTTAGGCTGAGGGTTGTGCCTTCGAGCTTTGTATTTGGTTTCTGTTAAGTGACTATATTGGCTGCACCTGATTGGCCAAAGCTGCTTCTTCTTGATTAATGTCACATAGTTTTCTTATTACATAGATATAAAAGAAGCTTTAATAAATGTGTTTTCGTTATGTTGCTATGTCTTTCTATTTTAGTTCTAACGAAACAATAGCTTACACTCTCATTTGCAGAGGTTTACATTCAGTGTGCAATTTTTTCTCATCCAGTTCTTTGATTTGACTAGCCTGGCGTAAAACTGCTCTTTTATTTAGCCTAACTGCGTTTGAGGCTGAAGGAACTAATTGTCCTGTATTTCTTTACCCAGCTCCTCTTAGCAACTGTTCCAGATGGCATGCATGAAAAACCTCCAAGTATCCTGACGGATGACAACATTAAGTTACTTTTTGAAATACAAAAAAAGGTAACTTATTTCATTTTAGATTGCATTTGTCTCTTGCCAATTAGTTGATCTTGTCTGTAGTTTTTTGATTTGCTTTTTGCTGAGAATTTTCATCTTTGTTGTCAACCTGTCCAGATTGATGGTATCCGTGCCAATTATTCTGGATCCATGATATCCTTGACTGATATCTGCATGAAGCCACTAGGCCAAGATTGCGCCACTCAAAGTGTCCTGCAGGTATCTGACCAAAAAAAAGTGTCCTGCTGATACACTTAGTTATTGGTGTACTCAAGGGAATGTCTCCTCTTTCTGATTCCTGTCACTTTGTACCTAAAAGAAAAATCATATCGAATAGAGTCCCTCTCGATATTTTGGTAAATTAACTATAATTAACCAGTTAGGATTAAATCCGGCAAAAAATCAGCAAGGATTACTGACTTGTTTAGGAAATGATTTAAAAGCCTTGATGACGCTTCCGAACTGGAAGCAAACAACTTGCATCATTTATTGAACTAACAATATTTGACTTGCTATTGCTTGCTGTATCCTGTGATAATGGATTGATTCTCTATGTTCTCAATTATTGGTTTTCTTATACCATCTGATGTTTGTAAATTGCTGTGTAATGTTTAGGATGTAATCAGGTGTATGTATGTGAAAAACAGGTTAGTTTGTTGACTTTTGTTGTTGTTGATACAATGTAAATTTAAATCAATTAGATAATGTACTCCAATTCTGAAACTGTTGACTATTGATGGACTCAATGCTGCTTGAAGGACCCCTGGATCTGGGCCAAACATTATATTTAATGAGCTGGGTACTCTTTCAAAGATTGTGTCCAAAAAACCGCGTGGTCCTCACTCAGGATTTGGGAGTTAAATATTTTGAAAGTCTTGCAGGTTTCTCTTGAGAATATATACATGACCGACCATCATTTGGGTGGTTAAATTTGGCTGAATTGCATTTTTTACAATGCTTGCTACTTGTCTGGCCACCTTTTGGCCTTCAAGCTGAAACTTCAATTCAGCCTCTCTATCGGTGGACATACTGAGCTTGTATCAACAAGTTGTTATGACTGTCATCATTGTTGTAGCACAGACAAATAATGATAATACTAACCATTAATGTCAACTTAATGGACTTTGTGGTTCTTATCAGTAATTACCACTCATGACATCCGCTAATGGTGGCAACTTGATTAAAATTGTTCACATTAGTGTTGCTTGCCTTGACTTTTGCCTTGTGATCTTGATGATATATTGATGATAGTTTGTTTCTTCTTTACTGGCATACAGTATTTCAAGATGGATCCAGAAAATTACGATAATAATGGAGGAGTTGATCATGTTAGCTACTGTTTTCAGGTACTTTCACCTGTTTTCAGGTCATATTTGTTGAGGCTAAAGTAATTGTTTCTAAACCCTTAATCATAAGGGTGGATGAATTATACTGAAGTATGCTTGAGGTTTTCCTTCACTTCCTTTGTGGGAATTTTAGGTTATTATATGATTCTCAAATATTGAAATTTTTTGGATTTTCTGTGCAAGTTAACTAAACTTGATTCATGCTGACGAGGGATGTGGACCTTTTCTTTTTTTCTTTTTAAATTCTAGTTAGTACAAGTGGTACTAATTAGGCAAATGAAGTCGACAAGAAGTGTTAGTATAATGTTTGCACTCAGTGGAACTTGACTAAACTAGTTGGTTCAAATGGCATGAACAAAAACCTGAGCCAGACTGGTTATTTACACAGAACCAGTTGCACTTGCTTTTATTTGGGCTGTTAGACAAATAACCAAGAAGCCCACTCTCAAAGCAAGTGCCTACGAGGATTCCAACTGTGGAGCTGGGGATTGAAAAAATACATATCTGCTGCCAATGCTGGTCGATCAGCTGATGCATTATGTGATTTATTTCAAATTTGTTGGGCCCCCTATTCAAATCTAGCAGGAATAGTAGAAAACTGTAGTCATGTATATCATGACTACTGCATTTTATTGGACAAGATTTTGTCACCATTTGTGAAGGTTGGAGATTGTATAAATAGGTAAACAGAAAATTTTACTATTTGATGGTTGACACCCTGATAGAACTTTTACATGGACACTCTCACCTGAACATTTGGATTACTTGCTTGGTTTTCAAAATGCTAGGTTTTCTAGACGAACCAGCTAACGATTTGAGGAACTTCCTTTTCTTCTCTTGTTCCAAAAAATTGTGAATGACCAGTTATAAGAATTTACGAGATAGCTATCAACTGTGGAGAAATGCCTTCTCAGCATTTAAGATGAACATTTCTAATTGCTGCCTTAGCTCTTTATACTTGGATTGTACACTCGTTTCTGATCTTATAGCAGGCATAGATTTGGAGCTTGCTCATATTTTTCAAGTGCTTACTCACATTATTTGAGTATTCTGGCATATGCAAACCATTTAACTTAAAGCATGACATATATTTATTTATTTATAGGTATTATTGATTACTGAATGCAGAATTTGAATTGCTTTTGACATTTATGGGCTGTCTTTCAGCATTATACATCTGCAGATGCATGCATGAGCGCCTTTAAAGCTCCCTTGGATCCAAGCACTGCTTTAGGTGGTTTCTCTGGGAATAACTATTCAGAGGTACGATTTTATTATTGAAATGAGTTGAGCGCTCTATTCACTGGTCAGGGAAAATGAAGGAAAAAAAATGGAAATAAATGTAACACTTTAAAAATTTGTTTGGAACAGGCCTCTGCATTTATAGTAACTTATCCAGTGAACAATGCACTCGATAAAGAAGGCAATGAAACTGGAAAAGCAATAGCATGGGAGAAGGCCTTCATCCAGCTCGCACAGGTTTTCTTTCACCTAATGAAAACTGAAAGGAACCTTTTTCTTGATTCTGTCTTGGACATGTGTTTTTGACATTGCATGCTCTGATTGATACCATCATGTCAGAAATATGTTATGATGGCGAATCTTGGTATGAGCTGTTTATTATGTCTCTTAGAAAATGTACACATGGCTTATATTAGGACTGAACATTAGTGGAATAACAAGGTTCACTAGTTTTTGCTGAAAGTTTCTAAACATCTTTTCATCTGTAAGCACTCGACTAGTATGTGGAATGTGGGTTAGGGTAAGTCATCAGAGCTCTGACAGTTCTAGTAGCAAAACTTTTCTCCTTTATTATGCATCTGGAGAAATTCAATATAAAATGGCCATCCTTTTTACCCAGTTGGATAACTGATGAATTTATATCATTTTTCATTTCAACTGCCAATTAGGAGTTTAGAACTCCCTTCATTTTTTCCCTCTTCTTTTCTGTTGCATGGCAGGATGAGTTGTTGCAGATGGTGCAGTCCAAAAATCTGACCCTCTCTTTTTCATCTGAAAGCTCCATAGAAGAAGAATTAAAAAGAGAAAGTACAGCTGATGCCATAACTATACTGGTAAAGTTTTTTCTCCATAGAAACATAAATGTGAAAATTAATCCTTTTCCTTTTACTTTGTGGACCATATGGTCTATTCTAACTTAATTTTATCACTGCCTTTAAATTGTTCATTCTTGAATCAAGGAGTTGATTTTATGCTTCACTAATTCTTTTTGTGTACCTTTTGTGTCAGATAAGCTATCTTGTTATGTTTGCATACATATCTCTGACTCTTGGAGATACACCTCGATTGTCCTCTTTCTACATCTCATCCAAGGTATATCTTGATAGTTGTACGAATTATTGGTATAAATTGCAACATTAGCAGCATCTAATTTTAGTTTTGATGGTACTTAGTTACAGCTAATGACTAGTAATTTTTCATATCATCTATTGGATCAGGTATTACTTGGTCTTTCTGGGGTGGTTCTTGTGATGCTCTCTGTTCTTGGATCAGTGGGATTTTTCAGCATATTGGGGGTGAAATCAACTTTGATTATTATGGAAGTCATTCCTTTCTTGGTTCTAGCTGTAAGTCCCATTCTTCACGTCCTTTTAATTTCATGATGCTTCTGAATCGAACTCAACATTTGGAATGAATGATGTATTTTAAACTTAAGTTTTTGAATTTTCGATTGGAAAAAGAACAAGTGCAATGACTCAGCTTTTCAAGTACAATTGTACTTGTTAAGGCTGATATTTGCTAATTAGCTACTGCATTAAGGCAGACATTTTTAGCATCGGAATGTGTCAGTACAAGGACCTCTTTGCACGTGTGCATATCTAGACGATGTGATTGCTTCATCTTTCTGAATTTCCAATATTTGTTTCTACTGCGGAACATTGTAGTAGTGCATCCTGGCACCCTCTTCACTAGCTTCTGAAACTTTTGTAATGGACACGCTTGTTTCGAGTCTGCATGACACTACTAAATTGCTGCCGAGCCCCATAACGCTGAATTTTTGTTTCCTGTTTTTTTACTGAAACTATGCCCAAATTTGTCCTGCTTAAACAAGCACCAAATTTGTGTTACTTATTTCCCTAATTAGTTGACATACGACTTGCCTATTGGATAAGATTCTATTCATCCATCTATCATGTACTGATTCACACTATTATCTCAATCAGACTTTGCAATCTCCTTGACATTTGGGGTGTCTTTGTTTCACGGAAAATCAATGATTAGGAAAGACTTCCTGAAAATGATTGTTTGTACCAATCTGAAAAAGTACTCAATGGAAAATTCTTCCATTATCAACAACTATCTATGCCTAAACATTTTCAATGATGATAATATTTTTTGTTTATTAATTTTTGTAAGCGATACAATGGTCATTTTTAAGAAAAATTTTCCATATCATTGATTTTCGCAAAACAAACACACCCTTAGTTCTACTTAACTAACTGAAATAAAATAAAGTATTATGAAAATCGAGTGAATACAACATATATTTGAAAGGAATTTAAGAAAAAGACTGCTTTCTTTTCTTTTCCCCTCATTATAACTCAGTGTAATTATTTACTCATGGGACCAGTGACTTGGCATTGCTGAAGCTCATCCTTATTCTGTTTCAGGTGGGGGTGGATAATATGTGCATTTTGGTTCACGCTGTGAAGCGGCAGCCACTGGAATTGCCATTAGAAGGACGAATCAGCAATGCACTTGTTGAAGTTGGTCCTTCAATAACGCTGGCCAGTCTGTCTGAGGTGCTAGCATTTGCTGTTGGAAGCTTTATCCCAATGCCAGCATGCCGCGTGTTTTCCATGTTTGCAGGTTCTCTTTGATTTATAACCTATATTGAGTAGCACTAGACTAGAGTGACTTTTCTCCAAATACTAGACTAGATTAGCTTTTCTCCACTTGTGTAGACCTAAAGCTGTTCAATGTCCAAAATATGTTCTTTTGCAGCATTGGCGGTTCTCCTGGATTTTCTCTTGCAAGTTACTGCCTTTGTTGCATTGATAGTTTTTGATTTTTTGAGAGCCGAAGACAAGAGGGTTGATTGTTTTCCATGTATAAAGGTTTCTTCATCATATGCTGACTCTGATAAAGGTATCGTCTGTTCCATCATTATTTTTATTGGATATTTGGGTGCTAAAATTAAAATGCACCTATGAGTTTTTGCTTACCTTTGTAAGCACTAGTTATGTCTCTTTTTACGGTTTTTTTTTTGCTCTGAAATTTTGGCATGAAGTTTTGATTGAATCAGTATTATGGAAGTGTAGGAATTGGGAGAAAAAAGATTGGATTGCTGGCTCGATACATGAAGGTAAATATCTGTTTAATCATGGTATCCATATTTTTTAAAAGCCTCCTGTCCTGCCAAAAGTTAGTATTGTAACTGTGTGAATTTATTATTAACTTCCCCTAACCCACAACTTTTTTTTGGGGGGTGGGGGGAATAACTTTTGGAGTAAATGTTGACTTTCTTAAGTTCCACAAATATGACATTGAGAGTTGGAGGGGTAATTTTATGACCCATTAAGGGGACTGCTGTGAAACGTGTACCGTACCTTAATTAATTTTCATCAGCCACGAGATGCTTACTATTACACAGTATTCATCCTTGTCCACTGATTCTCGCCTTAGAGCAGCTCTTAAATTATTTATTCACTTAGTAGGTCAACTTTATTTATCCCTTAGTACATATTGACTTTGTTTAGTGGGTCCATATTTATCCTTCTCTGCTGATTCTTGTATTAGAACAGCTTTAAATTATTTATTCACTTAGTAGATCAACTTATTTGGTCCCTTAGTACATATTTGTCAATCTTTAGTGGGTTCTCTCTCAAGGGGTGCATTATGCATTAAAACGAATTTCTGGTTCTCTCAAAGGCATTGGTATATGTGGTCAGCAACACAAACTCCACAGACCACATCTCTCTGAAATCTGAACACACCTTTAGTATGGCAAGGAAGTTAAAATTTTTCATCTATTAGCTTGGCATGTTTTCAAATATGTAAATGTCAGTTATGGCTTGCCTGGCCATTATTACTATAGCCATCATGAGTATTCACTCGGAAGTCTTAGTAGTGATGATATGTGAGCCTCGAGGCAGAACCTTTGAGCAGAGAGGACTATGTTCCCAACAAACTTTACTACTCTAATGACAAGTTACTGTCAGATTTCACCTATCTTGATCATCCAAGATAATTCTGTGTTTCTTAATTGATTGGAATTTTCACAAGACATTAAATGGATTAGTTTACATCTGTCAATGGTAGTGCTCCCTTGCAGTTGTATGTTCAATTGGATGTTGCATATGATACTCTTGATTTTTCTATATTCCGCGTCAGTCTTTCTCAATCTCTTCATGGGGAGGAAATGGTTTTTCTTTAATGTGAAATGTAAATACAATGATTTGCTTGTTAACAGGATTTGGTCTCAGCAAGGTTTATATTCAATGTTTACTATATGAAGGAGCAATTTATGGAGCTCCATAGGCATTTAATAAAGCTAGTCATGCTTCAAAAGTTCCTCTTCATGCCTGCTATGCCTTGTTTCTCTGATAACTGTTGAATTATTCTGCAGGAGGTCCATGCACCTATTCTCAGTCTTTGGGGAGTTAAATTTCTGGTTGTCTCAGTTTTCATTGCTTTTGCAGTAGCTAGTATCGTGAGTAGCTCTGTTCTTTCATTCGATTCTTTTTCGTCCTTCTGGATTTTTGCCTTTGCATATGTAATGTAGTCTTACATAGATAGCATCTAACTTTTTTCCTCCTCTACAGGCATTGTGTACCAGGATTGAACCTGGTTTGGAACAGAAAATTGTTCTTCCCCGAGATTCATACCTTCAGGTTTGACTTGTCGAAAAACATTTGATGCAGAAAACTTGCCATAATATGGTGTCTTGTACCTCAATCCTTTTTTATGCTCCACAGGGATACTTCAATAATGTCTCAGAGTATTTAAGGATTGGTCCACCTCTATATTTTGTTGTAAAGAACTACAATTACAGGTATCTTGACAAGTGCTGACAATTTGTGCATGGGTCATTATGAACAATTAGCTTTGCAATTCTTAATATGTGGGTCAATTGATGTTGCATCCCTCAAATTGATGGATATCATACTTATTAAAAACCTTAGTTCTCAGCTTTGCTGGATGAGATTATCGTCACTTACTTTATGTGAGCACCAATACTTATGATAAGGCTATTCTTTATTGCATATTTTGCATGTTAAAATCCTTTTGCTCAACTTTTCAGCTCGGAGTCAAGACAAACAAATCAATTGTGCTCCATCAGCCATTGTGATTCTAACTCTCTTTTAAATGAGGTAAAGATTTTATTTTCTTCTGCTTATGCGATAGTTTGGTAGGTGCTGATTATACTTCACTTTACATATTACGGTCCTCTCTTCATCCGTAGTCCATGCTGGTCTCTTTCCTAATGCACTAAATCAATTCCAAACTATCTTATGGCTGCAAGAGTTGCATATTCTTTCACAGGGGATTTTCTTGTCTTTCTTTTCTTATTCTCATTTTGGGTTTTCCCGTTCTTGTCACACAATCCTTTGGTGGTTTTCTTCCCACCTTTTGAGATCAGGTGGCTGTATAATCTGTCTTTGGTGCCCAAGTCCTTTCGAGATTCATTTTGTGTATCATACAACAACAAAAAAAATAAGGTATCCCTTCAAGTGGTGTTGGCTAGAGGAAGGGTTTTTATCCCATAGCATGTGATTCAAGTCTCCTGTAAGCTCCAAGTGCTCCATATATCTTTTCTTGTCAACTCCTTCCATGTCCTTTTAGGTCTTCCTCATCTTACCCATGATTGGAGAAGCATCTACATTTTCATGGATAGATTCATTTCCAGTCCATACTTTTCTAGCATGTCTGCATATCCTATGAAACATTATCTCCGCAATGTCCATTTTATACACATGCTGGTGTTTAACCTCCCAACATTCTGCGCCATAGAGCATGGCCTTATTGCCGTTCTATATAGAATTTTCCCATAAGCTTAAGTGCCTTCGATTATCGCACGGACACAAGATGTTCTTCTTTCTTTATCAGTCTGCTTGTTGTACTCCATGGGATTAGATCTCTATTGATTTCTCCATCCTGTCGCAATACTGATCCTAGATATTGAACCATTCACTTTTTTAGAAAGTTCGAGTCTTCAATTTTCACTAAGGTGTCATTTGAACTTCTATTCTTCCTGAACTTACATGTCATGTATGATATAGTATACCGTACATTCCTGTTTTTTCTTCACTCTCTCGCATTTGAAGAAAGAAAGTTTAGAAGTTATAGCCATGATATGCTAAAAGGTGCATGGGCTTCCTTATGTGAACTTGCATGTACTCATAGGTATGCAGAGGAAATTATGTCCATAAAGTTCAAAACATTTCATAAAACTGCTAATTGCATTGGTTACTATGATTCAAATCTTTCTTTAGTTCGGATGCCACTGTTGCCATCATAATTTTGTCAAAAAGTCTTGGAAAAAGGTTGTGATTATTGGGATAAGAGATGTTCAAGGGAAAGACTGTATGCTGTATGGAATTCAGATTTTTTGGACACGAGATATTTTGTAAATTCTGTAATTGGCAGTCAAATTTTTCTTAGCAGCAAGCTCAAATCTTCCATTAGTCTTTTGATCACTGTCTAGATTGATGGCATTTACTTCAGTTTCAAAATTTAATTCTCTGTTATTTTCTGCTGTAGATTGCTAAGGCATCCTTAGTACCAGAATCAAGCTACATTGCAAAGCCAGCTGCTTCATGGCTTGATGATTTTCTCGTTTGGATATCACCAGAAGCTTTTGGCTGCTGTCGGAAGTTTACAAATGAGAGCTATTGTCCCCCAGATGATCAGGTCTTTGACTATAACAAGCACATCATTTGACTAGTTTGGCAATGGATGTATATTGTGTAAAGGGGTCTTATAAATATTTTACTATATAACGTAGTGTTGTGATTTCAGAGTTGGGCAAAATATAGGAAGCCTACATTCTTCTGTGACCATAGTCTGCTACTATGAATGACCATCTATGTAACAGAAGTCATTTGGAAATGCGATTTGTGGAGTGTCGTTGTACCAAGGGTTGAATAATCGGTTGAATCTAAGTTTTGATTTAGACTTGGTAGTAGCTTACAGGGATTGGAAAGATGATTTGTCTTATCATTTTTAGTTTTATCTGTACTTTTGTATCATAATACATTGCTGGATATAGCTCTATTTACACGAAATACTTTTTCTTCCAGCCACCTTGCTGTCCCTCTGGTCAAGCTTCCTGTGCTGCAGATGGATTATGCAAAGACTGTACAACGGTAATGTAGGCCAAATCTTGTAATTGGAGATTATTCTTATTTTATGTTTGGTTTTTACATTTTTAATGATGCCATAATGTGATAGGCAATTGGCATATCATACTCAAAATAATTGAAGTGGCATTTACGTGTTTGATTTGTGTAAGTGATAGCTATCTTTTGATGTTTTCAGTGCTTCCGTCACTCTGATCTTCAGAATGACCGACCATCAACGTCACAATTTAAAGAGAAGCTTCCTTGGTTCCTTAGTGCATTACCTTCAGCTGACTGTTCTAAAGGAGGACATGGAGCTTATACTACCAGTGTGGAATTATTAGGTATGTACTCAATAAAGCTAGACATGGACTTCAAGATAAACAATTGAGCATGGCTGCAGAGTGAAACCATCAGCATATACTTAGTGAAAATAACTGGCTAATAACATGTCTCTTTCAGGATACGAGAATGGAGTTATCCAAGCATCTTCATTCCGTACATACCACACCCCCCTCAATAAGCAGGTTTTAATTTGCCACAACAGTTTCTAGTGCAGATCTTTCCAGTTGTCTTTGCGTTTATAATGGAATCTGAATTTGAATTATTATCTATTGCAGGTTGACTATGTCAATTCGATGAGAGCTGCAAGGGAATTCAGTTCAAGAGTTTCTGACTCTTTAAAGGTAATAACATGCACAGCAACAAAAAGTTTTCACATTTATTTTGTTTGATGCTAATTTGAGAAATTTCTTTGGCAATATTTTGCCAAAGCAGTTGAATAGTAAATGCTTCTAGGTCATGTTGGTGGTTTGTATTAAATGCAATATTCTATCCAGCTTTGCAAATTCCCCTCATACTGCATATATCAGCACATATTTGCAAGCTAGTGGAATTTGTGCTAGGCACTGGTTTAAGAGAGAAAAATCATTTTGAAACTTTATTTTGGGGTTGTAAATTGTAAAATAGGTAAAACTAAGTAAGCATTGCACTTCTATGATGTCTGTTAAGACAAATCAATTTTTTTCAATTAGATTATGAGATGCAGAAATAAGTAAAACTAAAATTTTCAATGGGCAAAACTTGTTTAGTAACTTATATACTGCTGTACATCTAAGTTATTAAACTGCACAATTAGTGTTGAATTGTATTAGTTGTACTCATAATGGGTAATCGAGTCATTCTTTTTGTGTTCTTTTATTAATTAATAGAAAGATTGTTAAAGTTCCATGCCTACATGGCCCTGGTTTGACATATGTTATGATGGCTACTGGCACGGACTTGATGCAACTGCAATTGGCCGTGGCAACCCAGCTACTGGCACGGACTTGATGCGACTGCAATTGTCCGTGGCAACCCAGAGAGCTTTTTCTATTTGTTACCATTGGCTTGCAAGCAGTGGCATGATGAAGCACTGATGCCCTGGTAACTGGGACCTATCCAAAATTAAATAGGACAGGCTACAGTGAAATCATGTCATTCTCTGAATAAAGAAGGGAGATCTTACCCAGTGGTAGTCTATGTCTATTAGAGGCATGTCTGGTTATTCTGCAAACGTTATATATGATCATATGAGATATTATCCTACCTTGTTTTGTCTTATTGAGACTATATATGGTTTACTAAATGCAGCCATTGTTATTTATCATGGACTAGAAGACTTGAATAAGAGTTGCATACCAGCAGCTCCAATCTGATCTGTTATGACTAATATTCTTTCTCTGTGCAGATTGAGATTTTTCCATATTCAGTCTTCTATATGTTTTTCGAGCAGTACCTTGACATTTGGAAGACGGCACTGATTAACCTCACTATAGCTGTTGGTCAGTATATACAATGAACTCTACAATCAAAGCTTCTATATGCGTGCCTTCTTTCACGTGTAACCCTTGGATGGTCTTAACAACGAAGTCCATTTATCTGTTATTGAAGCATTTTATCTGACCAGTTTCCACACTTACCCTTACTTGATGCATGCCTTTAGATTCATCTGATTCTTGCACCAATCTGGAATGTGTCAAAATGGTGATAACCAAAATATTCTGCATTCTACGTTTTCGAAATGGAATTAGACTAAGTCAAATTTGACACTGTTGAGACTTCGTCCTTTGTGCTCTATTAGATATGGATATATTACCTCTAATTGTCTCTGCTCTGGACCTAATACTGATCAAATCTGCAATTCTTTTAACAGGTGCAGTATTCGTGGTGTGTTTAGTCATGACTTGCAGGTACATTATTGGCCCTTTGTAAAATAGTTTCCTTTGCCCTATAGGTTAAAAGGAGTATTGTGACAAAACCATAGTTGTAGAGTAGTGATTCTGCACACAAACTGCTAAATCTGACTCTATGTGCAGTTTTTGGAGTTCAGCAATCATCCTACTGGTTCTAGCAATGATTGTAATTGATATTTTGGTACTCTCTCTCTTCAGTATAAATTTCTTCATCTGTGCGAGACCATGATAACCCATTAAGCATAGCATTTGTGTTTATTATGTTTTTGTTATAAGAAGCACTTATGAGATGGAAATCTGCAGGGGGTGATGGCAATTCTGAAAATCCAGTTGAATGCTGTCTCTGTTGTTAATTTGATAATGTCTGTTGGCATTGCTGTCGAGTTCTGCGTGCATATTACTCATGCTTTCTCGGTTAGCATCTTCCTTTTCCATCTGTACATTGCTAATCAATTACTGATAGTTACTTCCCTGTCTTAGAGAAGGATTTGCATTGCCTCTGCTAGGCAGAGTCAATTTCTCAAACAAACTTGATTACAGACAGGATCTCTTTTGTTGCAGGTGAGCAGTGGAGATAAAGACCAACGCATGAAGGAGGCTCTAGTTACAATGGGAGCTTCTGTTTTTAGGTTCTCTTTCTTTTTTCTCAGAATTGATCCACCTACATATAAATTAACCCCTGCTCCCAATAAGCTGTTTTCGCTGAATCCTGAACCTGACCGCAAAAAGAAAAAGACCATTGACATACTGGTTCTGAATGTTCATACACTTGCTTGGAGCCTTATCCTGGAATGTAGATGAATTTATCTATGTGCAGAAGCCTGGAGAGAGTAGAACTGTATTGTACCCTGTGACAGTGGAAATCCCTCGAACACTGTTGACAATTTCCTAAGGAGGAAGAATGCTTAAGTTGCAAGTTGTTGGATATGTGATGCCTCTTTAGATTGTTAAATAGGTCATCCTTTGTATAGCTTGGCCCACTGTTTGATTCTGGTTTAGGGCAATTCTTACGACTTATATCTTGAACCAAGGAATAATTTGCATTCCTTCATTAGCATGGTTTGCTTGAAAGTGAAGCATCACACCTTATGTTGTGAAACGTTCATTTGCAGTGGAATCACGCTAACAAAACTGGTTGGGGTCCTTGTACTTTGCTTCTCAAGGACTGAAGTTTTCGTGGTCAGTAAATGTTGTTGAGTCTTCCAATATGGCTGATCGGTCAGGAATTTCAAGAATTTACTCATCTTAGCTAGCATCTTCACAGGTATACTACTTCCAGATGTACCTTGCACTGGTCCTCCTGGGTTTCCTGCACGGGCTTGTATTTCTACCTGTGAGTTCTTTTTCATTGGCTTATATGCTTGATGCATACCTTGTCCACTTCCTTTCTCATGATTGCTGGGCTTATAAGTACGGACGACGAATTTATGCCCTCATTTAGAAATTTCTAATTAGTGTTGAAGCAAATAGGCAGAAGTTATCTCTGTTTCTCTTACGCACTGTCACATCTGAGCTTAAAATGTCTCCTGATAGCAAATATAGTCCCTATGTTCCCATGAAATGACTGCGGTTGTCAACCATTTTTCTCCTCGAGGGGAACCTATTGTAACTTCCTTGAGCAACTTGTGTCTTCTATTTTGCAGGTGGTTTTGAGCATATTTGGTCCACCTTCTAGATGTGTGCTTGTGGAGAAGCAAGAGGGTCGGCCCTCGATTCAATCACTGTTCAGAACTTGATACAATTGGGTTGTGACCGCCACTTCCTTTTCCTTTCTTATTTCTTTTTGCAGCGATTACGTCATTCTTTTTCTTTCAATACATTTGAGTTTTTTACGCTGTATCATTAGCAATGAAAAGTCAGATATCTTCCAAAAATGTAAATTATGTTGGAAAAAGAGAATGTTCCCACATGAAAAAGGAGAGAAATGTATAGTCCCGCTGATAGCACTTCAAAGTCTCGGTTAATGCATTGTGCAAGGCAAGCTTTCTTCACCTTCTTCCAGGCAAAACGAGAAAAAAGTACGTATCAGAGACACGAAAGTATCCCTCGACTTTGCAGTTCAGAACTTTTTGCTGCAATGGGATGTCAGATGAAGTGTCCTGGTGGTAATTCGCCCGTATAAACGGACACTTACGCATGTACGATTTTATAGCCGGTTGTATGAAAAGCGTAGACAGCACAGAGAATCCAATGGTTGGCAGGAATATTTAGACACGGTCCGAATTTTGGTTATGTAAAATATAAACACGGTCTATTTTCTAAGTGTAAAACCCATCCAGAGATGCTGCTACTCTTGAGTGTAGAATGATTGATCACCGATATTTATTCCAGGTTGCCCATACCTTTTTAACTTTCTAGGTCAACGCTTTGAGGGAAGAAAGATATGATGATGCCAGCACCATCTAGACTTTAAGACGATCTCTCAATCACCACCCCATTTGAATAGTCAAAAGATAGAAGAAAATTCCATTTGTCTTTTTTATTTTTTTCCTTCCCTTGGTGGTTTCCCCGTGAAAATGCCAACGTCTTTATCCGACAGAAAAACGTATTCAAGGAAATGTAACCGAAAGCTGTGTCCTAAAATATCCCCACGCACATTCAAGATGAGAAGCCCCTTCTCCAGCTGATGGTTCTGTGTGCCAGCCAACCGCGGAGTACAAACTTTACAATTTTCCCGCGAGACCTTCGTGAATGCCCATGAAAAGAGGTTGTCGAAACCTTTTAGGAATATGTACTTCAACTGTGCAGCAGCAGCGGCAACCTCGACCGCAATTAGGAATATGTACTTCAACTGTGCAGCAGCAGCGGCAACCTCGACCGCAATGTCATGAAGCATCGTGGATCCGTGGAGGACCGCTGCTACCCAAAGAACTCCCTAGATGACGATGATGGGACTTTTGGACCGAGAGTTTGACCGTGCTCCCCAGGGATGATCTGCTGACATCTTTAGGAATATGTACTTCAACTGTGCAGCAGCGGCAACCTCGGCCGCAATGTCATGAAGCATTGTGCATCCGTGGAGCGCCACTGCTACCCAAAGAACTCCCTCGATGACGATGGGACTTTTGGACTGAGAGTTTGACCGTGCTCCCCAGGGATGATCTGCTGACATCCATGCACTCGTCCCAGTCGGCATCACACGTCAGCAGCACCCACTCAGAGTCGTCGTCCAAGTACTTGAGGTCGAACTTGCTCGTGTCCTCTAGGCAGAACCGCCTCGCGATTTCTCCCCACAAGTCCTTTAGATCCCAATCCTTCTGCATGCGGAAGCGGATATTCTCATCTGCATACGCCACTTTTACTCTCAGAGGATCCCCTTCTCGCGATGCCTGGCAATTATATTTCAGGGACGGTGGCGGATTCTCCATATTTGGGTTGAAAGATCTATGGCTCTGGGATCTCAGCAGGAGCTTTTGCTCTTCCTGGCTCGAGCCTTGTAATTCCACATGACTCCGGACCCTTTCTAAAGGACTGACATCCACATTGTTCTCTGAAACTAAATGATCTTCTTCGGCAATGAGGTCCACTGTGGACAGATGCTGCTTTCTGCCACTGGAACAGCACTGACTGGAACTGGAACTGTGACCGCATGACGAAGACGTCGACTTTGACGCGGCAGCAAGGGAATCAAAGTTCAGGGCTCCAGGTTGCATGCTCAGTTGTTGCTGATGATCCCTGTGTTTTGAATTCGATAAGGGACTGGTAATAGAGAGATCTGGAGAGGCCAGCTCTGGGAAGTTTGTGTAGAAAGAACCGATTTGCAAAGAACCCGACGCCCCTTGGACAGTGTTCATCACATGTTGAAGTTTCTCTAAGGAGTGACCAACCTTCTTGATTTTTCGAGATGGCCAACGCTTGACCCCATGTTGCCTGCATATCCTTTTCAAGGTCGTGGGGCAAACTGAAATCCAGAAAGAGAAAGCAGGCAAAAACATCAGCTGACCGCAAAATTGAAGGTTAAGAGAGGATGGAATGCATATCCATGAATGGAAATAGCTCAAGTTTACGACTATCAGAAGCTATACAATGTGACTGAATTGTTGTTCTGTTGAAACTCACTTATACATGCGCAAATACCTGAAGAAAGTTCCCAAACATGTGAAAAAGGAAACATCACAATTTTCCTATCTTTATTCAGGAAGTGACAAGCTGATCATGAATCAAAACACGAATCTCAAGTGATGGCGTTGATAGTTTCTATCTCTTTCCCAAGTGCAAGCAGACAACAGACTGTAATTTGCAGAAAGGAGAAGCATGTATAAAGCAGGGAAACACTCCCAGTTAATTAACAGATAAAGTCTCCCATTATATTCACATAAATCTCGAGAGATCCCAAGTGCTTACATAGTTTCTAAGCCTAGAAAATCATATCTTATGAAGCGTATGGCGGCAATCTTACCACCAAGACTTTTTGCAGCATCTTTAAGACTACCGGCAAAGTACTGACGAAGGACTTGCAAGGTGATGGCTTTCTCTGCCTTCGTACGTTTCTTATCTCCTGTTTTTTTCCTGGCTGCATCAGAGCAGCTACCTTCACCATAGAAAGAGCAATCTTCACCACGTTCATTACTCGAGTCTTGAAATTGCCTGAAATCAAGAGATTTATCGACGAATAATTCCCCTGCTTTGGCCTTTTGGATCGCTGAGGCAACTGTATCACTCTGTTGAACTTTCTCAACATGAGTGCTGCAGGACAAATCTTCTTCAGAGCACCTCTCCAAATGATTACTTTTTACCTTCAGTGACCGTTCTTCTTGAGGCTTGCCTTCTGAAGGCACTGGAATTTCTGGCAAGACAGTTTCCTCCTCCAGTTCCTCCTCAGTAATGACCCGCAAACTCTGACAAACCTGTTGAATAATGATGGAGAGCGAACCTAGCATCTTTTTCTGTTCGTCGTGATCCTTACAGTCCACAGGTAAGAAGAACTCCAGCACAAAATCTGCTGTACCAGTGTGGATGCTCCTTAGATGGATAGCGACAGCGGCACGCAACCCAAACATTCTTGCATGGTGAGAGAGAGGGTATTCAGTTTTTCCAAGAGAAGTTATGTCCGATGAAAAGCATGGTTGGTTAGTTAGAAACGCCCTCCCAGCAACCCCCTGACCTTTTAGCAAGTGATGCTCAGAACAAGCCTCGTGAAATGGTTGGATGCGAGGATCAGCCACGTGGCAAGCATGGTCGATGGTAGAAACACAGTGAACATAGTTCTCATTGGAGTGTCTACAGCCTCCTTTACCTTGTTGACTACACGGAACCCATGTCTGGGCCAGTGGTAATCCATGCGTCTCGCAGGCAGATCTTAAGACTTCACGAATCTCGGGTATTGCGGTTTCATATGATTTCCAGAGTGACTGAATGGAGAACAAAAGGTGCAACCGCGGTGTCAAAAGAAAACTGTATTGTCTCATCAAGAAGATTACTACATTCAAAATCATCCAATTACCTCTTCATTTTGATTGCCGGAAACTTCAGAGCTTCTAAGATCAAAAGCCTGAGGTGGAAACAATTATTCCAGTAAGAAGAGGTTAACAGGAAAAGATCAATAGTTCTGGAATGACTTGATTAACAATATAATATCATGAAAAGTATATAATTCTGAACAATCTAACTAATGGAATAAGAAACCAGGCAATCGTGGAAAAGAGGATTTGCTCTTATATTCTTGTATGGATGCAAATCAAAACACAAACCAAGTAAGATTGCCGTTTCAAAGGAAACTAACTGGTAAGGTAATGACAGCTGAAATATCCTGGTTTTTCTTTGAATATATAAAACTGAACTCATGACTCACAACTTATGAAAGCCAAGACTTTCTAAAACGAATACTGAATTTCAAGGTCCAGAACATCTGCTGGAAATATTCAAATATCATCCATCAACCATAACTCCCTTTTGAGAAATGAAAATCTTCTCAACATAACGATTATGAATCATGAGAATTCCATGGGGCACCGAAATCCCACAAGTGCATTAATACTTTAATAAAAATAAGATCAAGCAACAAAATCGCAGATATGTCCTGAAACTGTCTTATAATTAGAATCCCCATGATGCCGACAGAAGATAGTTCATTTTCTAAATGGAGTGCAGCTTCCTTTAATAGATCTGTAATCTCAAATAGCACTATCTGTCTGGCCAAGAAAAAACCATATTCACTAAGCATATGAAACATCACTCCATGCAACATAGTTAAGTAATATATAAGCAAACACGACAGAAGATGCCTATCCATGGATTCATATATCAATACAGGGATCTTCGTTCTCAGAGAAAGCCTCTTCAAAAACAAGTGGATTTGAATCAGTGCAGAAAGCAACTAGGAAAGATACCCTTGGCGATCTTCATTTCATAAGTGCACAATGAAAATTTAGGTAATGCAAGGAAAAGATTCAACAAACCTCTAGTGCCTTGCAAACGCTTTCAATTTCAGGTCGATACTGGATTTTCTGGGTTGTCATCACAACTTCAATAACGCCCAAGCAAGTCCTGCTCCCTTGTTCAAAGACAGGAAGGGCCAGAGTTCCCCGGACATCGAAATGCTGAGCATGATCAACCCTGGCATACTCATCACTTCTGAAGAAGCGGACATCAGGAGTCCATTCAGGAACCTTCCCCAAAAATACACGACTAGGTAATCCCATCACTTCTTTGGAATCCTCCTCAGCCGAAAACTGATAATTCACCGATATTTCCCTGTACTTTGAAAGTCTCCTGCTGCTAGGATTAAGTGAAAAGGGCTGCTCGTTGGTTGTGAGAAAATGTCTGTTGCCTCTATTTACAGGCACCCATATCTGGATGAGGACATCCTTATCTTTTGTTAAATCTCGAATGTGATCAAGAGCATGGATCAACCTATCCATCACAGTAATTGTTGAACCCGAACTCACTCTTGGCCCAATCCACCATGTTCTTTTCAAATCAGATCCTCCATTAACATGTTTATCTGACCGACTAGAACACTCAACAACACTCAAAGACTGAGGATTCTTGAGAGGTTTCGTTTGGCCTTCTTCCATAGGAGAATCTCCGGGATGAAATGGTGTTTGCATAACCTCTTGGTTGTTCTTTTGATGCTGGTTGGGGCTAGCATTGCACTCAATATTCTCTAGAGCAGACCATTGAAACGGAGAGTCAAAGAAGGCACTAAAACTTGGAGGGCTCTGTTGGAGGAATTCAGATCGATTCATAGTCTCCAACCAACACCCTTCTAGCAATAATTCATCCATGTAATCGATGTCCATGACTGAATCCGGGGCTGTGCTGGGCATTGGGATTGGCGAGAAGACAGTGTCCTCCATCTTTATTTTCTGTGAGACTGAAGATATCTGGATGCTATTCTATCTGAAATATGCAGGAAATGGCCTTTCTGCTAAGATAAACCCAGCAACATGCAATGTCAACAGATTGGCAGCTTGAATTTACCAACCAAACAAAGATAAATTAGACAATCCAACTCCAAAACCAAGAAAAGAAGAGATTCTTGGATCCATTGAATTAAGACAAATTCATGCTTCTATCTGATGCATATGCAGTGGGAGTCAAGCCGGGGAGAACTTTGAGTAAAAGCAGCTGTTATTGATACAAGGAGGAAAAACTTGGGTTCATTTGGACAATTGCAACGTTTGGGCAGCCAATCACAAGGATTGAAATGAAACAAGAAGATGGGGCCATTTTTCCACATATTCTCCGGAATTAATCCGCTGATTTACTATCATTTGATTCAAGCTCTATTAATTAACAAGAGAGATTCAATTATCCTGCCCTCCATAAACATTATTGAGGACACAAATAACCAAAGCAGACACGTCACCAACCATCCAAAACACAGACTAGCCCCATGAATCACAACATAAACAGACTTGACAGGTAAAACAGAAGAATGATATGAAACAGAAAGAAGCAACTCACACTCAGAAGAAAGATTCCAGGAGATTCTCACGGGGCAACTTAAAATTTTCTGGGATTTTTTTCCTTCTCTCCTCAAGTACTCTCAAGCAAAAAACTCTTGCAAAATCAAGATCCCATCTGATTAAAATGGAGGAAAAGAGAGAGAGGTGTAAGAGAGCCTGTATGTCTCAAGTTGCTTTATGCCCTGCACAAGAAAGAACCTCCCTTTAGGCCATAGTAATTATCTGCGTCTCCAAACGCTCCACGAATTCTTGGCTATCGTGTGAGCCCAAGATTCTCCAGTTTCCTGAGGTGTGACCCACACAAGGAACAAGCCCTCTTTGGACTTTGGAGTATCCGCTATAACTTAGTCAACTCACGGCCCCCAGAGCGAAAGAGAGAGAGAGGATGAACACCAGGTTGGTGCTGGTGATTTGCTATTTTTATATGGTGGAATCAGAATGCTCCAAAAGGAAGGGCTTTGGAGGTGTTGTGCCAGCTAATATCCCCATTTTCGGCAAACCAACACACGACCGTTTCATATACGGAAGAGAAGAGGGAGAGAGAGAGGGGGGACATGTACTAGTCGCACGGTCTCTCTTTGAGGATCCGTGCTTTCTTTTTTCCAATTTCTTTCGTTCCCCTGTTTCACTGTTTCAGAAGGCTTTTTTGTCTGAAACTCTTGATCAAATCCTTCTCCCCCCGAACAAGACAATCGTCATCGACGAGGATGGATGCATAACGATTGAAGAAAGGGCGCTCAGACCCATCTTTTTCCCTCACCAGTTTTGGACAAAGATGGAATCTTTATCGCTAGTCAGCCATCATCAGATCTTCTTTATGCGGTGGCACCAGACTTTCCGCTCGTTGTTGGTAAAAGGAGAAAGGTCCAACATTAGTTTTAATTGTCCTAAAAGTGAAAAACAGAAAGGAAGTGTAGGCAATGAAAGGAGTGTGCCTCAAGATTGACCAACGAAAATTTCCATTTTCCTGGTCAGGAAATTTCAGAGCATTTAATGTCATCTTGAAAAAGGGGTGCCTTCAGTATCTGGTCCGTCCACTCATTCAATCTTAAAATTAAAGTCTAATCGGTATTTTTGTTAACAACTGATTCTGTTATTTTATTTTTGAGAATAGATAGATTTGAAATAAAAATCTATTTGGTAAATTTTTTATTCTTGAAAATAAATTTGTTCCGAAAATTCGAGAATAAAAAAAAAATTATTTCTCGCTCCTGGAAACAATTTTGAAAATCAAATTTTCCTTTCTCTCTTTTTTCTCTCCTATTTTTCCCTTGCCTTTCTTCTTCCTCCTCCCAACCCCTTGCCACCCTATCGCTGTCCCTAGGCCATCGCCGCTGAGCAATCGAGCGAGGTCCAGCGAGCTCCCCGGAGCCCCGTTAGGCCAAGGCGTCTAGCAAGCTCGCTGGAGCCTCGCCCAAATTTGGGGAGGCGAGCCTTGCCTGGCCACTGGCGAGGCTTGGCCTCGCGCCGCCTAAGTGAGGTTGAGCCTCATTGGTGGCCAGGCAAGCCTCCGGCGAGGTTGCCAGACCTTGCGCGGCTGCTCGCCGACCACTAAAGAGGAAGAAGGAGAGAAAAGAGAAAAGGAAAAAAAAAAGAGAAACATAAGAAAATTATAATAAAAAGTACTAAAAAATTAAATAATTAAAAATTGAAATTTTTTATCAAACACATTTTTATTCTCAAAATAAAAATTTTAAATAGTTTATCAAATACTTTAAATACTCAGAAATTGTTCTCGTGAGCAGAATAAAAAAAACTATTTATAATAAAAAATTATTCTCGGAAGTAGAATCATTGCCAAACATACTCTTAGCGTAAGACGCTAATTCTTTATATCTAGGCACCACCTCATGATTACGTTTATGAAATTGCAATCCTCTACAAGCGATGATTCGGTATAGATTTCATCGCTCTCCCCTCACTTTTTGAGAATTAAATATGCTGAAATGAGTCTTGACTTTCTGGAGAAACAATGAAAGCAACAGGATGCTAAACAAGAAAAGCTTCATTGACTGGAAACCAGAACAACAACGAGACTTATTTTGAGGCAAGTTGTGCATAATCAAATGGCAAAAGATGAAGAATTGAATCATTGATGGACACTTTTTGGTCGACCAATCTTTCCAGTGGGCCTTGGTTTTCCTTAATAATGATGATGAAAAATGAAGGGCCGAATGAGATTTTCGATGCGCATTACATTCTATTTATAGTTGAGTAGGGTAGGTCTAAAGCATTCCCTGTCCCACTTTGTGGTCTCTCCATTCCCAAATCTCATTGTTTCTTTCTGGGCTGATGATGCGATAATGCTCCTTTTCGAGCGCCTTCTTCATGAGGTACAGGACAACTGCGGCCAGGAGTCGAATCAAAGAGGACCAGACAAACATGAAGACATGTCGGAGTTTTCGAGTGAAGCCCTTTTCGATTTAGCCGTCGTCTTCCCGTTGAAAGCAATTGTTTTCAGTTGATTCCGACAGCCTCAGATTTATCACAACCACTGATTAAGTGAGTTCCATGCAAAAGCCTCGGATTTATCACAACCACTGATTAAGTGAGTGCTACGCAAAATTTATAAGTCGCTGCTCATCCAGAGGGATGGCGAGTTTCGCCACTATATGCTAAGACCGCCTGAAATTAATGAATTTTGATGGAGGCTAATCGTGTTCAAATTAGTTATGTGTTAATTAGGAGAGACGCAATTAGTAATAGTGTAGCATTCATATACAACCACTCAAGCATGAAATTTAGCTACATAACTTGTCTAAATTTACCGGTTAATATTATGTGCAACTTGTTTAGACATGACTCATTGAAAAAACTATTTTTCTCCATGAATTTCACTATTGAAACATTAAATTAATGAAACTTTAATGATTACGAACGTGTTTAATTTGATTTGATTATATTTTCTTAACTGACTATTACAACTTAAAAGATGATATATATATCAAAAAAGGGATCTTGTGTATCATGTTCATGTAAGTAGGTTGATTTCGTGTTGGCTAGTTGATTCTTTTTTTCATTTACATGAATTTGTTGTGGCAATCCGTTAATCTTAGAAGGATATTCGCGTCATGTAGGTTTATATGATTAGTCAATCAAGGTATGTATAAGCCAATCATGTCATATCGACAACCATAAACACGACCAGCAAATACCAATCCTACTCGCATCAAAAGAGGAGAGTGCATACCAATTAAAGGGTGCCTTCTACGAAATTGACATATTAATGGGACAAATTACCAAAAAAACTCTAAACCTATTATGCATATATCAATTAGTATTAAACTTGTTTAGTTTTATCAATTTAGTTTTAAACTTTTTAACAATTTATTAATATACTCCTTCTAGCTAATTTCAAAAAGGTTTAATCAACGGCAACGATAGTTATTGTTCTATGTGAAATGGTTGGCATCTAACAAGAAAAAATTTACTTAGAACAATGCCGTTTTGAGGAATTTTATTAACTTTTTGATATTATCTTTAGAAGTCTTAAAACTTGTCATAAATGCACAATCAAATCGAAAATTTTAAATAAATGCTATGGAGTCTTAAAACTTGTTAAAAGTATAATTGAATTCTAAAATTTTCAAAAAGTACGATAAAATAAAATACTTGATTAAATTAATTGGATAAATTTTATGTCTTGATTGTATTATTTGAAAGTTTTAGGACTTAACTGTATTTTTTGACAAATTTTAGAATTTAATTATACTTTCCCACTTAGGATTCTTAACGCAACTTATTTATTATTTCTTATAATATTTTCTCTCCTTCTTGTCTCTCTCTTTCTTTTTTATCCTTTCCCTAATTCCTCTCTTCCCATTTCCTTTTTCTTACGGTTTTTTGTTTTCCCATTTCTTTCCCGTTAACACTTAAGACCACCACAGGAGATGGAAACACGATCCTGAGACCGGAAGTGTGTCAGAACGCCGAATCCGGATAATGGCCCTCGCGGGGGACTAATATATTACGGCCACCACTACTCCAGATCTTAATCCATGGAAAATCATCTTTCTAAAACCCCAGATCGATTTAATATTTATATATACATATGAAACAACCAAGAATCAACAGAGATCTCGATTGTCACCGGCATCACCACATCGACCCCAGAAACTCCTTCGATAATTCCGCCACGCTTGGTACAGTCGTTGCCTCGCCGTTGGCCACATCGTCATCGCATTCGCACTGCACCTGAAACAATCACCTCTCTACATCCCTGACCGACTCGATGACGATCACCATGTCCATTTTCAAGTCTCCCGACCTCGAACCTAAGATCACACGATCTAGGATCTAAGGCGCGACCTTGGATTTAAAGTCACGTGTGGCCTCGGATCTGAGATTTACCTTAAACCAGAATGGTAGAGTCGCAGTGCCGCTCCTGGGGCTGTTGTGGCGATGATCTCTGCCTGACGGTGGCGGTGGCCAAGTTGGGTGGGCAGCGTTTGCATTGGCATGTACCAGAAGAAGATGAACATGAAAAAGAAAAAGATTATTTAAAAGTATGTAAAACGAAATAATTTGCTAAAATTCCACATAAGTTCAGCTGTGCATGCGAAACTATCGGTGTTGCATCAGTATTTTAATCGGAATAGCTATATTAGAAAATTATCAAAAAGTTTAGAATTAAATTAATAAAATAAAATGAAAATTGATAACCGAATAGACATTTATACGTTAAATCTAGAAATTTCTTCCTACGAAGTGATCGTGTTCTCTAAAGAGGCAGAGGAAGATGAATTGGATTAAGCCAACGAGAGAAATAGTCCAACCGTGAGCCGCATAATAGGATAAGATTTCATTGTAGGACAACTGAATTGGTCCGGTTGCCGCCCGTGGATTCAGTGGAGCGAGGGGACTGGGTGCACGGGAAGGGGGGGTGACTAACGACCGGCGGTGATCGGAACTGTATAGGGCGTAATCGATCCTCCTCCGACGACGGCGAAGCCTCCTGCTCCGGCAAATCATTCCTCGTGGCCAGGAATTCAGTATTCAGGGGTGGATTTGCAGAGCGCATGAGACGAAACATGGAGACAGAGCAACTAGGAGAAAGAAATTCAAAATTTCTGGAGAGCGGGCCTCTGTTGTACACGTGGCAATCAACCGATGAACTTCCATACATCGTACATAGCGTCATACCTATATTTTGGCAATGTGATTTTTTTTCTAACAATCACGTAAATAATATTTACTTTTCGATAGGTTATCTTAGGTAACATCGGCAATTTCTCTTGCCTCTCCTTGGGGAGATATGATGGTGGAAATGTCTTCAAAAATGATGTTGTTTAAACAGTTGCTTGCCTCCAATTTGGGGATTTGGAATTAAATTAGGTTGCAATTTTAATCTTTCTTTTTCATTTGTAATAGAAATAAATTCTTCACTTTGGACATCGCCTTGGTTGCAGTAAGATGAGACGGGTTGCATCGCTGTCGCATTTGCATGATTTGAATTGGAACTAGATTATGGGCCTACGGTTTTTAGGAAGAAAATTAGACCAAATTTTGCAATTTGGGGGATGATTTTGGGTTTTACGGTATGGTTTTATGAGGTAAGTTGCGCATGATTTCTTAATTATGGGCAAATTTGTGCTGCCAAAAACATTATTTGATATATATTTGACATATCCAACAGGACACACCGATTATTCATTTTAAAATAATTCTGCATGTGATTTTTCAACAATATAAGTAGTTGATATTATTTGAATGATCAGTTTTTAAAAGTTATAATCTTTAAATGATTGTTTGGAAAGTTATAGCAACCGAATTTAGTACAGTATAAACTCGTTGCACTGTTAATACCCTTTTCTCATGATTTCTCGTTATCTTGTTTCTTCACCAAAATGGAATTTTTTTTTTTGGTGGGTCAAAACCAAAATAGAAGTAGTTTCTTCTTTTTGGTTACGTTGGACTGGCTAGAGACGTCCAAATGGAATTTCTCAGGATATTACCCTGCCGTCTCGTTCTTTTGCGTCCGGTGACACTGAGTTTCTATTAATTATTTTCCTAAATAGTACTCTTATCGAGCTTACTAAACAATAAAAACAAAAAAACAAAATGGTATAACTCACCTCCATCCTTTCTATTTAGGAAAAAACACCAAATATCCAAAATTATACTCATTATAACACATTTACCCTAAATTTATCAAAAATCTAAACATATATCTAAATGACATATTTACCTTCTGTCAAGAAGCACCATTAAAATCTGTCTACATGGGTTTTGAAAAGAAAATAATGTTCACATCGTGCCCTTTTAACTTAAGTGAAATAAATATAACGTTATTTCAGCTGAAAAATCATCCGACGGAGGATAAATGTATCGCATTGGTACAACTTTGAGGTTTTTTAGTGTTACAAGAAAAAAATTAGGATAAATATACCACATTGGACATAGTTTTAAATTATTGGTGGCTTTTCCCCTTTTTATTATGAAATAGGTCATTAATATTTTGAAATTGAGCATTTTCTTATCAAGCATTCTTACGTAGCCACGGTCGAATATAATGATTGACATGATGTATTTTTCTATAATTGTCTCTACAAATAAATTGAAGTGTTTCTATGATCGTTCAACAGCTGTTAAATTATATGAAGTCTAATTAAGTGTGATACTAGTAAAATGCGCCTCATCAGAAGCAATATATATGTAGTTTTCTTTAGTTTATCTTAAAAAAAGAAATAAATAAATGGGCTTCATGCTCCGCTTGGAACATTATAGAAAAGGCAGATATAGGATATAAGAAATTTTTTAAATTTCCCACTCCAAGTTTCTCACAAAAATTTCAAAATTTTATACTCTATTATAAGATTTTCACCCCAATTCTCTGCTCTGCTCTGTATGATTTGTCTAATTACCCTTAAGCAAAATTTCGCATCAAAATTCAAAATATTATTTACATTTCAGAATATTATAAAAAAAAATTCACGAGATTCTACATGTCAACATTTGACTATTATAAAGTTTTTAGGAGTTTCATATTAAAAAAGAATATCAAGACGAAGTTGCAAGATTTCAATTTACTGCGGTGATGCAAATAAGATGGAGCCACCATTAAGATAGTGTCACAACAACATAGATAGAAAGACAGAATTAGTACCATAAAAGCCCTAAACTAATAAATTTGTGATGAATTCACTCCAAACTAATTTTTTAACCACGAAAAATTTCAAACTGATATAATTGTGATAATTGTACCCCAAACTAATTCTTTTATCATGAAAAACCCCAAACTAATATACATATAATAAATTTATCTCAAGCCAATTTTTTAACTGGCAAAAACCTCAAACCGGTATACTTGTGATAAATTTACTCTCAATTAATTAACGTATGTTGACTGGTATGGTGACATGGCAAGTTCATGTGGAAATCTATAGGGTAAATATTGCAAAAATCCCCAAATTTGATACACATGTGACGAATTTAATGGTGCTTATGTGATAAACTTAACAATACACTTGTGACAAGTTTGAAATTATTTGTGACATTAATCCTATGGATTTCCACGTATACCATGTCACCGCATGTCATCCAAGTCAGCAAATTTAACGATTAAATTTGACTAAAGCTAATAGAGGGTAAATTTGTCAAAAGCGTATTAGTTTAAGATTTTTAGTTGAAAAATTAGTTTGAGATAAATTAGTGATAAGTGTACTAATTTGAGATTTTTCATTGTAAAAATTAATTTGAGGTAAATTTGTTACTTGTGTATTAGTGTAGGATTTTTCATGATATTAATCTTAAAAAAAAAGGAAAGTAAAAGTTTAAAAAAAGTGGAAAAAGAAAACAACATGAATTACGACCAATACTATTAAGGACCTATTTGGTTCAACTTTGAGGAAATGAATTTGCATTTCCCTAAGTATTTTTAATTCAGTGGCCATTTGATGAAAGCTAAAATGTTTGGCAAATTACAATCCAAAGAAGTTTTTCGAAATGACTTTGATCTAAATGATAACAACAAAAACTAAGACCTCACGCAAGTAAGCATCAACGTATGGAAGTAAAATTAAACTTTAAAAAATAATAATAGGTTCAGTGACAATAGAAGACGTCATGAGATTCATGTATCCTTATCCTTAATATCGGAAATTCAGTCGGGCAAGTGGAATGGACCGATACGGACACGACGCGCATGAGCGCGACATCTTCTAAGGGCACGAAGCCATCAAATCAATCCATTAACATTCAGGACGTATTTGTGTCGCGTAAACCGAAACGATCAGCTCGCTTTCTAATTGGCCTATATTGCAATACGCCCTTATACCGACATCAAGCGAAGCGAACTCCAAACGCAAATTGCCAACCATACTCACGGGAGAAGAGAAGCCGGTGCATAGGATGTAACGGAATTGACACTAATGCATAAATTGTTTTTTTCAGGACAATGCGCCCCCTTCTTTCTTTTCCCTTTCTTCTCCTCTCCTCTCTCCAAAGATCTCATTTCGTGATTTAAGAAAGTTGCCCAGTCACTTTCACGAAACGTTTCTCTCTTCTTCTCCTTCATAAATATAAACGTATCAATATATAAAAATACTCTCTGAAATCGCCCAAGCATGCCCAGGATATTTAGATTCCCCCTTAACGAAGCCTATGAATCATATAATGACAAACGTCAAAGATTCAACAAATTCCCTTCTGATTGACAGATTAATGAAGTAACCATTCAGCGGAGAACGAGGGACATGTTGCAGTGAAATCAAAGTTGCTAGGCAATGAGCCAGCAAGTAAAATATCAGCCTTTATTGGATTAGAAACATAAGGTCAAAGAGTTGCATGACCAGTTCTCTAGTATTACAGTATAGCACAGCAAACAGACATGCCAACACTTGGCTTTTATGCTCCTTCAAATAGCTTTCATGCTCCTTCAAAATATCAACAGGCTCTCAGCGTTCACATGCTGGGCCGCACATTGAGACGAGAAGCTAGCTTCTGACCAAGTGATTTGTCAGCCTGTTATAGCAAAGGTACATCATACGCCATCAGCATGTCATCACTTGAGCATGTTCGAGACAGACATTCTCAATTTCCAGGTAATGACACTAAACAAATTCAGGTAGCATCAGAGAAAGCAAAACAGGCAAACACTAATAGCTTACCTGAGTCCAGTAAGAGATCCAGATGGCACGAAGCTCATGGGTAACCCGGGGGTCAGATAATGCCTCAACCCAGCGGCCAATAAACCGCTCTTGCCTGGTGACAAAGTTTAAACACATTGAGCGACCAGTAAATTACACATCTACTGAGGAGACAATGGTCGATAGGTACCTGTCCGGTGCCCAGGATCGGAATCGCTCTCCCGGTTGCTTGAAGTTGTTCTCCTTCTCAATAATGCACTGCATAACCATAAGTTCACATAGAGATGAATACCAGCAGCAGAAATATCCAATCCAAGAAAAACCCCAAGACTACATTTTTCTAGCCAGAGAATCTCTTTTCTAGTTATAACATCTTAATTCCTCATTTCTTAGTTTTAAGCTTAGTCTGAAAATTTCGTGGTGCTACTACACTCCCCCGATAAATTGGTCTTAGTAAATAGTCATCATTGCACTGAGGACAAGTAGAGACGATCTCAAAGGCAATGTTGTGCATGACAGAGTAGCAGAAGAAAATGTAATAAATGATATCACCACAATCATCACAAAAGCACACCAGAATGAGTTAAATCAATTTTATCCAAAGTCCAAACAGAAAACACCACTACCACAATGCCTTTCAACTTGCCACAGATTAACTATCGTAATGCATGACTTTAATGCAAGAGGCAATTATTTCTCCTAGAGGCTGGAACATGTTTTAAGAGTCAATGTTGATTTAAATGCACAAAGTGGGTGCAGAAACTTACCTTCTCTCGCTTTCCATTCAAGACTGCAGGAGGTATGGGAAACCTTTCTGCATGACGAACAGGATCAAACCTTGAAGGGAAATAATTTACCTACAAATCAGCATCATGGACATGCCACATCATTAGTTCTTCATTTAAAAATAAAAGACAAACTGATTCAAATAGGTGTGCTGTACATCAATAGGCCACTGTAGCCAATTCCATAGCAACCAGCTAAGAATATGTTATTAGGTCATGCTTGTGGCATGTTCATTCTCAGCCCGCTATTAAGCAAACAGAAAATAAAGATCATTACCTCTTCATCCCTGTGCATGAAATTCATGAAACCTTCATGGTGATTGTTGTGATGAGCGCACTTGGGAGCATTGACAGGGAGTTGAAGATAGTTGGGTCCAAGGCGGTGTCTCTGAGTATCAGCATAGGAGAAAATCCGAGTTTGGAGCAACTTATCATCAGAGTAATAGATACCAGGGACCACAATTGCAGGGCAAAAAGCTAGCTGTTCGTTTTCTGCAAAGAAGTTATCGATGTTCTTATTCAACACCAAGCGGCCTACTGGTTGCAGAGGCAAGATGTCCTCAGGCCATATTTTTGTTACGTCAAGTGGATCGAAGTCAAATCTATCTTCATGATCAGGATCTATTACTTGGATGTAGAGTTTCCACTCTGGGTAGTTGCCAGCAGCAATCGAATCATAAAGATCCTTAGTTGCATGACTATGATTTGATCCTCCGACACGAATTGCCTCCTCCTCCAGCAAACACTTCACTCCACAAGTTGGTTTCCAGTGAAATTTCACATAATGTGCCTTTCCAGACTTGTTAATTAAGGTGTAAGTATTAACCCCAAATCCTTCCATGTGTCTGTAGTCTTGAGGAACACCAACATCATCGAAGAGGAAGGAAAACATGTGCAAACTCTCAGGATGGTGGGAGAAGAAGTCAACGATTCTCCAGTTCTCCTGGATGTGAGACTTCGGGTTGGGTTTAAGAGCATGGACCATGTCTGGAAATTTCATTCCATCGCGAACAAAAAACACAGGGAAATTGTTTCCCACCAGATCAAAGTTTCCCTGCATTCAGAAAAACAAGCAGTCAAAGAAGAGGAGAAATGAAAAACCACGCAATTACGTGAACAGACACTACTTATTCTATTCTGATATTCTGACTTCTCTTTTAGTTGAAATAAAACTTTTTATTACAGCTCATTGTTAAAGTCATCTTTGACTAGTCATGTCAAAGTGTTGAGACAAAATCCACCATCACATGGTTAAGACCTGCGTAAATTAGAGCACAGACACCAACGCTTTGCTGAATTCCATACAGTATATGGATCATCAGTAAACTATATACACTTCTGGCAAGAAAAGGAAGTTGAATAAAATCAATTTGCAGATTCTAAAGCAGATCTCATACCTCTCTGGTGTAAAACTTCACTGCAAAACCTCGAGGGTCCCTAAGGGTTTCAGGGCTGCCACGCTCATGGATGACAGTGGAGAAACGGACAATTACAGGTGTCTGAACTCCAGGAGCTCGAAGAAAATCAGCACATGTCAACTGAGAGATATCATGAGTGACCTCAAAAAATCCTTTTGCACTAGCTCCCCTGGCATGGACCACCCGCTCAGGAATTCTCTCTCTATCAAAATTGGCAATTTTCTCCACCATATGATAATCCTCAAGGAGAATTGGACCTGTGAATAAAAGAAAATTTCTTTTTAATGCCATTAAGCTTTGTGTCTCGAGAAATATGTTCAGAAAGCTCAAGGAGAACAAAAAGTATGCCTTCATGATGACCTCAATAACTATAAAACTTTTCTGTTCTGGGTGAGGGACACATACGTGGGCCAAAGAGGCCTGCACTTAACCGGTTCACTTGCAGGACAGGTAGCCGAGTGTCCACCACCGTGCCTCTTGATTATCAAATAAAACTGCTGCATATTCTAGCATATTTTTCTATGCATTGTTAGCTTGATCACATCTAGCCTCGAGAGGTTTGCATGGACCCTAGACATGTTAGCTATAGAAAAATCTTGTGCGCCACTCATGTGCCATGACACCTTTGCATTTGGGTTTTTTTTTTGGATTTTTTTTTATTTTGGGAGAGGGGGGGGGGATCAAAGCTGAAAAAGCGGAGTCTTATATCAGGAAGAATGCAAAAGATGCTTGGCCTAGCAATTTCCCACATCATAACCATTAGGAGCAAAATGGCACCTCATTCTAAACTCATTTATGACCCATTTGTTGAATATATCTAACCCATATAACAACATAGCCCATCAGATATGGATTAAAAAATGTGTTTTATGACTTTTTTTGAGAGGTCTACTTACAAGACATAAAAGTTCTTTTTCCGATTGGGTATGGCTTCAACTATTCCTCAAGCCCACCAATTAGTTAACCATAGACATATTTCAGTCAATGGCTGTATAGTAGATATACTGAGTTATGACTGCAAACCAAGAGAAATTATTACGGCAAGGGATGATAAAAAATCGAGTGGCCTTTTATTTATTTAAAATAACGCACAAAATTAATTAAAATCAATTCTAAGAAGACCACAAACCCTGAATTGATCCGGATAAAGCAACAGAGGAAGATCGACAAAAGTTCAACGAGAAAAGAAACCAATTCCCCTTCAAGTTCAAGTTCTATCTACAATATACATGCACGACTGGCACATAATTACATATCTTTGGTAAACAAAACGAATCCGAGATCCGTGATTGCAATAGTACCTCTAGTTCCAACGGTCAATGATGAGTTATTGTTCCAGACAGGAGCACCGGAGTTGGTCGTCCAGAAGCTGGAATCGTGAGCGCTCGACGGACGATACTGCGACATACACAATTCGCAGCGAAAAAAAAAAAGAATCAACATTTGCAACGGTCGCAAGATCGGACAATCGGACGAAACAGAGCCCTAGCATGAATAATTCCTAATTCCCATCCCAACAGAGTGTGCACTCTTCCCCCTAATTCTCGGAAATCAGGAAACGAATCGAGCTTACAAACACGAAGGGACAAGAAAAGTGAAGATTCCGGCTCGATCAGCGAAGATCAGCACCATCGGAAGGATCGCAAAACGTGAGGGGAAAAAGAGTCCCACCCCGCTGCGAAGATCGGACGATCCGACGATCCGAATCGGAAAAGGAAAAAGGCGAATCGGTACCTTGTACGGGTCCATGGCGGTCGACGGCGTAGAGAGGCGGAGTCGGCGGAGGCAGAGCTTTATCGGCGAGAGGGAGTCTTGAGATCGGCTTCGAAGCTAACGATGATGGCGACCCCGAGAGGCGTGTGTCGATCAACAACTACGTACGTGGTGGCCCCATTCCGAGTCATATATATATATAAAATCTCTCTCTCTCTCTCTCATCGTTATCTTCATCGTTCTGTCTCCAACCTTATCATGAAGTGCGTCATAAGTATTTTTAGGATAGAATAGGGCATTCCGTAATCATCTCTCCCGAATAAAAATAAAACGTTTATTATCCTTCACTAATTGTTTAAATTGCCCAAAAAGATATATCCTCCTCCAATAAAAGCTTTTCTAATTGAGGAAGATACGATCCAAAATAATTTCTCCTTTCCATTTCGTTAATGCCTTTTTATAGTATACATATCCAATAAAAGAAATTGGCTTGTGAGTATACTCTCCACTTATCATTCGATGGATCAAAAAAATTTCTGAAATAAAATATATATATACATATAAATATAAATAATTCGGTTCCTCCTCAGAGAAACCTATATAAATCATGTACTAATAATGTCGAAAATCCGACACCTTAATGAAGTAAATCGTTCTATTGAGAGGGAGAGACGTGCTGCTACGATGAAATTGAAGTTCATGGGCAGATGAGATGGCAAGTAAAATGGCAGGCCTTTATTGGAGTAGAAACATCAGGTGAGAGATGACAAGATCTCCTCTAGTATTACAGATCAGCACAACACGCTTAAAAGCGTCTTATGCACCTTCCAAAGTAGCAAAGCAATTCACATGCATTCATTCACACAGAAGATCCCTTAGTATTACAGCATTAGCTACAGCAAACAGACATGCTGGCACTTAGCTTTCATGCTTCTTCTAGCTCCGGCGCTCAGGCGCTCATGCCGGAACCGCCCCCCTCTCTTCGCATTCACATGTTCGGTCGAATGCTGAGACGGGAAGCTAGCTTCTGACCGAGCGATTGGTCAACCTGCAGTACACCATCGGCGAGCACGTTTTAGACAGGCCTTCTCAATTTCCAGGTGACGGTAAACAAATTTCGGTAGCACGGCAGGAAGGAAGGAAGCAAACAGGGCGAATAGTTATAGCTCACCTGAGTCCAGTAAGAGATCCAGATGGAGCGATGCTCGTGGGTGACGCGGGGGTCAGTCAATGCCTTGATCCAGCGGCTAATGAAACGCTCTTGCCTGGCGACAAAGTCAAAAGACAGTGAGTGACTAGTGAATCGCATATCTACTCAGGAAACAATGGTCGGAAAGGTACCTGTCTGGCGCCCAGGATCGGTATCTCTCTCCCGGCTGCTTGAAGTTGTTCTCCTTATCAATAATGCACTGCATAACCGATAAGTTCACTTTCAGATGAATACCAGCAGCACATATATCCAATCATATTTTTCTAGCTGCGAAAACATCGACTTCTCTTCTCTATTATAACTTACCTTCTCTCGCTTTCCAGTCACGACTTGAGACGGTACCGGGTACCTTTCTGCATGGCGAACAGGATCGAATTTTGAAGGGAAATAATTTATCTGCAATTCGGCATCATGGATAAACGGCATCATTAGTTCTTCCTTTTTATCAGAAAAACGAACTGATTCGAGTGAGTGTCGCATCAAAATAGACTACTATAGCCAATATAATTCTCTTTACAACCAGCAAAGAATATGTTATCAGGTCATGCTAGAGGCACGCCCGTTATTGAGCGAACACAAAATGAAGATCATTACCTCTTCATCCCTGTGCATGAAATTCATGAAACCATCATGGTGATTGTTGTGATGAGCGCACTTGGGAGCATTAACAGGGAGTTGAAGATAGTTTGGTCCAAGGCGATATCTCTGAGTATCAGAATAGGCGAAAATCCGAGCTTGGAGAAGCTTATCATTGGAGTAGTAGATACCGGGCACCATAAATGCAGGGTTAAACGCAAGCTGTTCATTCTCGGCGAAGAAGTTATCCACGTTCTTGTTCAACACCAGTCGGCCTACTGGTTGCAGAGGCAAGATGTCCTCAGGCCATATCTTCGTCATATCCAGTGGGTCGAAGTCGAAACTGTCTTCAAGAGCAGGATCCATCACTTGGATGTAGAGTTTCCACTCCGGGTAGTTGCCAGCAGCGATGGAGTCGTAAAGATCCTTGGTCGCATGGCTGTGGTTCGATCCTCCGATCTGGATCGCCTCCTCCTCCAGCAAGCACTTCACCCCGCAAGTCGGCTTCCAGTGGAACTTCACGTAATTCGTCTTTCCGGCCTTGTTGATGAAGGTGAAAGCGTGAACACCGAATCCTTCCATGTGCCTGTAATCCTGAGGAATGCCGACATCGTCGAAGAACCACGCGAACGTGGACAGGCTCTCGGGCTGGTGGGAGAAGAAGTCGATGATTCTCCACATCTCCTGGACATTCGACTTCGGGTTGGGCTTGAACGCATGGATCGCGTCCGGGAATTTCATAGCATCGCGAACGAAGAAGACGGGGAAATTGTTCCCCACCAGATCAAAGTTTCCCTGCGTTCAGAAGGAAAAAGAAGAGACGTGAAACAGCGATTACGTGAAGAGACAACCGACTACATTAGCTGCATGGTCAGTTAAACTGATACACGTTCTGACCAGTAACAATAAGAAAGAAAGTTGAAGAAAACGAATTTGCAGATTCCTAAAGCTTGCGATCATCTCGTTACCTCTCTGGTGTAGAACTTCACTGCAAAACCTCGAGGGTCCCTGAGGGTTTCAGGGCTGCCGCGCTCGTGGATGACGGTGGAGAAGCGGACGATGACGGGCGTCTGGACTCCAGGAGCACGGAGGAAATCGGCGCACGTCAGATGAGAGATGTCGTGGGTGACCTCGAAGAACCCTTTGGCGCTGGCTCCCCGTGCGTGGACCACCCGCTCGGGAATCCTCTCCCTCTCGAAATTGGCAAGTTTCTCCACCAGATGGTAGTCCTCCAGGAGAATCGGACCTGTAAATGAAAAGAAACTCCTTTCAGGATCCGTTTGTTTGGCTAAAAAAAAAGAATGATTTTAAAAAGTATTTTCTAGAAAATGATCTTACGAGCTATCGACAACAATGAATTAACAAAAAAAATATTTTCGATGGCTAAATTGTTAGCGATGATGAAAACATTTTTCTTTAGCTAATCATTTCAAGCTTGATAATTTTTTAGAAAATATTTTTAAAATTATTTTAATTTTCGCAGGATAAATGGCGTCTCGGGTGCTGTCAGCTCTGTGTCTTCGCTCCGCCGTTGTAGAGCACAAGGGAGAGAGCCGAAAAGGATACTTCCTTGATGACCTAAAATGACTATACATTTTTCTACTTGTGGGTCAGGGCCACCTCACATGCCGAAAAAGCCTAAGACATAACCAAATCTTTTATTGGTAGACAGTCGAGTCTCCGCGAACACGGGATGTTTCCTTTCTGTTTTAAGCTGCCAAAGAACTCGAAAGCGAAAAAATTATAGAATTGCTCTATGGTATTTAAAGTGTCACAAAACCTAAAAATTTCTAGATCCGTTGAAGACTGCAGCAAACAACTTGACCTCACCAAAAAATACAAAAATAAAATGCTAATATCACGAAAAACTCTATACCGATATATTTATGACAACTTTAATTCAAACTAATATTTCTTTTACCATCAAAAACTCTTTAATTCAAACTAATATTTCTTTTACCATCAAAAACTCTCAAACTAAATTTTACCATCAAATTGCTAAATTAAATAACACATGATAGATAAGAGATATATTAATTTTAGGTTTTATTATCTGTTTATCATAGGTATACCAAGATCCAGTTTAACGAAAACTAAAAAAAAGTAAATATGTCACAAATGTATCACTTTGATATTTTTTATGGACACGGTATTAGTTTGGGATAAATTTAGCATATGTATATCAGATTTAGATTTTTTATGGTTAAATAATTAGTTTTGGAGTAAATTTATCATATATATATACCGATTTGAGATTTTTCATATCATAGCATTGATCCTTTTCCACGAGAAAGTACTCAAATGATCATATCAAGAATAAAAGACCACAAATCATGTATTAATCACACGGATAAAGCAAATCAGAAAGCCAACCTAAATATATTCCAGTTCATGTGCAAGTACCATCTACGCATGCACGACGAGCACCGAGTTATCATAATCTTTGGTAAAGAAAACAGCTTGGCGATCGGTAATAGCGATGCTACCTCTAGTTCCGACAGTCAGCGATGAGTCATTGTTCCAGACGGGAGCACCGTAGTTGGTCGTCCAAAAGCTGGAGTCGTAAGCGCTCGACGGGCGGTGCTGCGAGATCCACGGTCAGCAGGGCAAAAACAAGAAAAAGAAAATCAGCACTCGCAAAGTCGGCAAGCCTATCGATAGGATAGATCGACGAAACAGACTCGTAGCACGAACATCCCAACAGGGATCACTCTTCTTACACTTCCCCGAGACTACCTAACGGATTCTCTGCTCACCGACAGCAAACGAAGCGAAAACGAGCAAGCATTGCAGAGATCTCGGTCCCATCAACGTAAATCAGCACATGTTCAAAGGATCCGAAAACCCAAAAAAGGGAGCGAAGGTGGAACAAGATCAACGATCGAAGCGGAGAAGATGATGAACCGATGGGTACCTTGTAGGGATCCATGGCAGGAGACGGAGAGGGAGACGGCGAAGAGAGCTTGGGACTGAGATTTTTCGGGGCTTGCGAAAGCTTAATGGTGGCGAGACTGAAGTGGGGTGGCGCCCATGCACTGCTTTGCCTCTCCACTGTCCGAGTTATATATGAATTCTCTCTTGGCAGGTACCGGTGCGTCCAGTTCCCCACCACCGCCACCCTTTCACGACTTTTCAAACCTCCATTTGACGTACTGTTTTCACGGCGATATCCAAACGGGAGATGAGAAGGGAACGGCTCCGTTTACTCTCGCGATCGTGACGGAGCGCTCTCCACCTTCAGGTTTTTCCCTCGAGACCGGATAACCGGTGCATCCGGTTGTGTAGGGAAAATATACTTTTAAATTTAACGCGCTAGTTTTGTTGCAGAACTTTTCCACTTGATGGGACTTTCCAAGAGGCAAGGATCAAACGAAAAAGAGAACGTGGCTGCCCCCCGCCCAAAAAAAAAAAATTACAGATAACGAGAGGAAAAAAAGACACAATGAGTAATCAGCAAGTGGACATCTCAACATTCCAAAGGATCTTTAAAAAATAAAAATAAAAACTTAAAGGGACAAGAAGACACGCTATTAAGATTTTCATACGTGCAAGCTTGTATGATAATGTAACTAATGGTATTATCACGTATATATGACATGTTAACAGGACAAAATCGATGTTGAAAAATTCGTTCGTTTCAATAAGAAAGAGAAAAATAGTGAGTAGCCAAAAATGAAAGAGTTTGGATTGGTGAACTGAGTTCTTTTTTACCTAAAACAAAGAAGTTGATGATTTCGAGCGAATTCATCAGTTTGCATGAATGAAAAATTTAACAAGTCTCTAAAGTAGAAGTTCACTTCTTTCTTTTTATTTTGAATGAGCTAAGTCACTAGGATGAATTAAAAGAGTTCCACATTGTCAACTTTGTACTGCGTACATAATTTACATTTACTCTAGAAGCTCGCTTAGGATAGTATGAATAAATAGAATATGAAAAAGAAAATAACAAAAAATTAAAAGAGATCGAGCTCTCTCTCTCTATATATATATATTGTATCTGTCTTTGGATTGTTTTAAAAGTGAATATATTTTTATGTTGAGTGTATTTTGTCACATGCATTTTATCTTCAAATTTGGCTAGAAATATTAGAAGAGAACATTTTTGTGCCATTAGAAAGAAGTATAATTTTTTTTTCCCAAATTCAATATTCCACAATGTTTTTATTTCATAATAAGCCTAATAATCCCCCGTGGACTTGCTTTTCAATATCTATTAGTCACGGTCTTCAATATCTCTAATTTTTATAGCTTCTCCACGCTAATGGGAATTTGTGGTAATTGTGGCACCACTATTGAGGATAAATAACGATGCCATCATATTAGTAGGACTCTATCTAAATTCATAAAAAAATGAGTTTTTTCAATCAACATTTGATAAGTTCAGTCATTGTATAGATTAGTAATATTTAGTAAATAAATTTAGAATGGTAGAATTTAAAGTAGTATGGATGTTAAATGAGTTTATGACTTATTCACACCCAATTTATCACTAACTATTTCCTCACTCTCTCTCTTTTATTTGATCTTATGCTCGCTCAGTGTGCACTCTCACTCAGTTTGACAAAGGTCGAATTGAGTATATCTTAAATCAAGTATAAGTCGTTGAATTTATGTTGTATGAAAATATATCAAAACTAATTAAATTAGTCGATTTAAATTTAACCATTTGTAACCTCACTCGTCCTGTTAAATAAGATTTATATCTATCTTTATTGTTACCTTCATTGTCATGATTGGTGTTTATCGAGCTACAGAGTACAAAGAGTGTCGTAACTAGCATGTATTCTGAGCTCCGACTACCAACTACAAACAATGTCATGTCCGGCGGGAATCAATCCGCCCTAGCATGATTAATTCCGAGCTCTGACAACTAACTGCGAACGGTGCCGTGACTGGCGGTAATCAATCGGTCCTCTTCGTAATGATCTCTCTCTCTCTCTCCCTCTCTCTCCCTCTCTCTCCCCCGTCGTTGTCTTGAATAATTCGTTCGAACAACTTGCTTCGTGTCTCCGACGGTAACTTCGACAGCGATTTCGATTAGTTGGATGGAGACGTTCCACTGGAGCTTGTCCGACTCTTGCCACGCTCCGGATGGAGACATCCACTCGAATTTTTCGGAGGTTTTGGTGTATTCCCCCTTTCCAATCAGTAACGCCTTTTGAATTTAACAAATCGTGAAAATACTTAACAACGCAAACTATATTTGTCATTTCTTATTGTGAATTACGCCGTTAGTGTATTGAAATTGATGTAAGTATGATAACATGGCAACGTTGGAATAATGCTTGACATGACATATTTTGTATAATTATCTCTGCAAATAAAATGAAGTGATTCTACAATTTTTCCATAACTATCCACCTTTATTTAAAGCATTCTTATCAAATATGATATTAACAAAATGCATCTCATAAATGAAAATGTTTCTTTTAAATTTTTTGTCTTTTTTAATTTAAGTTTTCTTTTAGGATTCATTTATTTCATGATTCTTTTTATTATTTAGTATTTGGTTCGTTTAGAAAAATGAGTCAATGGAAAATATTTTCTCAACCAAAACTTAAATTCAAAAAAATGATTTTCTTTTTTAAAGAACCGGAAAACGTTTTTCAAAAAATTTTCCTTGTCTTAGAGTGATTAATGAAATGTTTATTATTATAGAAATATTTTTTCACAAAATATGAATTTCTAATTATTTTTATCATTATATTACATTTTCTTTTCTTCTTTTCCTTTCTCCCTCTTCCTTTGCCGACTACATGCCTCAACGACTAACCATGATATAGGCTAGCGAGCTCGAGATGGCCAAGGCTGCCAAGCTCACAGCTCAACTGATGTAGGCAAGTTCATGAATCGCTTGATCTCATAGAGCTGGACTCACTTGAGGTCGCCGAGCTCGAGTTTTCCTATGGCCATTACAAGCCAGCTTGGAGCTCGCTTGTAGCCATCTCTAGCCGTTCATGACGGAGGAAGGGGTAAAGCCAAAAAAAAGAAAAGAAAAGAAATTAAAATTCTGAATTAAAAATAATTAACATTCAATTTTTAAAAAAAAAATTCAAAAACTCAATTTTTTTAAAAAAAATTCAAAAACTCAATTTTTTTTTTTTGCTTGAGATAAAGTTATGATGTTGAAATAATTTTGCAATTGAGATCCAAATATCAGAAAACATTTTCAATCATATATCACTAAATGAAATAAAATTAATAATATTCCTAAAAATGCTTTCCTATGAAACATTGTTCTTTATTATTGAGTTTTTTTGTGAAACAAATACACCCTAAGAAAGACTCCAGCAAGTTTTTCTCTCCTAGTCTCTCACAAAAACTTCGAAAATTTATAAAAGTTCTCAAATTTTCGTCTCCTATCTCTCCTTTTATATGATATGTTTGATTAAACTCAAGTAAAACTTTTCATAGGAAGTTTAATTCCCTACATTCTCAGGAGGCTAGAGCTAAGGATATAGATGTGAATTTTAACTTCCATGCTCTCTAAAAATACATGATAAAAGTCTAAAAGTGAATTGAGTATTAGAATAAGACAAAAAAAATCAAAAATTTTCATAATGTAACCATGTTTAAATTTTAGAATATTACGAAAAAATTCTATGAGAAATTAAGTGTTAATATCTGAGAACCGTGAAAATCCTAGGATTTAAAAAAAGAGGTTGTTCGAATTGCGAGATTAATTTAGTTTGGAGCAAAACGGAACAATCAATCCAGAAGAAGTTGCCACGGACATGCGACGAGCGCAACCACGTGACTAGACAAGGTTAGCCGCCGTCTAGACGGCGTTACGGTAGAGGAAAAAAACAACCCCAAATAAAAAAAACATAGGAAGAAGCAAAAGAAGGCAAAGCTCCAAAAAATGGAGCGACGGGCATTCCAAAGTGGACACAAAACGACAACACGTGCTACGACCAAAGACTACGAGCGGCAACAACCGCGGGACCCGCACACGTCAGCCGCTCCATGGCTCGAGGTACGAACGGATTAAAAAAAGAGAAAGGGCAATAATAATGATAATAATAATAATAGGGGAAGTTGATGATCAGAGGGTGGACCTATCCTTATCCCTTGAAATCGGGGAAATCCAGAGCGGGCCCCACTCGCGACTCCACCCACCGCGCAAAAGCAAAGCACGTGAAGATTGTACGAGTAGAGACATGCCACGTGGGCCCGAGATTTTTTTCCCCGATGCCGCGCCCTTATTGGATGCGAAGCTGAAAATATCGGAGCCACCTCAGGGTGGACCCGGACCCCATGTGTTAGCCACGACACTGTCCTTATGGGTCCCACTTTCAGTGGAGGTCCTGCTTAATTTTGGATAAAATCGGTGACTTTAGACTCCCGCCGTTTCGCGAAAATAAATAACTTTAAAATATTTATTTAAAAAATACTTCATTGCCTACGACAATTTATGCCTATACATTGTTATGGATTTTCTTCGTTCATTTTCTTTATAAGTGATATGAGTGGATATTTTTTTTTAAATATTTTACAAATCATTTCTTTTATCTTGATAATTGATTATCATCCAATTGTGAATTAGTTGAGGATATGAACCAATCTCCGAGAAAAAGATTATGATATGATAAAGAGAAAAATAGGAATAAGGGATATGCAATACCTATTTAGGCCCCGTTTGTTTCGTGAATAATGAATGATCTAAGAATATAATACTAAAAATGATCATATATATTGCTTGAAATGATATGTTAATTGAGAATATTTTTAATATCAATCACAGTTTATGTATAAATATTTGTATGGACGATTGAAATTTTTTTATTATTAATTTTTGTAAACAATATAAGAAATCATTTTTTGAAAATTGTTTTTCATATCATTCATTTATTCGCGAATTAAACGTGTCGTTGGTATCTTGTAATATGACAGAACGAGCCTATCCATGATAGTCCGAGCTTGGCTTTTGAAGATGATGAATGGCCAGATTGAAGAGGGTGCGTGTTGATCAACTACTTTGTGTCTCCATCATTTACTTGGATACTTCATATTTGGATGTAGTTTATCGGAATATTAACTTGCACGGCTCTTTGAAAAAAGACATTTTGACAAAAATTCTCATCATGTTAAAATTCTATTACAATGATGTCGAACCTTTCTCATGCACTATTAAGATAAATGGCGATATATACGTGTCTCTCATATCCCATATGTAACGACTCCTGTCCTGTAGATCATTGGGTCTTGATTCATAGATTGAAACAATTTTCTTTTTTAACTAATTCTATGAGTGATACTACGTTTATGGAAGGGAAAGATATCTGGTGATGTACTTCTTGCCTATGATTTGAGAGGGAAATTTACCAAAGGGCAAGGTGTTTCTTCTAGAGAACTGATCAAAGCTCGCATATTACGGATATTTCAGACTCAATTGGAGGGGGATATTCTCTTTCAAGGCGATAAGCAATCGTCAATGTCCACATGCAACTTGTCTCCTGGATTTTGTAATAATTGAGAGGGGAGAAAGCGAGAAGACAGGAGAAATGTAATCATTGAGAGGGGAGAGGGTAGGAGAGAAATTAAACTAGGGAGAGGGAGTTGGGGAGGAGGGGTCCGGACAGGAAGGTTGAGAGAGAGAAGTCGATAGAAAGAAATAAGAGAGGAGAGAAGATAAGTCTAATTGAATATCAAAACTTTAAAAAAGTGCAATCAATTTATAAAATTTATCGAATTGGTGTAATTAAGTTTATACTTTATGAAAATTTTTGTGATAAATTTTATGATTTTGATTGCATTTTTGTACAGAGTGTAAGGATCTTATTATATTTTTTGAAATTTTTAAAATAAAGAGAGACGAGTCGGGAATGAAAAGAGAAAAACAGAGGGAGTTGAGTGCGCGTTTCGAATATCTAGCAAGTCGTTTCACAAAACTTAGTAAGGATTTAAATGCCTTATTCACTTAATTGAAGAAAATTTTGTATAACCTGTTTTCAAAGAACTTAATAAGGACTCAAATGCCTTATTTGCTTAATCAATAAAAATTTCCAAGTTAAGCTTAAGTTAGTCAAGTCTTAGCAAAGATAGCATTTACTTGATTTCAATATTAATTTCTCGTTTAATTGATAGGATTTTAGATATGCCGGCTTGATGTGATAAACATACAAATTTAATTCTCTTATTCAAGGAATATGTTTAGAATATACCTTTCCATTTTATAAATCCTCAATCGAGATCCTTTTTAAATACCTTCAGGATTTGGGTAGATATGCAATCAAGTCCTTTGCACAATCACGTATAATAAACTCATTACTGTTGGGATCCACATTCTTGGATCCTTTCCTTTGTTGCAATCGAAATAGAATATCTTTCTAAATCCCCGAGGATTCTTTTCATAGTGTCATCTCCATAAATCGTTTAAATAAAGATTATCATGCTGATAATATGCATAATTAGATAAACATTTTCTTTTAAAAAGATTTACTTTGTAGCACATGACTTAGTTAGAGAGTTTAAAAACTCGAGTTGCTGTCCAATTACCCGAATCATTTCTTTCCAAAGCAAGATATCCACCGTTTGTTTGTTTGTTTTTATCGTATTGATCCCATCTTAGACTCCATCAAATTGCATTAGACTTTTATCCCTTAAAATGCTATTCCTCGCATAGTCGACTATGCAAAATTATAAAACTCACCGTATCAAGATAAATAAACTCCGAATGTAATGAGGCAGATATAAAAGTTAAGAACATTAAGAATTTGCATGGAAAACAATAAGTCGAATTTTTCGTCTAAAAGAAAAAAAAAACGCAAATCTTTGAAATTTCTTTGTTAAGAAAAACGCTTTCCTTTTGAAGTTGATTTCGCTCTTTTTAACCAAAAGTAAGTTCTTTCCTTAGACAACCAAGTTTCTTTTTTCACAAAATATCAAGCACATCCTCATTGTCATCGTCGTCGTCGGAGGATGATCCTTCGAAATCTACATTGAAAGAGTTAGCTTTATATGCAATAGATTTTTTTACTTGACTGGTTGTTGGATTCAATTTCATAAGTCATGAGAGCTCTAATAAGTTCATTTAGGGTCAAGGCTTGATATCTTTGAGTTTCACAAAGTCATGTTTACGTGAATTAGTTCTGTTGATTATTTTCGAAGTGTCTTGTTTGAATGTTCTTCGTGTAAATTTCGTCAAGTACACTAAGTCCCGCTCATGATGTCATTCCAGCGAAAACAATGTACCTCTTCTCCTAGAGGAATGATCAAGCTCTGATAATTTGGATATTTCCGACTTTAGCGGAGATTTTCTCTTCAAGGTGATAAGTATCGTTAATGTCAATGAGCAACTTGGCTCCTGGAATTGTGATAATCGAGAGAGAGAGAGAGAGAAGACAAAGAAATGTAGAGGG
>MU089573.1:0-205644 GCA_014858505.1 Corymbia citriodora subsp. variegata | reverse complement strand
CGTAGCCGCGCCTCATGGGGGAGGGCGATGCCTGGCTATGCCAGTAGACACCGGCGGGAGTTCGGTTGTAGCCCGAGGGGCAGTAATAATCGGAACACGTGTGGATGCAAGAGTGCATGAGAAATATGGTATCACTGGTTCCGATTATGCATGAGGTGATCACATCATGATTTATGGCACGCAAGCATGAATTGATAACGTGCAGGGTATGGCAATGGCCAGGTGAGATCGCTTGTGGTGCGATTCGCATGTGATTGATGAACTGCATCATCTAACGGCCATGTGCATTGCGTATATTGTGCTGACTTATCACGTGCAGAGTATGGCATACCGGGTAAGGTTGCATGCGAACCGACTATATGATTGTTGGTTGCATTGCTTGCATTGTATGAGGTTTTACGTGCAGGGTATGGCATACCGGGTAAGGTTGCATGCGAACCGACTTTTGATTGTTGGTTGCATTGCTTGTGTTGTATGGGGTTTTACGTGCAGGGTATGGCATGCCGGGTAAGGTTGCATGCGAGCCGATTAATTGTTTATTGGTTGCCCCTGTCTGTTGGTTGCTTGCGGGTTGTTGGTTGTTTGTTGTTGGGTTGAGTGAGGGGTGGTTCTGGAGAGATACCCCAGGTTGAGTTGGTGTACTAACCGGGGCTTAGGGGGAAGAACTCGCTGAGATTTTATCTCAACCCGTCGTGGTAACATTTTTCAGGCCCCTAGAATGGCACACCCGCTGTGGAGAATCATGCCCCCCGTTTCTCCAGTGATCGACCTGACGGAGTCGAGTCCGATGGGTCCGAGTGACCGTGGTGTTGAACCCGAGGGTTCATTCTGTATAGCTGGATTAGCCTAGTTTCTTTTTGGCCTGGCTTAAAGGATGGATCGGCCCCTTTTGTCGGGCTTGTAATTCAAAAGACGATCCTCCGTTGATTAATCCAGTAAATTGTCTAAATGAGTAGTGATGGTTGTTCTTGTTATTCATCCCTCTATCCTCGACTGATTGATTGATTGTTTGTTGGACTGGGGATGGTTCGTCTTCCGCTTGCGCATAACAAAAGATTAAAATGAATGGTCATCGACGAGTCCTGGGACGTCGTTTTCAATCGACCAAGAGAAGGGGTTGTCGCGTGCTCGGGGTTCGGGGCGTGACAGAACCCGAGTCGTAGGAATTTTTTTTTGATTTGTTCAAAAATCTTTATTCCCTATCCAAATCAGGTTTTGTTTTCTCGATCTTGGGAATTGGCTTTCAGTAACAGCCAGGAGTGCATTCTTGCGGTTAGGACTCCAAGTTTGACCTGAGAGGTTCTGCACTACAAGATAAAAAGGGGCACGCTTTTATTTTATTTATATAAGTGGCTGAAAAAGAGTGTTTTCTTGAAAACCTAGAGCCAAGAAGTTGTTCGAGCCGCACGAAAATAAAAGTCGCACAAGCCAAGAACATTGAACGAAGAAGCCGCCGTTCGAAGAAAAAGACGAACCGTTGGAGTTCTATTTTGGCATACGTAGAGAGCTTGAACAGGCGGTAATTTTATGTTATGAGTTTACATCTTTATTTATAAACACTTTGAATTTGAATTTAAATTTAGGTGTAGAAAATATTTGAGTATGTAAGCAATTGTAACTCTAATTCTCTGATTATAATAGATTATTTACTATCGACTCTCCCATGAATGTAAATATCAATACTCGGACAGAACTACATAAATCTCCGGTGTCTTTATTATTCCTCATTAGTTTCTTTGGTATTTTCGCATTGACGTAAATTAAAGATTTCGTGGTTTCCGTGTAATATACATTACAACTCCTGAGTCGGTTTTGTTTGAAAGATTGGAACGGTGAAACGGACAGCAGATTGCTAAGTGAGTGGGACAATGACTATGTCAGTCAATTTATTTGATCTATTTTTCAACCTTATCAATCTTACTCAGCGACTAACCCACTCTAGAGGAGTGATTGCCAGAGGGTAATCACCTGAGAGTCATGCTCGATGCAATTTGCTTGCATGAGAAAGGCGACCTGACTTGCGCTACCCCTTTCTCGATCAATCAACCATTTTCCACCATCGGGAGGTGGCCGCATGAGTAAAGTGAGGTCGTTGCTGCTGTGGTCATGCAATCACCAAAATGGTGGGCAGTGAATGAACACCATCCTCAGTGGTATTATCTTAAGACAACGATGGTATTCCTTCACTGGTGCAAATTTGTTTTTGGTATTTCCTGAAGACGGGGGAAACTAAATCAAAAGCTAAAGATTTTGTTGCTTCCTTGAAACTAAAGCGGGTCGGTGATTTCATCCAACCAAACTCGTCGCTAGTGGAAAACATTTAGTCTGATTAGACATTATTTTACCTTGTGGAAAAAGTCAAGTTCAGGTGTTGACCCACTCAAGTTATAGACCAAGCATGAGCACAGGTGTATATAAATTTGGCTTCCTACTCGAAGAACTAAAAACACAGATATAGCAAATATGACTCTGAAACAAAGGAATTTGCCTTTTCTCCATACTTTCTTCTTCTTCTTTTGCTTATGTCCAGCAGATATTGTATTTGCCTCGTCAAATGAGACAGATCACCATGCACTGTTAGCATTCAAATATGAAATAAACGAGGATCCCCTCCATGTTTTAAGCTCATGGAACAATTCCATCCCCTTTTGTGACTGGTACGGTGTTATGTGTAGCAAACGCCATCGAAGAGTCATCTCACTCAATCTCTCGTCACTTCAACTGGCAGGCTCACTGTCTTCTCAGGTAGGAAACCTTTCTTTTCTCCGAATTCTTAACCTCGATTGCAACCTCTTTAAAGGGAGATTACCTGAAGAAATCAGCCTCTTATTTAGACTTCAGACTCTTACAATAGCGAACAATTCCTTTCAAGGACAACTGCCCAAAAATCTCACTCATAGTGCACATCTTTTGACTCTTAATCTAGACGGAAACAACTTTACAGGATCAATCCCCAATGCACTTGGTTATCTTCCAAAGCTAACTACAATAAGCCTATCTGCAAATCTACTTACAGGGAAAATTCCACCTTCACTCGGGAATCTCTCACTTTCTAACCTTTCTATAGCCAAAAATCAGATAGAAGGAAGCATACCCCGAGAACTTTCCCGGCTCTCCAACTTACAATTCCTCCACCTTTCACAAAATTATCTTTCTGGTGCAATTCCCGCTTCCCTGTATAATATCTCATCCATCAAGATGTTGGCTGTGGCAGGGAACAATCTAAATGGGTTTCTTCCTTCTAGTTTATTTCTCACTCTGCCCAAACTTGAAAAACTGTATCTTGGAGGTAATCAATTTTTTGGGCCGATACCCCAAACTATAACAAATGCTTCCGCTCTTGTGCGCATAGACTTTTGCCTAAATTCCTTTTCCGGGTCAATACCGAAAAGTTTGGGAGGCCTACATAACTTGGAGCTTCTAAACTTTGGAGGAAATGTTCTAGGAACAAAAGAAGGCGATGATCTAACTTTTCTTGATTCCTTGAGCAACTGCACCAATTTAAGACAAGTCTTTGTGCCGCTAAATCGCCTCAAAGGTGTCATACCAGATTCATTAGCGAACTTCTCCATCACACTCACGACTCTCTGGCTTGACAGAAATTTGGTACATGGATCCATTCCTTCACACATGGTAAACCTAGTGAATTTGGAGATTCTTTCATTGTTTGAGAATGAGCTTTCAGGGAGTATTCCCCAGTCCATTGGAGAGCTCTCCAATCTGCAAGTGCTTCGGCTTGACCATAATATCCTCTCTGGTATAATTCCACCAACAATTGGCAACGCAACGTTTGTCAACATCCTCTTGTTATCAGATAATATGCTAGAGGGGAGCATACCAAATTCAATAGGAAACTTCATGAGTTTGAAGGAGCTCGACTTGTCCCAGAATAACCTCACTGATGCAGTGCCTGATCAAGTTTGGGGCCTCACTTCCCTCTCCATAGGACTATTCCTAGCAGGTAATGCATTGACTGGGCCAATATCATCACAGGTGGGTGAGATGGTGAATCTCATGGAGCTAGATGTCTCTCATAATCGTTTGTCTGGAGAAATTCCAACCACTTTGGGCAACTGTCTAGTGTTGCAATATATCAGGCTGGAAAGTAACCACTTCAATGGGGTCATTCCTTCATCAATGAAAACTTTGAAAGGAATTGAAGTTCTCGACCTTTCCAGGAACAATTTCTCAGGTCAAATTCCAGAGTTCTTCTTAGAGCTCCCTTTTATTAAGAATCTAAATCTTTCCTTCAATATGTTTGATGGTGAAGTACCAAGAGGAATTTCTGGTAACCTCAGTGCAATTTCTGTTGAGGGAAACAACAAACTTTGTGGAGGAGTTCTGGAGTTGCGCTTGCCACCATGTAGTAATCCAAAGAATCATCGAAGGTCTCCACCTCTAAAGACAATACTGAGAATTAGCATACCCCTCTTAGCCTTGGCATTTGCATCTGTTTCTATTGTTCTCTTGTGGGTAAGGAAGTCACGAGAGGAAAGATCTCCATCCTCCACTTCAGAACATCAGCATCTGAAACTTTCTTACCACGAACTCCATAAAGCAACAAATGGATTTTCCTCTGCAAACTTATTAGGCGAAGGAAGCTTCGGTGCTGTCTTTAAAGGCATGCTCTCAAGAAACAACAAATTTGTAGCCATAAAAGTTGTCAAACTTCATGAACATGGAGCCAAGAAGAGCTTCTTGGCCGAATGTGAAGCACTGAGAAACATCAGGCATCGAAATCTTGTCAAGATCATCACTTCATGCTCAAGCATAGACTTTAGAGGGAATGATTTTGGAGCTCTAGTGTTTGAGTTCATGTCAAAAGGGAGCCTGGATAAACAGTTACACCCAACAGGGGAAAGTGTGAAGCTGAATATAGTCCAACGCTTCAACATCGCGATTGATGTGGCAATGGCATTGGATTATCTCCACCACCAGTGCCATGTGCAGATTGTACATTGTGACTTGAAGCCAAGCAATGTCCTTCTGAATGATGACTTGCATGCGCTTGTAAGTGACTTTGGTCTGGCAAAGTTCCTCATGGTAAGAGCCTCTCAAGCAGAAAGCAGCTCAATTGGCTTGAGGGGCACCATTGGTTATGTTGCTCCAGGTAATACAACTTGCTTCTATTCTCTAATTACCTCTGTATGTCTATGAATATTGAATAGACTTTCTCTGTTCTTGGCTAAAGGTGAATATTCTCCACCGGTTCCTTCATTTCCAAAAAGTCACACATAGCATTTTTAATCTTTCTTTTCCTGATAATTAGGGTATTTTCTCTCATCATATATACGATCTCGTGTATATTATTTATGAGCTGACAAATTTTGGGATGGGACTTTTGTGTACGTTGCAGAGTATGGTCTTTCTAGAGAAGTATCAACACAAGGTGATGTCTACAGCTATGGAATTCTCTTACTTGAATTGTTCACGGGAAAAAGACCCACAGAGAGCATGTTTGCAAACAACTTCCAACTCCATGATTTTGTTGAAATGGCCCTTCCGGATAGGCTCATGGAAGTAATAGATCCCTCGCTCAGTTTAGAGGAAGAGAGCAACTTGGACAACAATGGGCAATGTGTAAACACAGGCAACATCAGAATGTGCTTGGCAATGATCCTTCAAGTTGGGGTCGTCTGTTCGGCTGCGTCTCCACGTGATAGAATGGACATTGGGGACGTTATCACTGAACTGTACAAGGCTAAAAGTATCCTCTTCGAGACAAGGTTGAGCTAGTGACGGACATATAAGAGTCAACTGATATAGCATGGTTCGATCTGGTTGATTGCAGACTGAGCTAAAATATATGTCTGAAGTGTATTTGCAAATGGCTCGCCTTCATTTTCCGTTCAGAATTTGGGATGCTTAGACTAAATGCTGTAAAATAATTACTTTAAGCTTTTTAGATTGCAGACTCTGGTTGCTCCGGAACATTTCATTTGCCTTGGTGAAATGTAAAAGTTGATGACTAGCTCTTCAGTTTTTCCTGCATCTGTTCTTTATTTTGATATGTAAGAATCCTCTTCAATTTCACTTGATTTTTCCAATAAGGGAAAAGGGAAAAAATAAATAAATAAATAAATAAAGTACCTAAGCGATAAGGAGCCCAGATATATAACAGTGCATAAGGTGACTAAAGATGATTCCCCAATCAGGATTCAAACCTGCAACTGCAACTTCTTTCGGTAATAGCAACCACACTCTACCGATGGGACTCTAAATTCTATAAGCTACATTTCTATAAGCTACATTGTTACTTTAGGCTTCATTTATTTCGTAAAAAATAGATATTTTGAAAAATATTTTCCTAAAAATAATACTTCCATTACTTACAAAAATAAATTAATCAATTTTTTTATCGTTCACGAAAATATTTATATATAAATTACTATCGATAATGGAAATATTTTTTATTAACTAATTATTTCAAACGATATAGTGAATATTTTAAGAAATTTTTTTTAAATTATTTATTTTTTACGAAATAAACAAAATTTTAGTTGTTGCCCCACTCACCAAAATATGAGAAGTTAAGACATGTAGCGTGTAAGTTAATTGGGCTACACTGTCTCATTATTATCATTCCACTACATAAAATACTCTCTCCACCGGAAAACCATCTTCCTTTTTCTTTACAAGAAAGTTAAAAACCACAGATCTTTCATTTTAAAGTAGAAACATAATCAATGTCTCCCCTTGTGCCTAATCTTTGACAAAATGAATTTGTATGGTGAATATCACCTGATTATAGTTAATGCTAATAGTTTAATCCCTCATAAAATTATCTAATGTGAGACTTGATTTTTTTTAACACCTTCACTACTGTACCTTAAGTAAGATTTGGTCAGATTCAAGAGTTCGACATTTAGAGATCTTCTGTGGGGAGTTCAACATCTTTTATTGCGGGTAGACTCCAATTTTAGAATTAATTATTCATGGACAGGTTTTAGAGTTGGACGTTGCAGCGCTCCCTCGTTCCCGAGGATGGGGGTCTTGAGATGCAAGAGTGTAGCTACTAAGGGTGAGCATTAGTCTAGGGATGATCTTGGACCAATCCTAAACTTGCCCAACTTTGTCGGTCCTAGTCTAGTTCTTAGAAATTTCGACTCGATCCTTAGACAATCACTATGTGGGTTGGTTCTCCATCCTAGAAGTTTTGGGTTGGTCCAACCCAGACCAACCCTGACCTTATATATAATTGTATATAACATATTTTAGATATATAATATATTATATATCTAATATATTTTTTATCTATTTTAGAAAGTAAACCCTAACTTAAACGGCCTTCTCCTCTAGCTCTCTTGTTCTCTTCTTTCTTCTTTATCCTCTTAGTCTTCAATTTGCCAAGTAAAATTGAAAAAAACAACTTCACTCATGAGCAACCCTACCCTGCTCACCTCTAGCTACTTGCCACTTGTCGCTCACCTTGCTCGCCACTTGACGCCTACGCCGCTCACCTGTCTTTGCCAACATCATTTGTCGCCAAGTAAATCAAAAGAAAATAAAGCTCTATTTAGAAATCCTCTTCGCTCATGACCAATGCTTACCTTGTAGCTTTATGAGCAATATTAATCGTTTTTATGGTTTCTTGTTTTTAACAAGTGTGAAATTTTTATTGTTCCAATTATCTTAAATTTGTTGAATATGTACTTGTATTAATAGTTTAGCTGCTCAACACTGCATTATCAATAGATATGTAATTTGAAATAATAGATTTGAATTTTCAATAATACAAAACATGAAACAAAAAAAATTATCAGTTGGTCCCAGGTTGATCCTAAAATCGGACCAAATCCATTGGGTCAATCCAATCCTCAATTCTAGGCTCGATAGGTTCAGTCCTTAGTCCAAAAATTAAGGACCAACACTGTTCAAATTGGTCTTAGGGTTAGGGGGTGAACCGACTAAATATGATGGAAAAGGGTTTTAAAATATTTTTTTTTAATTGAGAAAGCTCAAGATCTTAGAAAAATAAGAGATTGAGTTACTACCAATCAGTTCTATAAGAAGGGATACTAATACAAATAGTCCATAAATTTCATGTGTAATGTAATCCATGAATTTTTAATTTGTTTAATGTAGTCCATAAACTTTTAATTTGTATAATACCGTCCATAAAATTTTAGTATATGTTCAAATTATTCCCTAAAATATATGAAAATATTTAATATTATCTTTCCATTAGTTTAAGTCTAAGAATAACATTGAATATTCTCATAAAATCCAAAGACTAGATTGAATGTATATCAAAAGTTCATGAAACATATTTAAAAAATTGAAAGTTTAGGAGTGACATTACATATTGGGTTAAAATTTAAAAATTATATTGCACATTGAGTTAAAGTTTAGAGACCATCTATGTAATTTTCCCTTTATAGACTCCTAATGCAGTAGAAGATAAATCTAGAATAATATAGATTAATCTTTCAAAATCAAGAAAACAGTTATTATTTTTACTGCTGCCGCCATTGCTGCTGCTGCTGCTACTACTACTTCTATAAAAGCATCACCGGTTGCTCTACTCCAGCATTAGCGAGTCAGTTGATTTGATATTACCGAATTAATTATAGCATGAGGCAATCTGGAAAATATGTAGGCAAAGGATATTCAAATTCTAATTAATGTTGAAAAAAAGCTCCGAGAATTGCACAATGGTTAACATACATAAATGTGAACACTAGCCGGTTTATATGATATCATTGACGTGAACAATTTTTAATAATATTTTAATTTTTTATTATTGTTTTTGATTTCTTTTTCCTTTTTCTTCTTTTTCCTTCCTTTAACAAGTGACTGGCAACTAGCCTCAAGCGATGGCCAGGTTAACCTTGCTTGGGGGAGGCCAACCCTTGTTCAGGTAAGGGTAAGCCCTGGCGAGCCACCTACCACAGACAAGACTCGACCTTGCCAAATCTAGTGAGGGGAGACCTTGTTGAGGCTTGCTCTTACCTAGGCAAGGGTCGGCCTCACCCAAGTTAGATCTTTTGAGGCCAACCCTTACCCAAGCTAGGGCAACCTCATAGGGCATCGCCTTCACTTGAGTGACGCTCCGCAAAAAGAGCCCTCACCAAGGCTCGCCCTCACCTAGGTGAGGCCCGACGAGGGCCACCCTCACATAGTTGGGCCTCGCTTATGGTGGGTGACAACGAGCCTCACTTGAGTGAGGCTTGGCTAGCCATCACCTATGGCTGGTAGCTATCACCAACTAAATGAAGGAAAAAGAAAGTAAGAATAAAAAGAAAAAAAAATCAAAAAATATTGAAAATATTATCTAATATTGTTTACGGCAATGTTAACAATGCACATAGGTCGGTCAGTGTCTACATCAGTAATTTCCAACTAAATTAATTAAAAAGATTAAATTGATATTAAATCAAAAGATTTAAGATTAAATTACAACTAACAAAATTTTTAAAATTTTTCTGCTGCTTTTCTCGGAGTAGCTTCCATCTTTCTTGACATTGGTGTATCCATTTCTCCCAGAATCAGCTGCCAAGGTAGTTAGGCATCGTAAAGTATATAAAGGTAAATTTATTAGCACTAAATTCTAGGAACTAGAAGTTCATTACAATTAAGACCTTGGGACTAAGAAATGTAATAATGACATTTATGAGAAATTAAGATTGAGTTGGCAACTCATAGGCAGTCACTTGGTTAAGGGAAATCATTGGAGCCGTAGTGAATAAATATGATCAACATAGTCGATTGTAGGTCTCCTTCCAAAGTTGCTGAATTTAAAGGGCTTCAAGGGATGCTCCGGCATCATAAACGTCAGCTATGGACTGAAAAAATTTATGGGCATAAAACGTGCTATATACAGGTATTCTAAAGCAATCTTAATGTGTAATGACTTATCAAAGCGTCAAAATAGATGGCATTCTTATGTGCTGTGGTAAATAGGTATATTAGGGCATCAAAACAAATGACATAGTCATTGGGTTTCCAATGTGGTGGGCACAACACAAATGTCGTGATAGTATGTACTAGTAGATGTAGTCATATTGCGATATGCAGACATATGGGTCATGCCACATAATGCGATCATAATTGTCGATACTGAACTTTTCAATGGGCACATGATTGGAGAATGGATTGAGATAGGCACAATATATTTCCCACGACGGTCAAGGCCCATCATTAAAGCCATTACCTGTCATTGTGCTTCAAGATTAGCTAAATTTTTCTTCTCTGTTCGAATGATTAGCCGGATTGACTCTAAGGAGATTCACTGGATAGTCTAATCGTGAAGTCCAAACCAAAACACGCCGTGGTAGTGGAAGGCTTCTGGCCTTTAAAAGAAATATTCCACAAATCCACTTATTCTTACTACAACAGAACTTTACCGACCAAAAATAAGTGCAAATAACTTTCAGTAGTGGAGTTTGCACATTGCAAACTATTTTCCAAAAAGCAACGTGTTTAAATTGAAAAATTGTCCAAAAAGTCATAAGTACGTTGTGTGATTATTAATTTAATCATAAACTTTCTAAATGGGTCAATGTCGTCCTAAACCTCTTTGGCTATGTTTGCTTGTCTGAATTTTTAACCAGGATAGAACTAGATATGATGGGATATGAAATTCAAGTGTTTTTACCATATTATATCCACTATTTGGTGAAACTCAGTAATATACTTTGATATATAGTCACATCTGTCATGTACATTTGTCAATATAAACAACATATTGGTGTAAGTAAACCTAACGTTCACAAATGGCGATCGTAAAAGTCTCTCATGACACTATTGTGTCATTTATTTTTATTTTATTTTATTTTTTGTTTCTTTTTCCCCTTCCATCATTCTCTAGTAAAATTTTATTAAATAGTCAATTGTACTAATATGCCTAAAATATGTAATAAATATAAATATAAATATATATTTATATTTATATTTATATATTGAATTTATATTATAGACAAAACGAAAGTCGAATATATAAATAAAAATAAGATTAAATTAAAAAAATAATTATTATGTTTTTGATATTTTGAATTTCACATATTAAATTTCAAATAGTATATATATTGAAATACAATTTCAATTTTGTTAATTTAGTAAGTTTGGTATTCGTGTAAAATAAATTTCAGATTATTGATATTAAAAATTCTATCTATCATTATTCCACCTTTCCATGGGATAATTTTATCCAGTTCATATTCCTCTGATATATAATTTTATCCTATTTAGAATTTTATCTTGATTGCCAAATGCATCCTTTATGTTTTTCCAAGTAGTCCATCCAACTCAAATTGAAAAAGTTTAAGATTGGATTGACTATCGTGTAATAAATTTATGAATTTTTGGATGATTTTCCCAATTTAAATGCCAATATTGTTTTCCTTATTTCCTTTTCGTGAGGAGCGACATTGCTAAGAGAATATTTTGTCTCATAGGAATACCCCATAATATCTTTATCTATACAATATACTAGTAAAAATGTGCATGTGTAAAAAAAAAAAAACAAGGCATGTGAAAAACTTTGCAAAATCTTCTTCCATAGATAAATTACTTATAGGATAACTAATGAGGATTTTTGGGGGAAAAAAATTGGTAGTCCTCTTTACTTGAAAAAATTATAGATAAAGTCAAGTTTTAAACTCGGTCTCCACTTTTTAGGAGAATAAAACATCATTATCTCATCTCATTCCAATATAAAAAATTAAAGAGAACATTATATATAATAAATAACTATAATTTAGTATATATGAGCAATTATATAACAAATTTTTGGGGAGAAGAACACTAGAAGTGTTAAAAGTTATGTACGTTGCTCACTTTAATGCTAAAAGTTTTTGTTGGCTTACTTAAATGTTAAACCAAAGAAAAAATAATCACTTAAATGTCTCCGACGAGAAATTCTGTTTAGAGAAATTACGTGACTTTTATTATTAAAAATTTTATTTGATGCAGCATTTTTTTTTTTTTTGTACTAAAGTTATTACTTTTTCATTGAGATTGACATTGAAGTGATTATTTTTTAATGATTGGCATTAAAGTGACCACTTTTTAACCTACTAGACGACATCTTTTAAGATTATATGCTTATTGGGCATGCGGGTGAGCCATGTGGGATTGAGAAATTAATAAAATTTGATCACATTGCATTTCTGATGATTCAGATCGAAATTGTCACTTAAGTGATTGATTTTTTTTAAATGTAGCACTTAAGTGATCTGAAATTTGTTTTGGCACTTCTAATGTCCTTCTCTCATAAATCTCCTATTTTTATGGAACACATTCAAGGATGGGTTTTCCGAAAGTAAGATAATCAGTAATCAACTAATCATTCATTCCACAAAGCGAGATACAATGATAATTTAAAAGCGTCAACAAAAACTATTGATTATCCTTTACGCCTTTCTTAGATTCTAAATTTGAATTAATTTTCCCGTCTATCTGCCTGCCTTTTTAAATCCTTTTTCCAGATACCAAACCTAATCATACCCTCTCATTTTTATTCGTGTATTTTCTACTATTTGTACACACCGTGTGTGCGATTATATCTTTGAGAGTACTAGATAACAGAAATTGATTTGCTCTAACAATTAGCCCGTCTCATCTTCTTATCATCTACGTGTTTAATCTTAGTCCTGTTATTGTTCATCCATCATTGCAGCGGAAGTGAAAAATGATTTTTCATATTTAGATCTTTAATTTAGAATAAAAACCACGACAACAATTGTCGAGTTAAGTCAATATCTGTTTGTTGCTAAAAAAAAAGTCAATATTGCTCAGAACTTGAATAAAAGGTTTACCTTCACAAAGGCTACGCAAGTGCCTCATCTCCATAGATATTCACAGACCTTCTCCGATCCAATCCGAGGTTTTCCTCTACTGTAGATATGATAGAGTAATTCTGATGGTTGATCCTCAAGCCTATCTCTTTGGGCACATAGTCCCCGTGGTTATTAACCTTTTTGGCTCTTACCCAATGTACAGCACAGAGAGAGTAGCAAGATAACTCGCGTTTCTCTTCTTTTGCTTAACGTAGCCCTAGAACCAAAAGGAATTATTCACGTAAAAACCCTAAGAGAAGGCTAATTTATGGGATCCGGAGGGATCTCTTTCCACAACCGTAGGATTAACAGTGACAACAAAACATTTAAAGATCGTAGAATGGGTGATCACAACAAGATGCGTAGCTTCTTCTTCATGAATACTCCTGCGGGAAGGAATTTCTTTCTTTCCGGGAATCATTTGTCTGCATATCATAATGCACAACTTTTCTAGGAAACTCTTTCATATTATGCTCTTTGTCAGTTTCCAAGTAACATTTGAAAAATTTGCCAACTTCTCCAAATTGTAGTAATGTAACCCATTGTAATTGACCCTCGTGGAAAAAAGAGTTACGTTGATCCTATCCATTGGTTGTGATATATTTGACGTATATTCTAGTTTATTATGAGCAAAAGAAACATATCAATGTCATATACCATTTCATTCGGTATATCTTAACATAGGGCAAGGTTTTTGTGAAAAAGATTGCGACAACAGAGAACTCAATGGTCATGATAACTAAGTGTATTCATTTAGCAAAGCTCAAGCTTTGCTTGAGTATAATTGGTGTCTATAGAGAGTGAGTGCTCGTCGGGACATTGGGAAAGCAGTATGATGAGCACTCATGCTTGGCTTCAAATATCGAGCTAAGATGAAAAATTATTAAATTATATCTCAAATTTGAGTTTTTATGGAACTCAATCCATTGGAAGATTTTTTGATTTGTTCAAAAATCTTTATTCCATAGCCGTATCAGGTTTTGTTTTCTTGATCTTGGGCATTGGTTTTCGGTAATAGTCCAGGAGTGTGTTCTTTCGGATAGGACTCCAAGTTTGATCTGGAGAAGTTCTGCACTACAAGACAAAAAGGGGCACGCTTCGATTTAATTTATTTATTCACTTTTGGGCAAGGAGACCTATCCCTTGTAGAAGCCATACTCGTCAACAGTGCTTGCCATATTTATATATATCTATAGGTGGCCCAAAAAGAGCATGTCTTCTTGAAAGCCTAGAGCCAAGAAGCCATTCGAGCCCACACGGGAATAAAAGCCGCGCAAGCCAAGAACACTGAACGAAGACACCGCCGTATGAAGATAAAGATGAACGCGCTAGAGTTCTATTTTGGTGCACATAGAAAGCTTAAACACGCTGTGATTTTGTGTTGTGAATTTACATTTTTTTGTAAATACTTTGGATTTGAGCTTTAATTTAGGTGTGGGAAACACTTAAGCGTGTAAGCGATTGTAATTTTAATTTTCTATCTGCTGCCGGCTCTCTTCATGGATATATGTATCAATACTTGAACCAAACCACATAAATCTCTAGTGTCCTTATTATTCTTTATTTCTTTCTCTAATTTTTTTTGTATTGATGTAAATTGCAAGATCCTATTGTTTCCACATAATATATATTACAACAATTAGTATCGGAGCTTGGGATCAGATTTCTTGATTTGATTTGGGGCTTTTGCTTGTCCAATTATTATTTAGAAATTCAGTTATTGCAATTATGTATAAGGCGAAAGCTGAAATTGCAAAGTTTAATAGGAGGGACAATTTTGGGTTATGGAGCATCAAGATGCATGCTCTATTGACAACCCATGTTTTGGCCATGGCATTGGGTGGTAAAGATGAGTTGCCAATTATAATGAAAGCCTCTCTAAAAGGGTAGAGCTAATGGAGACAGCAAAGAGTGCAATCCTATTGAATTTATTGGATGAGATGTTAATAGAGGTGACTGAGAATAAGGATGTTGTAGGATTATTGGCAAAACTTCATGTACTCTATCATTTTTATGTGCTTATTGTTAAAATGCACGAACAATGTTAAGATGATATGTGTATGGTTGTTTTTCTTCTGCTGAGAATTAGATTTTGATTATATTTTTCCTATGCACATGCTATTGTTTTCGAAACAAAAACCCAACACTATTAACGGATACTAGGGGTCAAAACACTTGATACATACTATCCTCATATTTTAATATCCAAATTTTGCATTTTCCTAACCAACAAAGACTCATTTTTCCTCATGCACACCCGAACCCCTCTTTTGTCTGTCTTCCCCTAGCCTCTTTCTCCTTAGTCCTCGTACACACAGCACAATACCTACCCTCGCTAAGCCAAGCCCAAGGCACCAAGCTACTCTTAATTATATGTGCTAAAGCAATCATGTAAAAGTTACATGTTAGGGATTTAAGTTGCATTATTTATTTATTATCAAATAACTATTCATTCATTGTCCCATTTATATGAATGAGTCCATAATGTCAATTACGACTAAACCTATTCTTCAGGCGTTAAGTATATGTGTGATGGGTTCACAATTAAATTGAGATTTTAAATGATTCTCAATTAATAGATCATTAAGAGGATATTAATGATCTCATTGAGACTGATGTCTTTTGAAGCTTTGCCATTGACTATTGGATACCTCATTGGATGATAAGACACAAGTCAATGAGTATTTTGATACCCAAGTGATAACACAAGTTCACTGAACATGACAAACTTAACAACGACAAGCAACATGGAAGCTTTTAGTGGTCAATAACTAATTGTTAAAATCCCTTGACTTGAGATATGATGCTGACTTGTATGTTGGATAGTTGTGGTTCACAAGTGCATATATTGACACTTTGTCAAACCGTATCTATACTTGATGGTCGTAGTTTATTCACATACAAAGCCACATGTATAGTGCCAATTAAGTTTATCCAGTCAAATTTGGCTATTTGGTGTTGACATGGATGTTAGCTTAGCCGATTGGCCGATTGGCGCCGGTTGGTTTCGATTGTTCGACCAACGCTGACATTTCAATTTCTTAATTTTTTGATTTTGTGATATTCTCTCTCTCTCCTCCTTCCTTCTTCCTTTGGCTGATAAGGCTCGACCATACCGACTAATGGTGAGGATGGCCTCGCCTTGGTTAGGCAAGGCTGAGCTTTCCTAATTTAAAAAATATATTGATAACGGCCAACTGATAAAGCCAACATAAATAAATCCTCAAATCCTAAATTTCTAGTTCTTATGTGGTGGTCTCTTAACTAGCCTAAAATAGGTTAATACTTAATAGCAACCATAGTCTCATTTTGTTAGTAATCAATCAGAAATCAACGATTGGGTCAGTATACATGACTTGACATGGCTGGCCGATGTAATATTTTCTACAACAAGGCAAGTCGCCTAACAGTCTTTGTCATCTTCGAAAGATCCGAACCAAGATAATCTTCCTCTTAGTCATCATCATCCTCCTCATCCTCGTTCCTCATCATCGTCAATCCCTTCTTCATGATTGGGCTGGCGCATGGTGACTTAGCATGGCTAGCCTACCTAATATTTTCTAGTTGTAGAAAGATCCGAACCAACATAGTTTTCCTCGTAGTCGTGGTCATCCTCCTCATCCTTGTTCCTCATCCTCGTCAATCCCTTCTTCACGATTGGGCCAGTGCACGATGACTTGGCATGGTCGGCCACATAATATTTCCTATGACGAGGCAAGTGGCCTGACAGTCTTCGTCATCTCCCAGAGATCCGAACCAACATATAGTTTTCCTCGTAGTCGTGGTAATCCTCCTCATCCTCAGTTCCTCATCGTCGTTAGTCCCTTCTTCACCGTCCTCCCCCATGGAATTAGAACCGGGCTCTGGCTATTAAGGTTACCACCTGCATAATTTATATAGTTGCCTTGTTTTTAATCCATCACCAATCACCTTAGTCTTAACTCTCTTATCAAATAAATCAAGCTTCATTCACCGACTCCCATGCTTCATGAATTTAGTAATTTCCTTTGCATATGTTGTCAATAAATACTAATTATCTCATGGACCATCCATACTTGCCAATCAATAACTCCCAACATTGTAGCAAATTTTGCCTTTGTTGTGTCTTGCTCGGTCTATCTTTGTTCGAGTCGATGATCGAGGACTTCAAGCATTTTTTTGGTATCAACAGAGACATCCTCCTTACAGAGGCAATCATCTCGATATTTAAAAAACGATAAAGTAATATTTTGAAATTTAAAGTTGCGCATCGAACACTAAAATAACGGAAAAGAAAAAGAAAAACTCACTTGAGATTAGAGGTGATCGAGTCCAAGGTGGGTAGGGTCTAGACTTGAACCTTGTAGCCAACCCTATTATAATTGGTTCCTCTATTTTGGACCCTATACCCTATCCTGTTTTTTATTGAACCCTGTTTTGGACTCGACCCTATTTTTTTGGTTTGAGAATAGGGTCAACCCCATTTTCATTGGAACTTATTTTGCAATCGTTCGATATTATATACAGCTTCGAATTTTACATTAATTCATGAAAAAATAATAATGTTATCCTCTTAATATTATAAGACAAAACAAAAATCCTAACAATACATAAATATTAGCAACAAATATCGAGCTAATATTAGTCTCATTCTCACAATATTTATGATATGATCTAATGGGACTGTTCATGTGTATGCAATGGAGCTGATATTAAGATGACATTTTTTTTGAATTAAACTGAGAATACTTTAATTAGTACTATAATAGTTAATATCACCTGTCTAGTGACTATAGTAATAGTTGAATGTGGGACCATTAAAAAAGAAAAGCAATGCATGAAAATAGTTTTTTTAATAATTCTTTGAAAACAATTCTCCCTTAACTTGATTAAAAGAGAGACTTTCTTTTCTTTAACAATTCTTCGAAGACAAAGAGACTTAAAAGCATTAAATAGAAAGACGATTTTATTTTTTTTAATAGGGTAAAAATCGATTCCAAAACTGGTCCGGTTCTGGGTGGGTCTTTGCTTAGACCTGATTCTCAGACCGGTTTCAACTAGTTCCCAAAAACTGGAACCAGTTTAATTGGGAACTAGTTCCCGACCCTGTTTTTCAGGTGGACCAGTCCGAGTTCCGGGTAAACCCGATTTGGTTGCACACCGCTACTTGAGATGGACCTGAAATATCTAAATTATTTATTTTGCTATTTTGCCCTCTGAAATTATGCTATTTGTCATTTCGCCCCCTTGATCGTGACGTCTGCTAATTGATCCTTCTCCCTCGATTGACCTGCTTCCCCAGAAGCTCGCAACCCGCCATAACAGTCCTCGTCATCTCCGAAAGATCGGATAAAAAGAGAGAAGAAAACTCCGAATCCGAACCGACATTGTCATCCTCGAAGTCATCCTCCTCGTCCTCATTCCTCATCATCGATCCCTTCTTCGCCGTGTATCTGAAACCAGCCCCTTCATCATGGAATCAGAACCAGGCTCCGGTTGGCAGAGCAAGAAAGGACGAAGCGATCACTCGAGAGACCACGCGCACTCACCGTCGCGGTCACATGGCGTCGCCATCAACACCCTCCCTCACGAGATCGTCGTCGAAATCCTCTCGAGACTCCCCATGCCGACTCTGTTCCGAGCCCAGTTCGTGTGCCGACCATAGCGAGCCTTGGTGCAAGACCCACTCCTCCTCCAGCTCCACCGCCCTTATGCGGCGTCCTCCCACGACCCCTCCCTCGTCTTCCACTGCGACCACCCCCTCGGGAGCTAGCTCTGCTTTGTCGACGATGTCTCCTGCGGCGACCGGAGGAATCACATAGCGAGGAAATTCTACCCTCCGTTCGGCGTCATTGCGGGGATGTTGAACGTTGTCGGGTCGAGCCAAGGGTTGCTCTGCTTGGCGAATGCTCTGTACAGCGATGTCTACGTGTACAATCCTCTCACGGGGGAGTACAGGGAGCTTCCGCACACGGAGGCTCACCAGAGGAACCGAGAGATGGTGTTTGGGTTCGAGTTCGACGAGAACGAGAAGGATTAAGATCGTATGCAATCAGGAGGTTCAGGTCTGCACTTTGCAAAGCCTGGCTTGGAGGAGATTAGGTAACTGTCAGCATGCCTGCAACATGTATAATTAAAAACCTCATAGCTTAGTCTCTCTCTTTTTAATGTAAACGCCATTGTCTGAGTTCAGTAGTTTGCTCTTGGGCAATCGCCTGTGCGCATATTGCATCTCAATTTCCGATTGAATGTCTTATGTTCATAGGATGAGATAATGCTTGGTATCAAAAGTCTTGGCAGAAACTGGTGTACAAAATTCTATGTTCCCACAATCACTGATTATGCGATGCTGTAAACCAAACCAATGATTGCGAGATGCTGCAAAATTTCATATGCTAGATGTTGGGAGAATAGTTAGCAAACGAAACGACTTACCTTTTTGATGCATTGTAAAGAAATTACCCCAGGAATGTACATTGAATCCCAAACGTGATCGAACGATGGACAATATAATTTCATGTTCATCCGAATACAATCATGAGGAAAGTATTCACATTTCACAGCATTAATGCCCATTGTTTCTCAAAGTAGTTAATGGAACCCTTGAGTGTTTTTCTTTTGATTGAGAGGATTCTATTTCTTTCAATTGCATTCGTTAGCGGTTATTTTTTTGAAGTTATCATTTTATACTTCTCTTGAAAAAAATATAGGTAATCGAAAAGCAGATGGTTTTAATATTCTAGGCATATTCAATCCACTCATTTTGATATTTGCGTGAGTCTTGGCGAGTTTGGTGTTATCTGTTTCTAAAATTGATGGATGAGAGTACTCCTAGATACAAAACAATCTACTTGGGTAGTTCCTAATTTGTCTGAACTTGATTCTTTGATATCAAGTAATGCAACTGTTGACTATTGGTAGCGACGGCCTAACAGCCTCTTGTTAACAGTAGACTCCATTGGACCATTTCAAGAGTCAGGCGTACGAACATCAGGATCATATCGTTTGACTTGTGCGATGAACAATTCAAGGATGTCCCCGTACCTGAATGCATGGACTTATGGTGGGGTAGGTATCATCTGGTGGAGCTCGGAGGGTGTCTTTCTGCAGCTGTTATGTCGCTGAGTGGTGGATCAAGGACTACAACATTGGATATTACCCGCTCGAGGGGCTCCAAAACAACGTACACATGGACTACAAACACCCGTGGTGCAATATCTCCCGAGTTCTGATGCGCAAAAGGTTTGGATCATATGTGAGGATCCTGGGGATGTTGAGGAATGGCGAGATCTTGTTGGAGCACCACAATAAAGCCCTGGTTCGTTATGATCCGAATCGCGACGAAGCCATACATATCATGTTGGAAGGTCTGCCAATGTGGTTCGAATCCATGGTCTGCCAATGTGGTTCGAATCCATTGTCTATGTGTCAATGGACATGTAAGGAGATCCTTCTCAATTACAAGTAGTTACTCTCTTCTAAATGGCCCATTTTTATATAATTTATGTGGTGACTAATTAGGCTTTTCTGGACTTAACAGTAACGATTACATAATTATGCATCAATTAATTATGCTTATGCAGCACATGTAGGAAAGTATCGGAATTCACTTATTTGGATAGATATCACAACAATGAGTGGGAATAACTCAATACTTAAATGATGAAGTCATTGATGTAACCGTAAAGATGAACTGTTCTAAAAGGTGATCTGGTTTGATTCGGATACATTGTGGGGTCATCCGACGGTCTTTAAACTTCGGTCTGGAAGTACTACAAAAACTTCGGTCTGGAAGTACTACAAAGCCCGAACGTGGGTTGCACACTCATTGTTTAGACTGATCTTTAGTCCGGACCGTGGACCGCCATTCTCGGTCTGCTTGCCCGCTCTGAGCCGATTCTCGGCCATCCCCTTAGCAACTTCATTCATTTTACTTATGAATAATGCGTGTTTTGTCATGTGAGCCCGTGAGGCATGTTTTCATGCAATTTTAGCTCACCATGAATGAAAGATGTAGAGTATCATTCGTGGTTTGACTCGCAACTAAGCCTGTGAGGCATGTTTTCATGCAATTTTAGCTCACCATGAATGAAAGATGTAGAGTATCATTCGTGGTTTGACTCGCAACTAAGAATTGATCACGTTCAAATTGATTCAAGTCATCCTTGATCGATTAATAGCAAGTTATCACATAGCAATTTGTCAGCATTTTTCAGGTCTTTAGTCATGATTTTTTATGTTTGCATTCGTTCTTACCTCAGCTTTGTAGGATTCCTGAAGAGTTAACATTGAATAGGTGTGATTTCGCTAACGATATTTTCCAGTACGGAGTTTAGGTGATTTCAATTAGTTCTCCTATCTTTAGTTTTATCGTCATTTAGATTCAAGGTCTACATGTTTAGGGGGCATCATTTTATGAATAAAAAATGAAAAGGAAAATCAAATTTCACAATAGATTTAGTATTCTTTTGTAGCAAGCTTTGTCATATATCATTCATAATCCCTTCTCATTAAATACATTGGCAGATTTTCTCCCAATATATTCTTTTGTAGTAAGCTTCGTCTACTTTGTCGATGATGTCTCCGGCGGCAGGAGGAACCGCCTGGCAAGCAAATTCCACCCTCCGTTCAGCGTTGTCATGCCGGAGTTCGACCTAGTTGGGTTGAGCAAGGGGTTGCTCTGCTTGGTGAATGCTCTATACAACGACAACGTCTACATGTACAATCCGCTCACGGGGGAGTATAGGGAACTTCCAGACTCGGGGTTCACCGGAGGAATCGAGAGATGGTGTTTGGGTTTGGGTTCGATGAGACTGAGAAGGATTACAAGGTGATCAAGATCGGGTATGCGATCAAAAATCACAATGGTCGTCCGGATAGGGTTCGCTTGGACAGTTCGGAGGTTCGGGTCTACAGTTTGAGAAGCCCGATGAGGAGGAGATTAAGTAACAGTCAACATGCCTGCAACCTATTTGATTAAAAATCTCACTGCTTAGTCTCTCTTTTTAATGTAAATGCCATTGTCTAAGTTCACTCATTTGCTCTTGAGTAATCACCTGTACGTATATTGCATCTCAATTTCCTATTAAATGTCTTATGTTCATAGGATGAGTAAAGCTCGGTATCGAAAGTCTTGGCAGAAACTGGTGTGCAAAATGCAATGTTCCCATGAACACCGATTATATGATGCTGTAAACACAATCAGTGATTGCAATATGCTGCAAAATTTCATATACTAGCTTTTGTACTCATCTTGTATGTGTAGCCTTGTTCAAAAGCAAAAAAAAAATTCTAATGTGCATATCCATTGCCTATGTTTGCTGGTGTTGGATATTATCAAAACTTAACCTTCCTGCTTTCTTCTTGCTGTGGAGTTTTCGAAAATATATAAGTACTTGAAAAGTAAATAGTTCCAATATTCTAGGCATATTCCATCCACTCGTTTTGATATTTGCATTAATCTTGGCGAGTTTGGTGTTATCTGTTTTTAAAATTGATGGATGTGAATACTCCTAGATGCAAAACAATCAAATTGGGGAGTTCCTAATATTTGTCTGGACTCAATTCTTTTATATTAGGTAATTCAACTCATGACTTGGAAGCAACGCCCTTGCAGCCTCTTGTTCTTATTAACAGAAGACTCCATTGGACCACTTCGAGAAGCAGGCGTTGGAACATCAGGATCATATCATTCGACTTGTTCGATGAACAATTCAAGAATGTCCCCATACCTGAGTGCGTGGATTTATTGAGGGGCAGTTATCATCTGGTGGAGCTCGGAGGTTACCTTTCTGCAGCTATTCTATCACTAAGTGGAGCATTAGAGATCCGGGTCATGAAGGAGTACGGCATGAAGGATTCGTGGATCAAGGACTACAGGATTGGATCTTACCTGCCCAAGGGGCTCCCAAACCACGAACAGGAGGAAACCAATGAACCATCTTGCAAGTTCTCCAGAATTCTGATAAGCAAAAGGTATGGATTATATGTGAGGGTCCTGGGGATGTTGAGGAATGGCGATATCTTGTTGGAGTACCACAACAGAGCTTTGGTTCGTTATGACCCGAATTGTGACAAAGCTGTAGATCTTATGTTGGAAGGGTTGCCAAAGTGGTTCGATTCCATTGTCCATGTGAGCAGCATTAATAACATGTGTGTGACGATTTATTAGTGGATATGTAGAGAGATCCATCTCAATTACTTGTAATTACTCACTCGAATACTAGCTTACCTTTTAAGGAAGTACTTGCTTGAATTTTGTGGTTCATATGGAAAGCTCAAAATATGCACTCAAATTCCATCTCGCAAATTGATTTTGACCTCAATACTCGATGTCGCTCTCGCAATGAATAAGAATTTTATGAGATGGAACCCAAATAAGGTGAATTAGGTCGAAACAAGCTAACCAACCTAAACGGTGGATTTTACCAAAAATGGGTCTCTAAAGTTCAATACAAATGGATCTTGGCTTGAAGGATACTCGAAAGAAATGATAGTAGGAGCTAGCTGTAATCCAAATGGTTTGCTTGTAGCTGGTTTTTGCAAAAATTGTGCGCTTCTTTGGTTCTCTACATCGAAGCCCTAGCATTGAAGGAGGCATTATTGTACTTGATCTAATGAAATGATATAAGATCTTCATCTAATTTGAACTTGAAACTGAAAACTGAAAAGTTATCAGTGGTTTAGTTTATTTTGGGTATTGATGAAAGCCTATGGACCCTATGAAACGTAATTAAAGACTGCAAAAGAAGTTTGGCCTAGCTCAATGAGTGTTAATATAGCCCATTGTCATTGCAAGAACAATCAATTGATAGACTAGATCACTAAAGCCCACAATGAAAAGGCTTTCCCTTCTAATTGGTTGTGTAAACCTCCCTGATCTCTATGAGATATTTAATGATCTAAAACTCATCAAGTATGTTCTAGCAGTGTTGATAGAGAACATAAATGGGTATCATGTGACAAAAAACAAAAGGGGTACAGACCTATGGAGTACCAAAAGTTGGCACAAAGGGACATTTAAGTGCCAAAAGTTACAAAAGGTACACTTAAGTGCCAAAATTGGAGCAAAAGGGATTACTTAAGTGCCAACGGCAAAAAATTCCGGCTAAATTGCCACGTGTCCATTTTCCGGCGACTTCATTTGCTGACGGAGCATTTTTTTTAAAATAAAAAATCCACATGGCATTTTTTTCAAAATAAAAAGTCCACGTGGCAATTTTTTTAAAAAAAATTATCCACGTCAAATTTTTGAAAAATTAAAATCGATTTTATTTTTAAAAAAAAAAAGGGAGAAGGGGATCGGCGAGGGCTGCATAGCCCTCGCCGCCGCTGCCATTTCCCCACCTCACCGGGAAGGGCCGGCGACGGTGGGGGAGGGTCGGCCGGCGACCCCGGTCGGCCGGCGCCAAGGGCCTCCGTGCCCTCGCCCAGATCTAGGGCGAGGGTCGCGACCCTCCCCTAGATCCGGCGAGGGTCGCCGGCCTTCGCCCCACCGGGCCAAGCGCCGGATCTGGGGGAGGGTCACGACCCTCGCCCCAGATCTAGGCGAGGGCCTGCGGGCCCTCGCCGCAAGCCGACCGGGGTCGCCGGCCACCCCGGCCAACCCTCGCCCACCGTCGCCGGCCCTTGCCGGCAACGGTGGGCCGGCGACGGTGGCAGCGGCGAGGGATACATAGCCCTCGCCGATTACCCCTCCCCCCCCCCCCCCCCCCCCCTATTTTTTTAAATTAATCAATTTTTAAATATATTTTTAAAATTTTTAAATATTATTTAATTAATAATTTTAAAAATCCACGTCAGCGCAAAAACGATGTCGTTTTGTGCTGATTCTTCGTCGTTTCAATTTCCGGCGAGCCACATAGGCAAAAAAATTAATAAAAAAATGTCACGTAGGATTTCCGACAGGGTTCCGACGACCTGGCACTTAAGTGATCCATTTTTTTTGAAAAGTGGCAGTTAAGTGTACCGTTTGTAAGTTTTGGCACTTAAGTGTCCCTCCGTGCCAACTTTGGCACTCCCGCTGTACTTTCCCCAGAAACAAAAGGATTTGTGGTGATTAAGATTTAGTGGTTGAGTGTCCGTTCATGTGAATTTCTCAAAATAATAAAATTGCTTTCAATAAATTCAAGTTAAAATAAGGCCACTTTGAATTTGAACATCTGAATTAACTGTAAATCTACTAAAATAAATCTCCTAAGTTTGTGAGTAAAGAAGTAGTCTCCTAAATTTAGAAGATTCATGTTAAACATTTTTGTTAGGAACTGTTTTGTCGAAAAGTTACCAATGAAAAATTTTCAAAATGTGAATCGATGTGGAAATCAACAAATAATATAAAGGTTTCCTTGTTCATCAACGCAAATTGATGAGAAAATTAAAAATATTGAGGGTAGAGGCAATCATGGCCAGCCATGTATAAGGATATTGAAATGCAAAGATAACCGGAAGTTTAAGTTAGTTATTTCGAACGTTTCATATAATAAGAATTAATTAACAATTGATTGGTCATCTTTTATACAAACTATGAATCAAGTATTTATATTGTTATCGACAATTACATATGATTCCGAAAAAAAAAACACATCCTATATGACTTTTAAAATTCTATGTATTTACATATGATTACTAAATAGTACTTCAACATTGTACCCAAAACCGATATCTCCACTACGGTGTCCGAGGGACATCGGAAATGGACCGCTTTTATGAGAAAGGAATTGAGATTTTAAATGCAAGTATATGTGCAAGTATGTGTGCATTGGCTATGATAGCCTGATTTATTGAAAGGAGGGGCACGGTTGTGCCTCTACAGAGGAAGGGCGTCGTAGCGCCGTAACGCCTCAGCCTGCATGGAAGGGCATGGTTGCGCCTCTGTAGAGGAAGGGCGTCGTAGCGCCGTAGCACCTTGGCCCAAGTGGTAGCCTTATGGGGCAACAATAATCAAAACACATGTGGATGTAAGTGTGTATGAGAAACATAGCATCATTGGTTCTGATTATGCATGAACTAATCACATTACTTATAGCACGTATGCATGAATTGATAATGTACAGGGTGTGGCAATGGCTAGGTGAGATCGCTTGTGACGCGACTCACATGTGATTGATGAATTGCATCATTTAACGGCCATGTGTATTGCGGGTATTGTGTTGAAATATAACATGCAGGGTATAGCATATCGGGTAAGGTTGTATGCGAACCATTTTTTGATTGTTGGTTGACCCTGTCTGTTGTTTAATTGCTGTCTACTAGTTGTTTGTGATTGGGTTGTGTGAAGGGTGGTTCTGGAGAGACACCCCGGGTTGAGTTGGTGTACTAATCGGGGCTTAAGGGAAGAACTCGCTGAGATTTATATCTCATCGGTTATTGTATAACCACTTTCAGGCCCTTAGAATGGCACCCTCGCCAATGTAGTTTAGGGTCCCCTAGGATTGGGAGACCATTGTGATGCACCACCAATTCCCGGGTTAGGTGCATTTATATGAGAAGTACGTCATCACTGTCTGGGTGGATGAGGGATTGGGGCAATGGATACCCCATCGGTTCCTAGCGTGGTACATCCAGTAGGACGATTTACTGATCGGTCATTTGTAAGGTTTTGATGGGCCGCCTAGTAGAGGCCCTGAAGACGACGACATGGATCCTATGGAGCTGGACCCTTCTGATGGTGCAGTGGAGAACCCTGCCCTTGCTCCTCCAGTGATTGGCCTGAACTACTACGACCCGAACTACGACCCTACAGAGCCTGAGTCCGACGGGTCAGAGTGATGGTAGTTCAGAACCTGATGGTTCTTTTTGTATAAATTAATTAGCCGAGCCTAGTTTCTTTTTGGTCAGGCTTAGTGGATAGATTGGCCCCCCTTAGTCGGGCTTGTAAATTGGAAAACAATCATCTGTTGGTTAATTCAGTATGAATGTATAAATGAGTAGTTATGTTATCTTGTTGTTCATCCCTCTATCCCTATGCGATTGTTTTATTGTCTGTTGGATTGGGGATGATTCGTCTTCCACTTGCGCTTAATGAAAGACTAAAAATGAATGGTCGTTAGATGTCGCTTTCAATTGACTATAGCAAGGGGTTGTTGCGACCCGGGGTTTAAGGTGTGATATCCTCATCGGTTTTGGTATCAGAGCGAGGTTGAGACTTGGAGTGATAAGGTGCATGGGATTTTTGGGATAGTGAGATAGGGATGGCTTTTATGTTATATGCCCGTGATTGCTTTCATGGCCTTGTGTGGTTTTGTGTGTGGTGGTGGGTTGCTCATAGTTCTAATTCCCAGTTGGAATTGGAAAGCAGGACCAGTGAGTGTACAAAGTGATGAGCGATCCTGAGCAGAGAGCTCCTAGGCATAAGGTAGCGTCTAGTCAGTCCAGTGGTAGAGGTAGCATGCAAGGGGATCTTAGGTTAGACAGGATCCTACTGGCACTAGAGACCCTAATAGGATAGTAAGCTGCAGATTGAGTTGCTGCCGCTGCTACGGTTGCTGCTACCGCCGCCATTCTTGTTGCTCTTGCTGTAGCTCCCGTGGTTCCTGTAGAGAGAGGAGAGGTCTGTGAGAGGTCGATGCACAAGCTAATAGAGTAGTTCCTGAGATTGAAGCCACTAAGGTTTAGTGGCATGGGCGAACTTAAAGTTGCGACTCTTTGGATGAGGGACATTAAGAGGACCTTGACTGTGTTGAGATGTTTAGATGAGGACCAAGTACTTCTGGCAGCTTACTAGCTCCAAGGTAATGCCATTATATGGTGGGAAGTCATTCAAGGAAGAGTGTTCCTTAAAGGCACGACTCAGACATGAGGACTTTACGGATAGTGCGAGAGAGTCCAAGATGGAAGAGTTTCAAAGGCTTCGCCAAAATCAAATGTCTGTGAATCAGTACGAAGCGAAGTTCGCGGAGTTGGCCAAGATGCACCAAGATTAGTGGAGGACTCTTTGGATAGGGCGATATGTTTTAGGGATGGCTTGAAGCTAGAATTGAAAGCTTAGATAGTGCCCATGAACTTAAAGAACTTTGATGAGATGTACAAGATGGTGTAGATGATAGAGAAAAGCATGATTGAGAGGGCGACCACATTTGGCTCGTGGTTCGTGCCCAACAGAGATGATTGTCGGTTTAGAAAGGGACCGATGATGGGGTGAAGGAATCCCATCCCACCCAACGTAAGGAATTTCATGGGAAAGTCAGCACCCAATGCCATGGGAGTTTGCCGGATGTGTGGGAGAAGACATGGAAATCTTCCTTGTCCGTCTATGATGGGAACCTGCTTTGGATGTGGCCAGTGGGGCCACTACGTGGCAAATTCTTCGAATAGGCCTGTGAGGACGATCTTGCCACCGTCGTAGGGAGGACGACCTATAGAGACCCCTAGTGCAAGGACGAGTTTATGCAATTACTCGAGGAGAGGCGAAGGATTCACCTATCGTTGTTACAGGTACGATCTCCTTGCACGATCATGCTACTTATGTATTATTTGATCATGGTGCTACGCATTCCTTTGTTGCTGATCATTTTGCTAAACTAGTGGGGTTAAGTCTCAAGCCATTGGGAGTGGTTTTTAGCATTTCTACTATGTTTAAGAATAAGATATTATCTGAGTTAGGTTGTTCAGGCTGTAAGTTAGTTGTGGGCGGTTGCGAGAGAGTCATTGATTTGATTGCATTAGCAATGTATGACTTTGATGTCATCATTGGCATGGATTGGCTCACCAAGCATCGAGCTACGGTAAATTGTCATGGAAAGATAATTTAGTTTAACCCAGTAGTGGGTGATGGTTTTGAGTTTGTGGGAAATCGAGGGGGACCCTCCATTCCTCTGATTTCGTCACTCGAGGTAACAAGGTTGTTGGAATCTAGATATCAAGGGTATTTGGCATTGGCGGCAAATGCACTAGTAGAAATGTCAAAAGTAGAGGACACTATAGTGGTACAAGAGTACATGGATGTGTTTCCTGAGAAACTGCCGAGATTGCCTCCAGAAAGGGAAATTGAGTTTGTGATTGAGTTGGCCCCCGGGATTGAACTGATTTCCAAGGCACTTTATAGGATGGCATTGTCAAAATTGAAAGTACTAAAGGAACATATGCAAGAGTTACTGGATAAATGTTTCATTCGTCCTAGTGCATCCCCTTGGGGAGCACCATTATTGTTTGTAAGTAAAAATGACAGATCTTTGCATCTCTGCATTGACTACCGACAACTCAATGATGTTACCATCAAGAATAAGTATCTGTTGCCAAGGATTGACAATTTGTTCGATCAACTTCAAGGAGCCTTGGTATTTTCCAAGATAAACCTAAGGATAGGCTATCATTAATTGAGGATAAAAAAGGAGGATATACCGAAAACATTGTTTAGGACATGCTATGGTCATTACAAGTTCACGGTAATGCCATTTGGATTGATGAATGCCTCTACTGCTTTCATGGACTTGATGAACCAGGTGTTCAATAAGTGTGTGGACCAATTTGTGATTGTGTTCATTGACAATATTCTAGTATACTCGAGGAGTCCAAAGGATCATGAGAAACACCTGAGATTAGTACTACAGACTTTATGAGTTGTATGCCAAGTTTAGTAAGTGCGAGTTTTGGTTATCTCGTGTGGCATTTTTAGGTCATGTGATTTTAGGAGAAAGGATCTCTGTAGACCTAACTAAAATTGAAGAGGTCATGAATTGGCCGAGACCTACAACAATAACTGAGATTCGAAATTTCTTAGGATTGGCTAGATAGTACAAATATTTTGTAGAGAAGTTTTCTGCGATAGCCATGCCATTGATGAGGTTATTAAAGAAAGAATAGAGGTTTGATTGGACGAACAAGTGTGAGCATAGTTTCCAATAACTTAAGAGTAAATTGACTACCACACCCATCTTGACAATACCGTATGGTCCTGGTGGGTACGGAATTTATAGTGACATGTCGTATAAAAGACTAGCCTACGTGTTAATGCAACATGGCAAAGTGGTTGCATACGCGTCCCGACAGTTAAGGCCTCATAAGCTTAACTATCTGACACATGATTTGGAATTGGTGGTGATCATCTTTGCACTTAAGATTTGGAGGCATTACTTGTGTAGGGAAAAGTTTCCGATCTTTACGGACCACTAGAGTTTGAAGTATTTGTTCTCTCAAAAGGAGTTGAACATGAGGCAACGACGATGGATGGAACTTCTTAAGGACTACGGTTGTGAAATTCTGTATCACCTGGGGAAATCGAACAAGGTGGCGGATGCACTCAGTCGAAAGTCATCGATTGCTCTTATGATGGTACATGAATGGATTCTTTTGGAGGAAGTCGGGGACTCAGATTTTAAATTTGAGGTTGGCCATCTTGCTAGTCTAATGGCCACTCTCAAAGTGGAACTTGAGATGCAAAGTCGGATTAAGAGTGCATAAGCAACGAATCTTGAAATTCTTAAGATCTTGTAGATGGATCAAGCAAAGAGAAAAGTAGACTTCTAAGTGTTCGAGGATGGGACATTGAGGTTTAGAGGGCAATTGTGTGTTTTGAAAGATGCAGAGCTTAAGGAATCAGTCTTGTCAGAAACTCATTGTAGTAACTATAGCATCCACCCTAGTAGTATGAAAAGGTATAAGAATTTGAAGCAGCACTTCTAGTGGAACGGTATGAAGTTGGACATCGCAAAGCACCTGGCTAAGTGTTTGATGTGCCAACATGTAAAGGCTTAGCATTGTAAGCCTAGTGGACCGTTGCAACCTCTTGAGATTTTTGAGTGGAAGTGGAAACATATTACGATGGATTTTGTGATGAGACTACCAAGGAGTCAGAGAGGCAATGACTCAATTTGGGTAGTAGTTGACAGATTGACAAAATTAGCTCACTTTATTGCCGTACGGAAGGATTTCATGTTGGATAAGTATGCATAATTGTACATACGTTAGATTGTGCACATACATGGAGTTCCAGTTACAATCACCTCGGATGGCGATCCTAAGTTTACAACAACTTTCTGGAAAAGTTTACAGTTGGCATTGGGAACGAAATTGCAATATAGTATGGCATACCATCCGCACACGGATGGTCAATTAGAAAGGATGATTCAAACTCTAGAGGACATGTTACGAGCATGTGTCATAAAATTTAAAGGGAGTTGGGAAGAGCAGCTTCACTTGGTGGAGTTTGCCTATAACAACAGTTATGAACAGAGAATTAAAATGGCACCATTTGAGGCTTTGTATTGGAGACCCTGCAGAACTCCATTTTGTTGGGACGAGGTTGGCAAGCGTAAGATTACAGGACTAGAGTTAGTACAGCAGTCTTTGGATGCAATTTAGATTATTAGAGACAAACTAAAGACCACTCAAAGTCGTTAGAAGAGCTATGCAGATAAGCATCGAAGACCATTGGAGTTTAAAGTGGGTGATCATGTGTTTTTGAAGGTATCACCGATGAGGGGTACTTCTAGGTTTGGCAAAAAAGGGAAGTTAAGTTCGAGGAATGTTGGACCCTTTGAAATTTTGGAAAGGATTAGAGTTTTAGCGTACCGTCTTGCATTGCCACCGAAACTTACTCAAGTACATGATGTTTTCACGTGTCCATGTTGAGAAAGTATGAATCAGACCCGACTCATGTTTTGAATTTTGAAGAACTGGACGTAGACGACAGGGTGTTGTACGTGGAGAGACTAATATGAATAGAGGACTGTAAAGAGCAAGTACTTCAAAACAAAACTATCGCCTTGGTTAAGGTAATTTGGCAGTATCATAGAACAGAGGGAGCGACATGGGAAAGTGAAGAAGTGATGAAGTATTAGTATCCCCATCTTTTTGAGGAATTGTCAGCAGTTGCAAATTTTGAAGATGAAATTTTTGTAAGGGGGGAAAAATTGTGACGTCTTGAAATTATAGCCTTTGAGGGGTGAATGATTGTGAGTCCTTGAAGCCATTTGCCAGTTTGAGTTGTATCAAAGTGGCAGTTGGGCGAGATTGTCAAGGCATGAGAATCCAAGAATGGACTTCGAATTTTCGAGAACGTTCGGGACGGACTTTTAGATAATGCTTCCTCGACAATCAACAGTGTCAGTTGAGCCGAGTTTTTGGGAAAGGGATTTTGGATCGAGGAAATGAGTCTACGAGGACATGGGCTGGGCAAGAACATTGTAGGCCACACGCCCAAGGTGGAATGGCCACCGTGGAAAACGAATACAAGCAAGCGAGTCCATTGGACCTAACCAACCCATTTACCCTTCTAAGCCTGGTGTCTAAACTTGAGCCAATTCGAGCCCAACAAATTCCCAAACTCGTTCTTATTCATTTTTCGGCCTGTTTTCTAGGCCTACCTTTCATTTTCAACCAAGGGTAGTTTGAGAATTGTGCAAGGTGGAAATGACCATTCACTCCCCCTCTTTAGCTGACAAATCATAGCCCCTCTCCCCTTACTTCCTTTGCCTTTTTGCTATTTCTACTTTTGACCTCCCACCAAAATTGGAGTTGTTCATTGCCTTACTGTTGGAATCTCGACCTGTGCCACCCACCAATTTGTTTAGCACAAAAATTCCATACGGCCTGCATCGATTGATTGCTAGAAGCAATTGTTAGCCGTCCTATATGATGGCCGAAAGCTGTTGGTCCACGATTCGCCACTGTAGTGTCGCCCCTTGAACAACTCCGCATTTTCCTCCGTTTCTCTCCATTTTTCACCAAGCCACCGCCACACTAGCCACCAGCAACTCCCCCTGACCCCTGGAGCCACCAAACACCAGCCACCGGCTTGCCGGAGCTTTGGCCAACCTTTTTTTTGCTCCGACCAACAGCTTCCTCCTATGGCAGTGTTGTTTTCTAAAGTTGGGGGTGTGAGCAGAAGCTTTTGCTATTGTTTCAACCTCAGGACCACCTTGGAAGGTCATGTTTGAGGTCCACGAGTGTTGCCTCGTCGCTGCCACCGTGCCTGCGTCTTCGGAATTGGTGAGTTTAGCCCCTAATCCCTTAGTTAGTGCCTAAGCTTGCTTAGGGTTGGATTAATTAGTGTTAAGGGCTATTTATGATGTTTAATTAAGCGTATTAGCCCTAAGATAGGTGGTTAGATTAGCTTAGCTTAATCTTGCTTATTTATGCTTAATTGTGCTTAATTATACTTAATTGAGTGTTATGTGTTAATTGCTTGATTAATTTGATTAATTTTTTTAATTAATTGATTTATTTAATTTATGTATTTATTGATTAAATTATGTAATTTCTAAATTAAATTATTAAATTATTAAATTCGAAAATTTCACTGTTCACAACACTGTTCATGACATTATTCATCCGGAAGTGAAATTGTTCATAATTTGATATGTCTTGATCATATGGATTGAATTGGATGTGGCATTGCATGAACATTCGCTTGAATCATATGATTTTCATAAAAGAAGGGAGGAAAATGAATTGTCCAAGGGACATCGGAAATGGACCGCTTTTATGAGAAAGGAACTGATATTTTAAATGCTAGTATATGTGCAAATATGTGTGCATTGGCTATGATAGCTCGATTTACCGGAAGGAAGGGCATGGTTATGCCTCTGCGGAGGAAGGGCGCTGTAGAGCCGTAGTGCCTCGGCCTACACAGAAGGGCATGATTGCGCCTCTACGGAGGAAGGGCGTCATAGCGCCGTAGTAAAAGGACAAAAAGGCATGGTTGCGCCTCTGCGGAGGAAGGACATTGTAACGCCGTAGCACCTCGGCCGAAGTGGTAGCCTTGTGGGACAACAATAATCGTAACACATGTGGATGCAAGAGCATATGAGAAACATAGCATCATTGGTTTTGATTATGCATGAACTGATCACATTACTTATGGCACACACACGTGAATTGATAACGTGTAGGGTGTGGCAATGGCCAGGTGAGATCGCTTGTGACGCGACTCACATGTGATTGATGAACTACATCATCTAATGGCCATGTACATTGCGGGTATTATGTTGAAATATATCATGTAGGGTATAGCATGTCGAGTAAGGTTGCATACGAATCACTTTTTTATTGTTGGTTGACCTTATATGTTGTTTGATCGCTGTTTGCTGGTTGTTTGTGATTAGGTTGTGTGAGGGGTGGCTCTAGAGAGACACCCTAGGTTGAGTTGGTGTACTAACCAGGGCTTAAGGGAAGAACTCGCTCAGATTTATATCTCACTGGTTATTGCATAACCACTTTCAAGCCCTTAGAATGATGCCCTCACTAGTGCGGTTTGGGGTCCCCTAAGATTGGGAGACCATTGTGATGCACTATCGGTTCCCGGGTCGGGTGCACTTATACGAGAAGTATGCCACCATTGTCTAGGTGGATGAGGGATCAGGGAAATTGATACCCCATCGGTTTCTAGCGTGGTACATCCGGCAGGAAGATTTACTAAATGGTTCTTTGCAAGGTTTTGACAGGCCGCCTGGTAGGGGCCTTGAAGATGACGATTGGGATCCCATTGAGCTGGACCCTCTTGACGGTGCAGTGGAGAACCCCGCTCCCGCTCCTCCAGTGATCGGCCTGAACTATGACGACTCGAACTATGAACCTACGGAGCCTGACTTCGACGGGTTAGAGCAATGGTAGTTCAGAACTCGAGGGTTCTTTTTGTATAAATGGATTAGCTGAGCCTAGTTTCTTTTTGGTCAGGTTTAGTGGATAGATCGGCCCCCCCTTAGTTGGGCTTGTAAATCAGAAAATGATCATCCGTTGGTTAATCCAGTATGAATATATAAGTGAGTAGTTATGTTATCTTGCTGTTCATCCTTCTATCCCTGTGTGATTGTTTTATTGTCTGTTGGACTGGGGATGATTCGTCTTCCGCTTGCACTTAATGAAAGACTAAAAATGAATGGTCGTCAACAAGTCCTGGGACATCACTTTCAATTACCCATGGCAAGGGGTTGTTGCGTACCTGGGGTTTGGGGCGTGACGAGCATAGTCATGCTTGGAGTGCTGGAATCTGGCGTTGATTAGTGCAATAGTGAACTTCACATACCATTGTCTTGAGGCTTGTTTAAGTCCATAAATGGATTTACGGAGACGACACACATGAGACTCCCCCTGTCTATGTAAACCCCGTGGAAATTCCATATGAATTTCTTCATCCAGATCTCCATATAAGAATGTATTACGAACATCCATTTGATGTAATTGCCAATTGCGAAGAACAACAATGGATAAAAAAGAACGAACGGTAACTTCCTTAGTTATAGGGGAGAAAGTTTCATGATAATCAAAACCTTCCAGTTGCGTGAAACCCTTTACAACTAACTGAGCCTTGTCTCTTTCAATGGAACCATCCGCCTTGAATTTAATCTTGTAAACCCATCTATAGCCAATTTCAATGTGAAGAATATCCCACGTATGGTTTTCAGTTAGTGCCTTAAGTTCAACCTCCATAGCGTTTTGCCATTTGGGGTCCCGTGCCGCCTCATAATAAGTGTTGACACCCGAATTTTTGTTTATTTTTATTTTAAATGCCCATTGATTTTGCATGTATAAATATATATATTAATTCATAGAAAAGATAAAAAAAATTCGAAAAAAATAAAATTTCAGGTGGGCTGGCTCAACCCAGCCCACTTTTCTTTCTTTCCCAGCCCATGTTATTCTTTGGCCCCTTCATTCTCCAGGAACACAGAGGCACGCAGGAAGGGAAAGAGAACGGCAATGCACGCACAGAGAGGGGCGAGAAACAAGGGGGCCGTTCGGGCGACCCCCATCGCGGAGATGAGGAGCAGAACGTGGAGGGAGAGGGCAATGACGCCGCTCGAATAACCCCCACCACCAAGAGAAAATCGAAGGGGAAAACACGAACAGGAGAAAAACGGAAAAAGAAAAGGCAGAAAGAGGGGGCGGTTTTTGGGAGGAGAGAAAGAAAAGGAGAAGGGGCGATAGCTGAGAAAGAAAAAAACTGGGAGTAGGAGATTGAAAAGGGAGAAAAAAAGAAAAAAACCGGCGATCATAGAGAAGGAAACGAGGGCCTGAGTTGAAGAACTGGAGAAGACAGTAGCGAAAAGGGGGAGTAGACAACGAAAGGAGGAAAAAAAAGAGTGAACGGAGGGAAATAATGGCTTATGGCCACGCCTAATTCGTCGTCGACGTTTCCCCGCCGCGCTTCAACTCCAGTACTGGAAGTTGCAGAAACAAGGGAAGTGAGAGGAAAGAACTCAAGAGAATAAGAAAAAGAGAGAGAGCTAGGCGGACCGAGTAGAGAGGAGGTGACTGAGAGAGAACTGTTGGATGTATGCCCTAAAGCTACTATGTAATAGTTACATATTAGGGATTTCAGTTGTACTATCATCATTATTATTTAATTAATGGCAATGACTTATTCATTCATTTGTCCAATTATTTTATGAATGATTCCATAAGATCAGTTGTGACTAGACCCATTATTGAAACGTCAAGAATATTGTGACGGGTTCATAGTTAGACTGAATCTTTAAACTGTTCCTGGTCAATGGATTATTGAGTGGATATTTATAATCCTGTTGAGACCAGTGAGTTCTTAACTTCACCATTAAGTATTGGATACTTAAGGGAATGACGAGTCGCAAGTCATTAGGTATTGTGATGCCTGAGTTAGAACACAGGTGTTTGTATTAGACAAATTCACTGAACGTGACGCATATGGAACGATTAGCAACATGGAAGGTTTTAGCATGGTCAATGTCTAATTGTTCATGTTTTGGTCTTGTGTAAATAATCCTTAGACCTGAGGTACAGTGTTAACTTGTGTATCGAGCGACTATGGTTCACGGGTGCATATAATGCCGGGTCGTTGATCCGTCTTTATACCTGATGGTCATAGTTTGTTCATATATGAAGTTGCACGTGTACGCAATATGGAATCTGTCTTCTTGTTACATACAAGGTATTATAATGATGTCCTATGTAATCTGATTATGACAATGTATTGAAATCCTCGGCCGAGGTTGTAACCGAGAATAAATTGTTTATGTCTCGAATAAAATACATGTCAATTAGATTTGTGCATATGATTGAATTGGTGACTTGACAAATATTCCATGATCTTTGTTCGATCGGGACATAGTAAGACAGAGGGATTAAAATTATACTGTAGCCAAAACTGACAGGTTCATTATGTTCTTAAAGCATTCACATTACCTGGGTAGCCATGACATATTGCTAGATATCAATCATGACTTGTAGGACCCAAAGATTAATTGGGACAATTAATTCTTTTGAGAGTACTAATGTGTTAGTACAAGTCTTACTACCAGTTTAGTGATGAACCTAGAGATGTCACACACCATAACCAATTAGGATAACGTAGAACGAGAGAGAAATAATTTTACAAATGTGTTTGCAAATTACTACAGTCGCATTGTGTCGACATGAAATTAAATTAAATGTGATTTAATTTAATTTGTATTATAGTCACGAGCCTATGTGCATATGATGCACACGCATGCCCAAAGTGGATGCACGTTAATGTATCCCGAATATGCACATAAAGATCATGTCTTCTTTTATATAATTTTTATTAATTAAAAGATGCACACGGTCAACAATTGTTGCTGACCATGTGCAACGCACATGTGATGTGCGGAATGTTTCTTTAAAAAAAATAAAATTTATGCATGGCATGATGGTCAGCAATTGCCGACCATCATGCATGCAAGGCACGATCACGATCTTCATGCATGAACCCACGACCAGCAACGGTTGCTGGTCGTGGGATCATGCATGCCCATGACTAGCAACGGTTGCTGGTCGTGGGGGTAGTTTCCCACGATCAGCAAACGGTTGTCGATCGTAATCACACGTGGGATTGTGGGTGGTTACCCACGGTTCTTATATAAGAAACATGAGTGTGCGTTTTTGTGCGCATACGTACGCAAATGAAAAGAAAAAGAGAAGAAAGGTTTTTCTCATTTGGGCTGTGGCTGAAAATACCAAGGATACGAAGGATTATCTCCACAAAGTTGCTAGCACAATCGTAGTGGTGATTATCCGCAATCTCTTCGTTCGAAGTCCATTGGTGGTGTGTCTGAATTAGAGGTCCGACATTTGTGGGGCTCGAACTGAAGAACATTTGAACAAGTTCGTTTAAAGCGCGCTTCGAGAGGTAATTCGTTCAACTTCTTTCTTATAACCAGATTTTTGATTGAAACGCACGAACAACGCCTTTGGAGATTCATGTATAGAAATATTTTATATTGTTTCCGCTGCGTTTATATTAAATTGCCTATACATGATTCATGAAATCCCAACAGTGGTATCAGAGCCAACCTTAGGCCTTTTTCGTACGTTTAATTGATTAATAGTTCATAGATTTTTGCGTAGATGTTGATTAATTTATGTGATAAATTTAATCAACTATGCAAAATTGGAACTAAATCAATTTTGAATCAAAAATCCATAATTTGTTATATTTTTTATATTTTTCATATGATTCGCAATTGTGAATTTAAAGATGACAACGCAACTTCCGTTTGGAATCACACTCATGAAATTTGTTTCATCGATTTGATTCCTTAACATAATTTGCGTTGTTCAACTTTAAATTTGATTAATTGCAGAATTTTATTTATGCCTTCCGGAGCTTTAAATTTTGAATTTATGGCTCGTAAGGAAGAGAAGTGATCATGGAAAAATCCCTAATCATTATGATGGTTGTATGGATGAATGTATGATGATTACAGGTATTCATTTTTGGAATGTAATTATTAAATGGAGGCTGCGTCCTTCCTTTTATTTTAATTTTTCATGAAATGTAAGAAAGCATAGTTTATTATATCAATTATTGATGTAAATGCTACAAGTTCAAGAGGAGCCATTGGAGGAGCCATTAAGCTGGAGAGCTCTATGGGCCCGGTCTTTGAAGAGTTCAAAGATTGAAGAAGAAGTGAAGAGCAGGTCCTTATTGTTAAAACATTAAAATGGCTAAATGGGTCTCATTGGCTCGAGACCCATTGAACCATAATTCCATGATCACCATGTAGGATAGATGTTTATGTGATATCTATTTATTTTTGTATTTATGTTATTGTGCATGTTAAACCGGTTAATGTGCAAAGTGAGACCATTAATAACGACCCAAATCTCCTTATTAATAATATTAAGTCGAAACGGGTTTCGGACTCGTGGCCTACCATCGTCGTGGTTTGATCCAATATTATGTGGTTAATTGATCGGCTATGGATACATAGGGGTTAACTACCATTCATAATATTAGACCACTTCCTTATGCATATGATGTTGTGAGGTTGGAGCCAAATGATTTCTAATAACTGTCAGGTGAGGAAATCTTTTGTGTTTTCAATAATTGCATGAGACGATGGGTTAGACTTAACTATGATCATGATGCCAATAACTGTTAGGTGAGGCTTTCATGGTCTAGAGGCCAAAGTTATGATTGGGACTCGCATATGATGCGTTGAACAAATTGGTTCACTCACTAAGTTCATAGAACACCAATAACTGTTAGGTGAGGTGGACTTTGGACTGGTGGGACTCCAATCCCCACTAGTAATCTTTACCCAACAAAGATTACCGCTTCCCATCTTAAGGAGTATGGGATTCGAATATAAATTTAGTGGGAGGATCTATTTCATTTAAAGGCCAAAATGAAATAGTTATTTTGAAGTACAACGGCTAACAATTTATTTTCTGCAACAGATATATTATTACTCTGAAAATGGTGACTACAAACCCACTCGCTTCTATACTTGACAAGAATTGTTTGACTGGACCCAATTTCACTGACTGGGTGAGGAATTTGAGAATTGTTCTCAATTCAGAAAAAATTGGGTATGTGCTTGATGAAGAGATGCCAAAGTCCTTTCCTGAGGGTGGGACCCAAGAGGAACGTGTCACTTATGATAAGTGGCATGACAATGACTTAAAAGTTAGGTCATATATGCTTGCTTCGATGAATAATGAATTACAGAAGAAGTATGAATCTATGGAAGATGCTAGGTTGATCATTTTGCACTTAAAGGATTTCTTTGATGAGAATGGTCGAACCTCTAGATATGAGATATCTAAGGCATTGAACCGTATGAGGATGGCTGAAGGATCATCAGTTAATGATCATGCTTTGAAAATGATCTGGCACATTGAAGAATTGGCTAGGCTGAATCTTGTTATGGACAACGAATTAGCTGTGGATTTGATCCTCCAATCTTTGCCTGATTCCTTCTCTGGTTTTGTTCAAAACTTTCACATGCATAAGATGGATAAAACTCTTGCTGAGTTACATAGCATGCTAGTAGTTTATGAGAAGGAAATGCATACACGAGGCCAAATGTAGTGGCTATGGCTAAGGCTTCTTCTTCAAGGAGTAAAACTGTTTTGAAGAAAAGGAATTGGAAGAGGCCTGTCAAACCTGTTGTGCAACCAAAACCCAAGATTGAAAAAGGGAAATGTCATTACTGTGGTGTCAAGGGGCACTAGAGGAGGAACTGTAAGAAGTACCTCGCGAGCTTGAAGGTCAAGCCCAAGGACCAACCTTGTGAAGGTATTGTGTCTATGCTTATTGAAACTAATCTTATGGTTAGTGCTGAATCTAGCTTATGGGTTCTAGATTCTGCTGCAACTTCACATATTTGTATATCTTTACAGAATCTGGAAATAAGCAGGATGCTAGGGCGAAATGAGATTGTCCTGACATTTGCCAATGGAGCAAGGGTTGCTGCGTTAGCTATATGGACTTTTCATTTATGTTTGCCTTCTGGACATGTATTGGTTTTAAAGAACTGTTTGCATTACAAGAATGCTGTTAGGAACATCATCTCTATACCTCGTTTAGTTAAAGAGAATTATGAATTTTCTTTTGCAGATGATGTATGTTCTATTTATCAAAATAGAAGATGTGTTGGTTCTAGCATATTAACCAATAATCTTTATACCATTACAATGTCCGGTAATGTGATTACCAATGTCAATAAGCAAAATAGAATTGATATAAATGCCATAACTAATAAACGTCCTAGAGACAGTCCAAATAAAAAGTATGTTTGGCATCTCCGATTAGGTCATATTGGAGAAGATAGAATTAACAAGTTGAGTAATGATGGGTACATTGATCCATTAATGTTTTAGTCATACTCGACTTGTGAGGCATGTCTTCTGGGAAAAATGACCAAAGTGCCCTTTGTGGGACATAGTGCGCGAGCTGCTGATATATTAGGATTAATACATACAGATGTATGTGGACCAATTAATGAAACTGCTAGAGGTGGTTATTCTTACTTCATTACCTTCACCGATGATCAGTCACGGTATGGATATTTATACTTAATGAAGTATAAATCTGAATCCTTTGAAAAGTTCAAGGAATTCAAGGCAGAAGTAGAAAAACAAACAGGAAAATGTATTAAGGCTCTTCGATCGGATCGAGGAGGTGAATACCTTAGTACTGAATTTTTGGACTATCTAAAAGAGAATGGCATTTTATCACAATGGACACCTCTTGGAACTCCAGAACATAATGGTGTATCTGAACGTAGAAATCGTACTTTATTAGATATGGTTCGATCTATGATGAGTTACATCGATTTACCTATATCCTTTTGGGGATATGTCCTTGAGACAGCTGCATATATACTGAACAGAGTGCCTTCCAAATCTATTCCAACTACGCCTTATGAGATATGGCATAGTAGGAAACCAAGTCTTAATCATATTAAGATTTGGGGTTGTCCAGCTTTCGTTAAAAAGCTAAAAATGGACAAATTGAAGGCAAGATCTGAACAAGGTCGCTTCATTGGATATCCAAAGGAAACTCTTGGATATTATTTCTATTTTCATTCAGACCAAAAAATTTTGGTGAGTAGGCACGCTTCTTTTCTGGAGAATCAGTTCATCCAAGAAGGTGGTGCTGGGCGGAAAATAGTCTTACAAGAAGAAAATAATGAAGTACCAAACAACCAAGTTCAGATACCAATCTCTGATTCAGTGGGAGCTTCTGATACACAACCTCTTAGGAGAAGTGTGAGAACGTCTCGCCCACCTTCTCGTTATAGACACTCGGTTGATCTTATTGAACCATTATTCATTTTGAATGATAGTGATCAACCTGGTGATCCTAAAACCTATGAGGAAGCGATGTCGGACATCGATTCTGGTAAATGGCTAGAAGCCATGAAATCTGAAATGGATTCAATGTATTCCAATGATGTTTGGACCTTAGTTGACCAGCCTGATGGTATTATACTGATTGGCTGTAAATGGATCTTCAAGAGGAAGATGAATGCTGAAGGTCAAATTGGAACTTACAAAGCACGGCTGATTGCGAAAGGATATCGTCAGAAAGAATGAATCGATTATGACGAAACTTTCTCACCTGTGGCCATGTTAAAATCCATTCGGATTATGTTGGCTATAGCTGCACACCTTGATTATGAGATATTCCAAATGGATGTTAAAACTGCATTTCTAAATGGTTTTCTTGAGGAGGACATCTATATGGAACAACCACGGGGTTTTGAATCCAATGGTGAAAATCAAAAGGTGTGTAAGCTTAAGAGATCCATTTATGGACTCAAACAAGCCTCCAGAAGTTGGAACGTTCGTTTTGATGAGGTAGTCAAATCGTTTGGCTTCATCAAAAATCCGGATGAATCTTGTGTATACAAGAAGATCAGTGGGAGTGCAATTGCATTTCTAGTTTTGTATGTCGATGATATACTTTTGATTGGGAATGATTTACCAATGATATCATCGATAAAACTATTCTTGTCACAGAAATTCTCCATGAAAGACTTAGGAGAGGCAACCTACATTTTAGGTATCAAGATCTATAGAGATAGATCGAGACGATTGATTGGCCTCTCACAGTCTACGTACATAGATAAAGTGTTAACACGTTTTAACATGCAATGTTCCAAGAGAGGATTATTGCCTTTTAGGCAAGGGATCCGTCTTTCTAAGGAGATGTGTCCCAACACTTCTAAAGAAAGAGAGCGGATGGCGAAGATACCATATGCATCCGTTATTGGAAGCATAATGTATGCTATGCTATGTACTAGACCTGATATTGCGCATGCTGTAAGTATTACTAGCAGATATTAGTCTAATCCAGGACAAGAGCACTGGATAGCAGTCAAGAATATTCTTAAGTACTTACGAAGGACTAAGGATTTATTCTTGATATATGGAGAAGGAGAATTTAAAGTTATAGCTTATACGGATTCCGATTTTCAATCGGATCCTAATGATTATAAGTCTACATCTGGGTTTGTCTTTACATTCAATGGTGGTGCAGTTAGTTGGAAAAGTTCCAAACAAAGCATAACTGCTGATTCCACCACTGAAGCAGAGTATGTAGCTGCTTCTGAAGCAGCAAAAGAAGTCGCTTGGATAAAGAAGTTTATTTCTGAACTTGGAGTTGTTCCTTCAATTGAGCAACCAATTACATTGTTTTGTGACAACAATGGGGCAATAGCTCAAGCTAAGGAACCAAGGTCTCACCAAAAGTCCAAGCACATTGAGAGACGCTTCCATCTCATCAGAGAAATTGTTGGGAGAGGTGATATTGCCTTGCAGAAAATTGCCTCAACAGAAAACGTGGCAGATCCCTTTACTAAGGCCTTACCTCAGTCTTCTTTTGAAAGGCATATTGACAAAATGGGTTTGAGGTACCAGACAAGTTGGCTTTAGTGCAAGTGGGAGATTGTTGGATGTATGCCCTAAAGCTACTATGTAATAGTTACATATTAGGGATTTCAGTTGTACTATCATCATTATTATTTAATTAATGGCAATGACTTATTCATTCATTTGTCCAATTATTTTATGAATGATTCCATAAGATCAGTTGTAACTAGGCCTATTCTTGAGATGTCAAGAATATTGTGACGGGTTCATAGCTAGACTGAATCTTTAAACTGTTCCTGGTCAATGGATTATTGAGTTGATATTTATAATCCTGTTGAGACCAGTGAGTTCTTAACTTTACCATTAAGTATTGGATACTTAATGGAATGACGAGTCGCAAGTCATTAGGTATTACGATGCCTGAGTTAGAACACAGGTGTTTGTATTAGACAAATTCACTGAATGTGACGCATATGGAACGATTAGCAACATGGAAACTTTTAGCGTGGTTAATGTCTAATTGTTCATGCTTTGGTCTTGTGTAAATAATCCTTAGACTTGAGGTATAATGTTAACTTGTGTATCGAGCAACTATGGTTCACGGGTGCATATAATGCCGGGTCGTTGATCCGTCTTTATACTTGATGGTCATAGTTTGTTCATATACGAAGTTGCACGTGTACGCAATATGGAATCTGTCTCCTTGTTACATACAAGGTATTATAATGATGTCCTATGTAATCTGATTATGACAATGTATTGAAATCCTCGGCCAGGGTTGTAACCGAGAATAAATTGTTTATATCTTGAACAAATGCATGTCAATTAGATTTGTGCATATGATCGAATTGGTGACTTGACAAATATTCCATGGTCTTTGTTCGATCGGGACATAGTAAGACAGAGGGATTAAATTACACTGTAGCCAAAACTGACAGGTTCATTATGTTCTTAAAGCATTCACACTATCTGGGTAGCCATGACATATTGCTAGATGTCAATCATGGCTTGTAAGACCCAAAGATTAATCGGGACAATTAATTATTTTGGGAGTACTAATATGTTAGTATAAGTCTTACTACCAGCTTAGTGATGAACCTAGGGATGTCACACACCATAACCAATTTAGATAACGTGGAACGAGAGAGAAAGAATTTTGCAAATGTGTTTGCAAATTACTACAGTCGCATTAAGTTGACATGAAATTAAATTAAATGTGATTTAATTTAATTTGTATTATAGTCACGAGCCTACTTGCATATGATGCACACGTATGCCCAAATGGATACATGTTAATGTACCTTAAATGCGCACACACAGATTATGTCTTTTTATTTATTTTTGGAATTGATTAATTTATTAATCAATTAAATTATGCACACGGTCAACAACAATTGCTGACCGCGTGCATTGCACTCATGTGCACATTTTAATTGTGGGGATGATGGTCGGCAAGCATGACCATCATGCATGATCTTCATGCATCCACGACCAGCAACGGTTGCTGGTCGTGGGATCATGCATGACCCATGACCAGCAACGGTTGCTGGTCGTGGGGGTAGTTTCCCACGATCAGCGACAGTTGCTGGTCGTGGGATCGTGGGATGGTTTCCCACGATCGGCAACCGTTGCCGATCGTAACCGCACATGGAGTAGTTCTATAAAAAGGCGTGTGTGTTCGTTTTTCTGAGCGTACGTACGCAAATGAAAAGAAAAAGAGAAGAAAGGTTTTTCTCATTTGGGCTGTGGCTGAAAATACCAAGGATACGAAGGAATATCTCCACGAAGTTGCTAGCACAACCTTAGTGGTGATTATCCGCAAGTTTTCTCTTCGTTCGACTCCATTGGTGGTGTGTCTGAACTAGAGGTCCGACATTTGTGGGGCTCGAACTGAAGAACATTTGAACAAGTTCGTTTAAAGCGCGCTTCGAGAGGTAATTCGTTCAACTCCTTTCTTATAACCAGATTTTTGATTGAAACGCACGAACAACGCCTTTGGAGAAACATGTATAGAAATATTTCATTTTTGTTTCCGCTGCGTTTATNTATCTGGGTAGCCATGACATATTGCTAGATGTCAATCATGGCTTGTAAGACCCAAAGATTAATCAGGACAATTAATTATTTTGGGAGTACTAATGTGTTAGTACAAGTCTTACTACTAGCTTAGTGATGAACCTAGGGATGTTACACACCATAACCAATTTAGATAACGTAGAACGAGAGAGAAATAATTTTGCAAATGTGTTTGCAAATTACTACAGTCGCATTAAGTTGACATGAAATTAAATTAAATGTGATTTAATTTAATTTGTATTATAGTCACGAGCCTACTTGCATATAATGCACACGCATGCCTAAAGTGGATGCACGTTAATGTATCCCGAATATGCACATAAAGATCATGTCTTCTTTTATATAATTTTTATTAATTAAAAGATGCACACGGTCAACAATTGTTGCTGACCGTGTGCAACGCACATGTGATGTGCGAAATGTTTCTTTTTAATAAAAAAAATAAAATTTATGCATGGCATGATGGTCAGCAATTGCCGACCATCATGCATGCAAGGCACGATCAGCAACGGTTGCTGATCGTGCGCATGAACGACACGATCAGCAACCGTTGCTGATCGTGCGCATGAAAGACACGATCAGCAACCGTTGCTGATCGTGTCGCGGTTGCTGATCGTGCACTTGCTGATCGTGCGCATGAAAGGCACGATCGGCAACGGTTGTCGATCGTAATCACACGTGGGATTGTGGGTGGTTACCCACGGTTCTTATATAAGAAACATGAGTGTGCGTTTTTGTGCGCATACGTACGCAAACAAAAAGAAAAAAGAGAAGAAAGGTTTTTCTCATTTGGGCTGTGGCTGAAAATACCAAGGATACGAAGGATTATCTCCACAAAGTTGCTAGTACAATCGTAGTGGTGATTATCCACAAGTTTTCTCTTCGTTCGACTCCATTGGTGGTGTGTCTGAACTAGAGGTCCGACATTTGTGGGGCTCGAACTGAAGAACATTTGAACCAGTTCGTTTAAAGCGCGCTTCGAGAGGTAATTCGTTTAACCCCCTTCTTATAATCAGATTTTTGATTAAAACGCACGAACAACGCCTTTGGAGAAACATGTATAGAAATATTTCATTTTTGTTTCCGCTGCGTTTATATTAAATTGCCTATACATGATTCATGAAAACCCAACACCATATTCTTAGGACGCAACTTTACTTCAATGGGTGTCACAATCCCCTGCTAATTCTTCCCAAGACCGCCCACGGCCTATCCTCATCCATGGCATTTGACTCGTCATCCTCATTCTCTTTCCTCAAGTTCTCGTCAATCTCTCTTTTCGGCATGACCGTGCCAGGGGACACGAAATTCACGGGCTTCGACAGGGGTCCCTGCTCTTCCTCCGCTTTCTCTAGGAGGAATCGTCGTAGTCCGAATCGGAGTCGCCACGACGCGAAGACGCGGTAGAGCCCGTCATCCTTGGTCTGGGCGCCCTTCTGCCTCCGCCGCCGCTAATAGAACTCCCTGTCAATCCAATGCCCGTCGTCGTAATCGTTGTCCATCCCGAACCTCTCCATCTTCTGCTTCTCCTCCATCTTCAAACAATCCTGGAGAACCAAAGCGAGAGACCTAGGGTTTTGCGGCGGGGTTTCGGGGGAGTCGGAGAGAGGGGCGGAACTGCTGCTGAACGCCAAGGTGGCTGGTGGCGTGGACGCGACGGCAGTCGGAGGCCGCGATAAGGCGGTGCAGCTCGGCTCGAGGTGAGAGAGAGAGATCGAGAAGAAGCAGAGAGTGAGCGATGCCCGAAACCAAAGGAATTGGAAAACCTAATGGGTCTCTTCTTCTTCCCTTTTTAATTTCTCAGATGTTAACAATTGTTTATTTTATTATTATTATTCCCTATTTACTTCACGGATAGGAAATTTATTTATCATGATTTTTTTTTCAGTTTAAGTTGATGATATATTGATAATCGGAAAAGAAAATGGGTTAATTTTTCAATCAAAGATCCAGGGAAATTAAAAAAATATTTCTTAGAAATTGAGATGCGAGGAAATCAACATGGATCTATCCTTTCAATGATTGGAAGTATAGAAGACGAGAGAATAACACGACGCAATTTCCTGATAAGCTCAAAAGTTGAAGTTCTTAAAATTTCTCTATATAGTCTCCGAGAAAAATTGAAAAAAGGGCATTTTGTATTTAAAATTTCCGATCGGCCTGAGAGAAAAATATTTATCATCAAACCGCGATTCGAAATTAAAGGACACCGTCACGAAAATGGCAGCAAAAGCTCACTTATGTCGGTGAAGCCAAGCTGCGTCCCTACGAGGTTACAGCTAGGACTTAGGGGTGGTGGCTTTCGAAGATTTCCTACATTTATTAATGTTCGGTTACTTTTATCACTTGAGCTATCGGTTAATATAGGGATTGAAAATTACAGGGTAATTAAAACTTGCATGATGAATATCAAGATCGTATCTTGAGTAACCTTGCACTCGAACTTTGCACGTCGGAATTCTTAATTGTTTCAATAGACACATCGACTCCTATTAGTCAAATTGGGTGTCAACATGGCTGGAGCCTATGGGTACGCTGTAGTGCCAAACTCAAAATCGACTCAAGTCCATACTTATTGTTTAATTTGACCTCGAAGCAAGTATTAACTTCATGCCTGTGTTGGAGCTTGATTCAAATCAAAAGTTGATATGTTATATATAATTATGTGTGGATGAGGATGTCAATGTTTAATTTATTAACAATTGAATATTTTGAATTAGGCTTACAAAATTTATTGAGCTGAGTATTGATAAGCTCGAATTATCAATTTGCAAGATGCTCGAGTAGCTCTAGTTAGGGCTAGACTAGATATTATTTCTCAAATCACTAACCCAAACTCGAACAAACTCATGAATAATTTGACTTTGTTTCATGCTTAATAGGCCTTCATATATGCTCCCTGTGAGAGGAATAAAGTATGCACCGGGTGTAAGTAATAACTTTCCCAACTCAATTAGCTCGACGTGGGATCACTTCTTGTGCTAGCACTAGTCGGCTTATTCTACATAAATTCTCCTTTGAACGTAAAGGATACTAGAGAATATGGTTTGTAAAATAACATTACTGAATTGGTAAAAAATTTTAAGGGAGAGATTCCCCTTTTGATCTCTCGATCTAAATTACATGAAAAACCAAATGATGATGATAACTTGGATTAGATTTTAGATGAATTCAGGATGATTTTCATTGTTCCGCACTTAAAAGTGCAAATTGTCATTAACGGCCAATTTCCACTTCTCTTCACTATCTAAACTCAACTAATAAAGCGATAGACAAAAATTAATTAAACGGGTAATTGCATCTTTTTAACAAGGGACTATCTATCATTTGAAAATTTAGATTAAAAAAATTAAATAGCATGTACTAAAATAAAAATAAAAATAAAAAACCTTAAGACATTAGAACTGGCTAGTAAGAACCTCTTAGGGCGCACATGGTGTGATGCCTAGATGTGCGCCAATTGAATTGTGCATTTTAGACACTATATCAATTTCCTATGGTCAACTAAGAACATAAGTTGGTGTAAGAAATTAGGTAGGCCAGAAAAAAAAAATTGAAAAATGGGGGCAAAAGAATAGAATTAAGTAGACTTACCCATGGCAGAACTCGGACAGCCAGTTTTCATCTTTTTGTGGATGATTAGAAAAAAAAATGAAATTAAGGGATGGCTGTTAAGGAGATGTTTCTCCACGTGGATAACAAGTGGAGAGTTAGGGGGGGAAGCTATCACTTTTATTTTTTCCCCGAAAACACCAGCAACCCTTTTTATCCGGTCTTCTTTAGACTCCCCTGAAAAGAATGCCACTTCCACACTTTTTCATCATCTTCGACCAGCAGAGAACAGGGTAACCCTTTTGAATTAGAGAATCAGAGACTCATAGACAAGTAGTCTCTCCGAGCATCCCAAGCGCGGGAGGAGGCCCTCGAAGATGGTCGTGCTATTTAACGTCCATTTGCCGAATCGCGTGCTCATCTGCCAAATCTGACCAGGCAAGTGAGCTAGCTGTTCTGTTCTTCATGGGTAGTGCCGTTATAGGGTATTTTAAGGGTAGGCGAGGTCAAGATCGGGTTTGCATGTGGCAGATACATCCTCCTTGGTGCGAGAGAGAAAGCGAGGGAGAGACCACGAATGTGATTCTTGGACAGCTCGGTGAGAATGTGAGCTCATGTGTGGAGGAAGTGAACGGTCTTCCCATCTAGGCTAGATAGGTTGATGGTTGCTGAGCGAGGACTCCTTGGACTTACTGTGTTTTAGTTGATTTTGTAGTCTTTTGGTGTTGATCAGAATTTTCAAAGGACATGCAGAGTTCTTGAGGTTGGACTTATGGTAGATGGAGCTAGTAAGTCTATTTTTCTCGGAAACGACACTGTCCGTAATCTGATTTCTAGATTTTTATGGAATTTTTGACTAGGAGTTTGAACAAGTTTTCTTCACAAAATTTATAGGGTACAATCTATTCTACAACATGTAAAAATTTCAGAATTTTCCGAGCTTATTGCGCCCTTTAAGTATTTTCCTTTTTGTTCCAATGTGTTCTGGAATTTGCTACCAATACTGGTCCGGATTTATATGAATTGTTTAGAAACATACAAGCTGAATTGGACTTCGAGTTCTCATGGAAAATATTCCTTTATGTCTTGACTACCTTAGATTAAAATTTCATAATTTTTGGAGTTCATTACTAGGACAAGATGTGCAGTTTCCAGAAGCATGCAAACAGGGTACATTGTGTAGGTTTGTGATAAGCTGCTTTTGCAACCTATATTTTGAAGGGTACTGCCGACTAACCATTTTGCATCAATTCTGTGTTTTATGAATGAATAAAGGATGGTAATGAATTGTTTCTTGGGCATTAGCACAATGAATGACATTTGTAAATTATATTATTGAAGTGTTGCACCATGGATGGGATATACAGTGAATGTCGTCGGACCTTGCGATGGTGGTGCCTCGGGTGTTGGAATGCCTGGAGAGGGGTGAATTAGAGTGGTTGCGTACTCTCCAGAGGACTGATGAGAGTCGAATAACTCCTCAAGGACCTTGTGATGCTAGGTTGGGTGCGAGGGGTACGGGGTGGGGTGTCATCTCCCCCTGGGTGATTGTTGCGGCCAATCCACACAGACTTGTCGATTTGATAGTTTCAGTGTTATTTGAATTGCTAGTAGGAACCACATTCGTTAGTCTCTTATACTAGTACTGGTATTATCTTAAAGCGAATATTGTACACCCTTGATACATGACGGACTAGTTTAGTCGTTAGCAGCCAACCCTGAGTTCAGATCACTAGTTTGCTTGCTAAGTTTTATTTTAAACTCACACTTGTTTACTATGTATTTTTTTCATATTATAAGATGTCATCTGCTCCACCGACTGCCGCCACGACTATCCACTATGGCGCCCCATCCGACTTCGTATGGCGACAAGAGGAAATCCACGATCGGCACTTCCCAGGCGTAACTTTCGTCAAGTTTACCTCTTGCTTGACGGTGGACATGGGGGCATCGACAGGGCCAGCATACCTGGCCTTCGTAGCCCTTTATGCACGTGTGGAAGGCCAGTTGTTGGGACCTCTGTGAAAGGAGATAGGAAAATTCAAGGAAGATAAGGAAGGATTGGTGCGAGAAGAGAATTGTAGGAGAATTTTCTGTATTTTTCTGTGTATTGAACAATGTACAGAAGCAACAATATATAGTGAAAGGAAAGCACAATAAAGAAGGAAAAATTATATACTCTATTCTACGTGTATCAAATCTAATCCTAACTTGACTTAATTATAATCGATATATTCTCGATATCTTCAGACATATCTTCCAACACTCCCCCTCAAGCTGGTGGCTTGTATATGTCTAAGACACAAAGCTCGCTCAGGAGATATGTATGCTACCTTTGACATAAAGGTTTGGTGAATATATCTACTGGCTGTTCAGTGGTTCTGATTCCTCTTGCTTCAATTATGCCTTCTTGGATATTCTCTTTAGTGAAATGGCAATCAACTTTTATGTGCTTCGTTCTTTCATGTAATACAGGATTCGCCGCAAGCTTGAGTGCGGAATCATTGTCACAAAACAATAAGGTTGATCTCTTAACTTATATTCCAAGGTCCGAGAGTAATCCTCGTAGCCAAACCACTTTGCAAACAGTTTTGGTCATGGATCGATATTCAGCTTCAGCGGATGATAAAGATACGGTGGACCGTTTCTTCGTTTTCCATGAAAGCAATGAATCTCCAAGTTTAATGCAGAAACTGGAGATAGATCTTCGACTCATAGGACAAGTTGAATAATCTGAGTCGCAATAAGCTGTCATTTCCATATTGCACTTGCAAGAAAGTAGAATCCCTAGTCCTGGGCATTTCTTCAAATACTTCACAACCTTCAAAGCAGCATTCATATGAGACTGCTTGGGATTATGGATGCATTGACTCAGGGTCTGAACCGCATAACAAATGTTTGGTCTGGTCATGGTGAGGTAAATGAGCTTGCTAACTAATCGCTAATAAATTGATGGGTCCTTGAGCAATGGATCATCACTTTTAGGTTGGAGTCCCACATCATATTCAGCTGTAGTCAACTTCACATTTTGTTCGATGGGAATAACTGCTGGTTTACATATTAATAGACCTGTTTCTGATATAATTTCCAGTACATATTTTCGTAGGCTAAGAGAAATCCCTCGGTCTGAACGAGCTATCTCAATTCCAAGAAAATATTTCGGTGATCCTAAGTCTTTGATATGGAAAGCAGAATTGAAATATTCATTGAGTTTTCTTACAGCAGGTTCATCATTTCCCATAATGAGTATGTCATCAACATATATCATCAAGTAAATGGATGACATACCTTTTGTCCATGTGAAGAAAGCATAATCATGTTTGGACTGTTTGAATCCTACAATAGTGAGTGCATTGGTGAACTTGGCATACCATTGGCGTGACGCTTGTTTGAGACCGTATAGGGATTTACGAAGGCGACATACCTTAGACTCCCCCTGTCTCCGTAAACCCGGTGGAAGCTCCATATAGATTTCTTCATCTAAGTACCATGGAGGAATGCGTTGTTGACATCCATTTGGTGTAGAGACCAATCACGACATGTTGCAATTGACAGAAAAGTGCGGACCGTAACATCCTTCGCTACCGGAGAAAATGTTTTATGATAATCAAAACCTTCTTGTTGAGTAAAACCTTTGGCCACTAACCGAGCTTTATATCTCTCGATAGAGCCATCTGCATTGTACTTAATCTTATACACCCACTTGCAACCAATCGGTTTACGATGAGGGGGTAATGAGACAATGTCCCATGTATGATTTTCCATCAGGGCATGGAGTTAATTTTCCATAGCTTTCTACCATCGCGGATCTTTTACTACTTCATAATAATGGGATGGTTCCTGCTCCTCAGATACCCGACTAATGCAGCACATGTGGTCTGACGACAACTGATGAAAAGAGACATATGAAGAAATAGGATAACGAGTACCTGATAAGTTTGAGGAAGCACAAATATAATCTCTCTTCCATGTAGGTGGACGGCTAATACGCTCGCATCGTCGAGGCGCATCCTGCTGTGGAATGGTAATGGATTCCTCATTCTTGGGTGCATCCTCAGTGGTTGAAGGAACTGTCTCTCGAGAAAAATTGGATTCTTCTTCATTTATTGCATATTCTTGCATATTCTTGCATATTTGATTAATCCACAGCTGTCGTTGATTGCCTAGAAGATAAGTCCTCTTCAGAAAGGAAACGATGAGAATTTGTACTCTGATCCAATTCTTGAGGAGATTATAATTCATCACGGAAAGGAAATATATCTTCATGGAAAGTAACATCCCTGCTTATAAAGAAATCCCCAGTGGATGGTTCATAGATTCGATATCCTTTCTTTAGGTTCAAATATCCCATGAATATACATCTACGAGCTCAGGGACTCATCTTATCCCGAGGCCCCACTATAGTCATGTAGAACAAGCAACCGAAAACCCTCAAATGTTGAAGTTCGGGTTTCTTTCCATGGAGCATTTCAAAAGGTGTCTTCCCATCAAGAATACGACTTGGCATGCGATTGATTAGATAAGCAGCTGTGACCACACAGTCTTCCCAAAAAATTTCAGGAATAGAAGCTTGGAATTCAAGGGCACGTGCTACTTCTAATAAATGACGATGTTTACGCTCTACAATTCCATTCTATTGTGGGGTATAGACACATGAGCTCTCATATAGAATCCCATTGGAAGAAAATAAGGACATGCATTCACTACTGAAAAATTCTTTGTCATTATCAGTACGAATGCGTTGGACGGATTTTCCAAATTGATTTTTGGATAAAGTAAAGAATGTTCTCAAATGGGATAGAACTTGACTTTTAGATTGCATGAGAAATACCCAAGTAGCACGTGAGAAGTCATCTACTATTGTGAAGAAAAAACACGAGCCATCACGATGTGGTGTGTGATATGGCCCCCAAACATTGACATGAATCAAGGAAAAAGAGCTTGCAGTGCGGGAAGTGCTATTTGGAAAAGGCGCATGAGTCTGTTTTGCTAAGGGGCAAATAGGGCATTGAGGATAAGGAAAAGAGGCAATATGATCCAATCTTTGATGACTAAGGAAAATTTTATCATTGGTAGCAGTGTTACACAATGATTTTTTATTCAATTCAATAGAAGATAATTTGAAATTACTAGGAAAATTGATCTAGAAATATATCCCTTGCGAGACACTACCCAAGCCCATCAGTTTTCCAATCGAAAGGGCCTAAAAAAAACAATTATCAAAATTGAATATGATTCGACAAGAATTTTCCTCACAAGCTCGAGAAACTGATATGAGATTGAAATGGAAATCTAGAACATAGAGCACATTTCGAAGTGTAATGAGTGGACCAAGATCAACTATGTCAGTCATCATGACATGTGTGGTGTTTCCATTCGGGAGTTGCACTGAAATGGGTAAGTGCAATTTTTCGATTTTTGAAAAGAAATTTTTATTGGAGACAATGTGGTCACTAGCTTCGGAATCTATTATCCATGCATCCTTGGAAATTGAATTCATCAAGCAATATGAAGTACCTGTAAAACTCCTGCTCTTATCAGAAGTGTCCAACCTCTTTAAGGCCTTCAGAAGTTCTTGATACTAGTCATCATTAATTGTTGGACACAATCTATCCGGATGTTGACCTGTGACTTGAAAAACTGTCGAAAAATCCCTTTTTCCTTTTTCTATGGGTTTGCCATGCAATTTCTAGTAATTATCGATCGTATGATGTGGACGTCGACAATAATCGCAGTATAATTTTATTTTTTCTTTAAAATTACCCCTTGATGATGTGGTAGAAGGAGAGATGTTGGATAATTTAAAAGCTAGTGCCATCGTGGCTCCATGAGGACCGTCCAATCCTACGGACGATCGAATACTGCAAGCGCCGTTCGATCCAGATGGGGCGATTACGTATGAGCCGTCCGATCCAGATGCAAGGGACGAATATGAGCCATTCGATCCAGTTAGTGGATGAGGTTGTCGCGAGCTGTCGGATCTCTTCATCAAATTCGGCCCGTCCATCCTTCTTTTTCTCTCTTTAGCGGAGGCAAACCCTAGGGTTTCACTTTGTCTCTCCCCCCGCCCATTTGTCGCAGCCCCTCTGTTTCCACCCGTATAGGCGAAGAGGGCCATCCCTTCTCCGGCATTCAGGTGGTCGAAGGTGGCAAGGCGCTGGTTCTCTTCCTGGACGGCGAGTTGGTAAATCCGTCCAAGTGGCGGCATAGGCTCCATCGTCAAGATCTATGAACGAAAAGCTTGGTAAGATTCGTTCAATATTAAGAGGAATTGGGTCACCTTTTCTCGATCATTTATGTTTCGATACTACTATAAGGTTGAGTCTGGCCCTTCTAGCTTCTCTTCGACTGCTTCTAGTTCGTTCCATAAAGCCGAAAGTTTGTTGAATGTTGCGGTTATGCTCATGTTCCCTTGTTTCAGATCTGAGAATTGCTGGGTTAATGAAAAAGTCTTGACTAGATCTAATTTTCCATACATTTCTTTGATAATTTCCCACATTTTCTTCGAATCCTCTGTCGAGGGTAGTCTGGCCGCGACTTCGGGGGTGATGCAGTTTCCAATCCACGTTCGGATGAGTTGATTGCATTTCCTCCATAGTTGTGCTGCTCGCTCGTCGGGTGGAAACGGGACTATTTCGTCGATAAAACCATCGTTGTCCTTGGTGACTAGTGCTCGCCGAAACTCCTGTGACCAGTTTGAGTAGTTGTTGACTCTGGATAGTTGCTGTGTGATGATTCGTAGTTCTGGTCCGTCGACCGTTGACGTGTAGAGCGGGTTGCCGGGTTCTGGGCGACCGCTAGTCGTGGCAAACGAGTACGGGAAGAAACCGGGTAGGGATTCAAACCCGGGCTCGAATTACCCGACTCGCCCATATGACCCGCATATGAAAAACCCGGGCCGATGGATGGGCTTGCCCCGCTTGCGGCTAGTGGGCTCCCATCGGGTTGGACGTTGTATCCTTGGACCCCTAGCGATGATGCATTTGGGCTTGGCCCAAAAAATAATGGATAGGGCTGCATCTGAAATGGCAGCCACTGGTAAGGTTGGCCCGCTGTAGGCTGGCCAGTAGTGGGCTGGCCCATAGTGGGTTGTCCTAGATTAGACTGAGCCTGGGAAAGTTGCCACCGCCCATGTTGGGCCATATTGGTTTGTTCCTAGGCTTGAACCTCTGAAGTTGGGTTCTGGTCTTCTGGAGCTCGCGTGTTTTGATCACCAGATGTAGGGAGAAGACTTTGTTGATTCTACTCCATGGTGAGAAGTTCCTTTCTTCAATTGATTTCTTTATGACAGATTTGATTCATGCACTGATAATAACTTTACTTTGCAGGTTAAATTTCCTTGTTGCAACAAGAATATAATGCAGGTAATCACAAGGCAGAAGTTGTATAAGGAGCTAACAAGGCTCTGATACCATGAAAGGAGATAGGAAAATTCAAGGAAGACAAGGAAGGATTGACATGAGAAGAAAATTGTAGGAGAATTTTCTGTATTTTTCTGTGTATTGAACAATGTATAGAAGCAACAATATAAAGTGAAAGGAAAGCACAATAAAGAAGGAAAGATTATATACTCTATTATACGTGTATAAAATCTAATCCTAACTTGACTTAATTATAATCGATATATTCTCGATATCTTCAGACATATCTTCCAACACTCTGCCACTGTACAACGAGGGTTCGAGCCATGGCGATAGCCCAGCGGTGTAGGTAGCGATCTGATGAGCACCTGACTTTTGGGAGAGATTTTGTCTCTTTTTATTTGTACTGACCAGCTAACTGACGAAGGACTCGTGTATGTAGCCAAAGGGGGGGCGGGATATCTAGTGTTTGTATTCCTAGTGTGTTTTTTGTACACATCCCCCTCCATAACTCCATCTCCCGACTTGTACAAAGACAAGACTGATAGTAAATAAAGTCGAAGGCAGCTCATTTTCTGATGTTTAATGGTTATGGTTGCAATGTACTGTCAAGAATTGTTTGTGCATAATTCTCCTAGCTTAGCAACCCCATAAGACAAGTAATCAAGAATTGGCGTGCTACACATGGTAATGCTTTTGTTCCTGGGAACAATTTTTGAGTATTTAAAGGTGTTTGGTAATTGTTCAAAATTTTTATTCTCGGGATAGAAATGCATTTGGAAAAACCTTAGAATTTCTAGTCCAAAATATTTTCTTTTAATTTTTTAATGATTTAAATACATTTTTCTTTTGTTTTTCGTCTTTTTTACTTTTTATTTTTCCCTTACTGGCTGAGTGAGGTCTGGTGAGTTTCGACAAGCCTCGCCTAGCTCGGTGAGCCTCGTCGGGCCACTAGCAAGGGTTGACCTCGCCCAGGCGGCACAAGGTAGGCCTTGCCGTGGCTTGGCAAGGCCAAGCCTTGCGCCGTTTGGCAAGGCCGACCTCACACCGCTTGGGCAAGGTCGACCCTCACCAGGCTAGGCAATGCTTGCTTGGCCACCGACGAGGCTTGGCCTCACCCGGATCTGCGAGGCCGAGCTCGCCGGAACTCGCCTAGCCACTCGCTGGCAATAGCTGGCGTTGGCGATGGTGGCTGGTGGGTGGCGATTGGGCAGCAGTAGGCTGAGGGAGGAAGAAGAAAAGGAAAGAGAAAGAGAAAAGAAAAAAAAAAGGGAAAAAAAACTGATTTTTGAAGTTGTTCCCAAGAACAAGAAGCAATTTTTTTATTCTTAATTCCGTTCCAAATTTATTCCCGGGAACAAATTTGTTCCCGAAAACAAAAAATTTACCAAACACATTTCTGTTCCAGGGAACAAAAAATCCACTCCCGGGAGCAAAAGAACATAATCAATTGTTCCCGAGAGTGTAACCATGCAGGGCCTTAGTCTTTTCTATCGGTAGAGAGCAAGGGAGTGCAAAAGAGACCAAGACGTGAGCAAGCATAATAGGGAATGATGGAGCTAGCGAGGCGTATCGGACGGATGGTATATGGTGAGTAATGGGGGCTCGACGGTGGCAGGACAGCGGCTGGATCTCGGCCAGCGTGAGAGACGATAGAATGAGAGAAGTCAAGCCCTCTCAACGCGCATAAAAGGATGAATCGGGCAGGTCTGGCGATGATTCGGGACCCACACTCCAAGATAGTTTGACGCCCATTGACTCGGCCCAGGACTATTTGGGCCCAAAATAATCAGCCCAGTTTAGGTGTTCCATCCGGGTTTTTGGGCTCCTTTTTTTTTTTTTCCCTCTGATCCGCCCCTAGTATTAGCAGCAGCAGCAGCAGCAGTATCATGTTATTTGGGTTACATGACTTTTACTGAACTTTATTAATTACATGACCTAAGTTTACAATGTTACAAATAGAATTATATTCAAGACTAGTATGTGGGCAGACAAGTGTGTGCAAAGTAGGAGGAGAAAGATGACTAAACAAATGTGAAGTGGGTCATTTATCATAATCTATATTTATTTCCTAAAATTAAGAGTATCCTAATTTTAAATTTTTCATGCATAGTCGGAGAGAGGGGGAGGGGATTTCATTATAAATTATGAGATTAGGGTATGCAAGGACGGCAACAACGTACACTTACGGGCGAGTAATTCATAGAAACAACTTTGGAGTTGTCAAAAAAGAAAAAATCCTTGTAACGTCATAAATGACTAAAATTGGTAATGACTTCTTCCTATGGTTCGATAACTGATGCTGACCAACGAACTCACTACCCAATGTAGGCTTTATTGCCACAACCACATTAGACACGCAAAGAACCCATGAAGAATTCCACGAAGGTAAATCGCCTCAAGTGTCAAAATGAAGCTTATAAAGAGTCATTATACCTACTCCCTTGGCTTTGATACCATGTCACAAGGATTTGTGGTATAATTAGAGAATCGATTAGTGATTTAAAACAAACTTAATTAAGCTTAAGCTTAATTAGTGACTTAATAAATTAATTAAGTCTATGTAATATATGTATATATATATTATGTAACATCTTGAATTTCGACCTATTCCGGGATATATGAAATTGTTATTTTATTAATGCGCTGTTAGTTACGTTTACTTTGAGTTGGCCTTTCATGAGTTAACAAACTGTTCGGAAAGGCAATTAGGGATCGATATGCGTACCACTAGTGAATTTAATCAGGGATAGGCCGCTCGACCATAAGAATCAAAGAGGAATGATACCACACTATTGCAGGCCAATTAGCGAATGGAAATAAATCGATTTGGCAAAATTACAAGGTCGGATTGCGGGTGATTCCGCATGATTTCGATATTGACTGCGAATGACGTTAAACTGATTTTCTTTTGGCCCTATACTCAGCGTGAACAATTAACCCCTAGTGATTACATGACAATCGAGGATCGCCATGATTTCAATATGCACGATCGTGGATTGAAAAGCTATCAACCATCGGTCAAACGTGCGAGAACCCCTAAATGCTGCCCGAAAGTTAGGTCGTACTAAAGTCGTCATTGATCAATTTTAATCACGAATTTCAATCAGGTATTGGGTATCAAACTTTTAATGATGTCGAAACTAAAATATTATACGTTGCCTCATTGATTCTCGAATTTATCGATAAGTTCGAAATTATTAGAAAATGATTCAATGGGTCGAGTTTTGGAGCCAAATATTTGAGAATTTGTGCTTCAGGGGCAAAAAGACCAAAATGCCCTTTCTAGAAGCTTGTTTAGGATTTTTTTTTATTCTATTTTCCTTTTCTTTTTCTTTTCTTCCTCCCACCTTCCTCCACACATTTTCTTCCCCCTTCTTTTGTTGACCCACGTTCTCTCTCTCTCTCTCTCTCTCTGTGGTTCCTTTCGGTTCTTTCTCCCAAAACAGCTTCTATGTTGCCCCCAAATCAGCCACCCTTGCCGCATGCCAAAGCCGCCATACGCCACTGGATAGTCTGAGCCCATCCTGCCATCACCCCTCTGTGAGCCGCGTCTGTTGCCATTCTTTTTCACCAAATCAGAACCACCCCATTGCTGAGACCCATTTTTGTCGCCGCTTGTCTCGATATTTCGGACGTAGCCGTGTGTCGCCCTCGCCACCGCCGTCGCACCCATGTCATCGGAATCACTAAATTGTGAGTTGATTTTCTAATCCCTTAGTTAGGGGTTAATCTTGCTTAAGAGTAGTTTAATTAGTTTAATCTTTGATTAATGCTTCGGATGATGGTTAATTAGCAATAGAATATTATTGATTAATCTTTAGTGTTAATCATGGTTAGAATAAAGAAACCGTGGTTAGACTAAAGTAACTGAGGTTAGATTAAAGTAACCTTGGTTGGGTTAGTTAACCGTAGTTGGGTTAATTAACTACAGTTGGTTAGAATAGTAACCATGGTTAGTATTAATAAATATTATTATTTTTTTTGGAATAATAAATAATTATTTATTATTTTCGGAATTATTAATTAATTAATTAAATTATTTTATAATTTTGAATTATTAATATTGTTATTACTATTCATTTCTGAAAATTAGTTTTTTTTTGGGAAAATAATTAATTGTGATTATTTATGGGAAATGATTTTAATTGAGTATTTTCTGAGAAAATTACTATGGTCTAATTTTCTAATGTCAATGGTATTGTATACTACATTGTCAAATGACATTGGTTTATTAAAGAATGGTTTTATTAAATGAAATTATTTGGGTTGCATAATTAATTATGGGATTGGAAAATAATTATAAGTATTTTGTGGGACTTAAATTATTTCATCGGAACAATCGACTATAGTATTATATGCTTCTTAAATTACTATCTTTGAGTATAATTATAGTTTATACTTATTTTGGGATAATCGAGTATTGATGGGAATAATTGATTGTTGTAGTCATGAGGAAACATGTTTATTTATTATCGAATATTGAGACGCGTGTTTATTTACTATTGAACATTGAGACGCGTGGTTGGATACCGATAATTATTGAGGTATGTGATGATTTTGGAAAAGTATGCAAGTACTGTGATGTTGATTGGTCGGAATTTATTGTCAAACTATAACTTGAACTATTGATTGTTGCAATTTTCGTGAGTGAATGGACTGTTGCTGTTATATGTGACCGCCGGATATTGCTGCATTTCGTTATACGTGTGTCAATTACAATAGCATGTCACGTGAGCACGAATTATGTCGCATTCATGACCAAGTAAAAGCAAAACAAGAATGAACTGTTTGTTGATGTGTTACATGGTCAGATTAAAGTTGATAGCCCGATATAGCCAAATGACCACCAATCCTTCGGGGTTGTGTTGACCATTGGTCGCCTGATAGTAGTCAGATGCGGAGTCGCGGTTGAGGCCGGGCCCATGCTCTTTAAGGAATGCCGTCGGTGGGGGAGAGCCCATGACGTTGCCATGCCTCAAAGGGGAGGACGATGCCTGGTCTACGACTAGTTGACCGCCAACCATAAGATTGTGCCGTGGCCTTAAGGTTCGTAATAATCGGAGCACGTTTGAGCATTGAGATATGAGAAAGTTGTGCTATGCTTTGATTATTTGCATGTCCCTTACTTTTGTTATGAGGTGATTGACGGTTTCTGCAGGTTGCATGTGCCAAGGCCAGATAGGGTCGCCTGTGTTTGCATCTGCTTATTGAACTGTCATTTGATAATGCTACTTGAGGTGTGGTATTGTGTTGATTGTCGAAACTAGGTTGCATGTTAGATAACCCTTGAGGCGAGTGAAATTTCTAACTGAGGCTTAGGGTTTTGACTTATTGAGATTTTATCTCACTGGTTATTGAATAACCATTTTCAGGTCCGTAGGATGGAGGATCAACGCGTGTTACGGCTTGTGGCCGTTTTTTTGAAGGGAGTAGATTAAACCTGGCTTGTTGGTTTCATTGGCTTGATAGGAAGATGTCCGTGGTAAGGGCTTATACTTGTAAACTTCCTAGGGTTAATCAGTAGATAAATAAAGCGGCACTTTGAAATGTGTTATTGTTGGATTTTCCTGCTATCCCTGCTGTTGTAATTGACTAGGGGTTTGTGATTCACTTCTGCATGTGTTTAATTAAAAGACAAAAATAATGGTCGGCAACGCATCCTGGGACATCGCATCTAAATGACCGCGAGAGAACAGGGGTTGTCACGTACTCGAGGGTCGGGGTGTATATATATATAAGAGAAGTATCTGCATCGTCAGTGTGAAAAATCATGTGCTAAGCATTTAAAGTACATACAATGATGGAAGTCTGTTATAAGAAAAAATAAAAAAATCCTTGCCCCTTTTATTGGGCTTTAGCTTGGCCAATCAAAGCCGGGCTAGAGGTCATTCCTACAACGTCCTATTTTTGTGGGGCGGTATTTGACCATGCAAGTGCAAAAGGAGCAATCGGTCCAAAAGAGGGACTCACCCTATTTGAGGAGCAAGTGTCACACACCTCCTATGGTTACACAAGTACATCTTATCTCATTGTGATCATTATAGTGCCCTAACTCAAGCTCGCTTTGCCGCTCTTTCTCATTTCATGTCGTACGTATACTTCAGTCACTTCTGAAGTATCGGAGGGTCCTCTTAAGGCACAGCTCAAGAGGATATCTTTTCTTCGTGATTTGCAAGTTTGCCCACTATTAGTGGAACTTGCCGCTGCCACTGAAAAACTAGCCCAAAAAGAAAAAAATGCATTAACACAAACGGAAGTCATGTTCTGGCACACTCTGCCTTCGATTTTAGTCTGTCACCTTCCAAATCTGTATGGGGAGTTTCATCAAACACTTTCTAGGCATTCTTGGGCCTCTGATTGTTCTTCCTTGTTTCTTCTTCCTAGAAGCCCCGACTCTTGGCCAACTTTATCCTATCTATGGAAAACCCACATGGCACAGCCACCTAAGCATGGGCCGCACTTGGAGTTTCGTTGATTGGACTCAATTCTTGATTGCGCTGCTAATTGCATCTACATAGAACTTGGAATGTAACTCATTTAGATGCTTATAACAAGATGATCGAGACACGAAACTTCCATTATTTCACAAGGTTGTCGGGCACTAGATGAAAAACGAATGATTTGTGCCATTGGACCAGAGCCCAATTTCTTGCTTGTTGCGTCCACTTGCTGTAAAGTAGAGAGACCTAAATTCATCGGGAACCACACGCCCAACATTATCGCCAACGAGTACGAGATTTCAAGATGAGGCTATGACCCATGTTAAGACTGATGCCTCGAAATTTGCTAGCTGAGAGGCATTCGCATCCACATTCTCCAAGTATTTCGCCCGTCCGATGTGACCTTATTAATTGCACCAAAATTAAGATGAGTGAAATTTGGTTATCACTTAATTGAATTGAGGATACTGTATGCCGCCTTGGTTAGTGAAATTGCAATTCCATTTTTGTGATGTTTTCAGTTCTTAAGAGACACTGCAATTACTCTGTGCGCTCGTAATTTGGTATCACCACCTTACTTGATTGAGCAATTAAGTCATATAATCTTTGTTGCTTCCGCACATTCTCATATGTTAAAGTATGCAGATCAAGTCATCATAGCTTCTATGATAGTGTGCTATTGATATCTCTTAGGAGAGCCCTCGGATCTGCACCCTTGGATTTGCACCAGATCCAGTGCCTCAAGCGGCCAAGCCCTCGAATCCACGCCACCTTGTTGGTTTCGGATCATCGCGTGGTGGACGCCGGTTATCCTGACAACCTTGTCGCCTCGATTCTCGCAAAAACAAACCTCTCTTTTCTCTTGAGGATTGAGGAAATGAGCTTTGAGAAATCGTCGCCTCCATCTCTGGGCGCAGTTCCTCCTCTTTGGCCTCGGTTTCCCCGTAGGTCCGATTGCATCCTCACTACGATTCCAGTCTACTATTGTTCAGCTCTCAAGGGGGGTCTCTTTACTCCCAGGTGAAGATTCGATCCAAGAGAGAGTTTTTCACTTGTTTTGGAGAACACGCTCGAGGAGGAAGAAGGGGGCTTTTGCTGGGGGATTGCTGGGGATTTGTGGAACAACTGAAAACATTTGCTGGGGGATTGCCAAGTTTCTCACTAGTTCACAATCTGCAAAGCCAAGAATGCAGCCTAGGTATTTGACAAAATTTCTAAGAGAAGGAAAGCCTCTTTGAGCGTGTTCCATGGTTCAGCCCCTAGAACACGTCAAGCCAGACGCCACCCCTCGCCGCAATCAACATTCTACCACTCTGAATAATAGTGTACCTGTAGCAATGGTTAACACTCGGAGTGGAAAATCTATTTTCTCAAAGTCCTCGGTGTCCAAAAAGTTGAAGAACGAAGCTACCTTGGCCGAGATTAAAAGCACCCTATTTAAATCTTTGAAGGAGAAAAATGCTGAGATTTTAAACACAACCGCACCTAAACAAGCTTTCGATTGTGTTATTGTAGTTCATAATTATGATTTCAATGCAGGACTTGGCTATGGCAATCTTGATTGTGGAATGGGTATTAATATAGGTGGGGTTTTGCCTTCTACTATAAGACCCAATTGTGTTGTTGAGCCTGATGTTGGAACTTTCAATAAGGAAGCTGACTTAGGGGTAGCTAGTATTACGGGTAATAGTAGTATTGATGGAAACTTTTGTGGCCATATCCCACCCTCATCGATCCTTGCTACAAGCCCAAGTCCATCTTGGAAAAGCATTGGTATGGATAAGATCTCCTAGACAGCAAAATTAGATTTCATCCAACCCAACAAACTTGGTAACAAATTAGGTGCTCCTCCCCCTAAGATTATTGAAGAAGGGAAGACACATTTCTAGAATTGTTTTGTTGGTTATTTCCTTACTACAAATACCTCATTTTACTTGTGAGACGTATCGTTAAAAAACTATGGGGGAAAAAAAACCTTTTAGATGTTTCGGCGGCTATGGAGGATGGATTTTTCTTTTTTCAATTCTCTAATGTTCAAAAGCTAGTTGAAGTTATGGAGGTGGGGATATGGGACATAGCTGGCAAACTGTTGTTTTTACAAAAATGGCATCCTCTAATCAAATTGGAAAAGGCAAGGATTACTTTAGTGCCAATTTGGGTGGGTCTCTATAATGTACCTCATATCCTTTGGACCAAACCCAGTTTAAGCTATGTATGTAGTTTTCTTGGTAGACCTTTGTACATGGATAAGGCTACTAAAGAAAAACGTCAACTAACTTATGCTCGCACATGCATTCTCATGGATTTTGATAGTTCATTCTCGGAAAATTTTAAACTTGATAGGGGGAACGAGGAAACCTTTGGGATTACTATTGACTATAGTTGGATACCATTAAAGTGCAAAAAATGTAACTACTTTGGTCATTAAGGATTGTGTTATGCAAAACAAGGTAGTTTGGGTTCCTAAAACCCAACAAATGGTGAGAGCACCAGTTAATATTGCTTCTATTGTTCCCATCACATCTAAAAGAGTCTCTATAGTGTTGCCAAATGTCAATTACTCGGCTCCTCAACCGAATGTTCCTACTACCGAGGCTAGTAATTCCTCGGTTACTCAGCCAAAGACTCATATTCTTGCCACTTCCTAGTCGGGTTCATCCTCTATAGATGTCAAGCAAGTTGGAAGTAAGAAGAGAGGCTCCCACAACAAAAGTGCAGCTACTCCCAATGCTTCAACTATCTTAGCAAATAGATTGGCACTATTAGGAGAGGGCGATCATCCAGTTATCTCTAGCTGCCCCCTTGCTTTACTCGAGGATGTGAGGAGTGGGGCTGAACCTCCTGACCAATGAATCTCTTTTCTTAGAATGTACAGGGCCTTAATAGTAGCCCCAAACAAAAAGAGCTTGTAGATTTTGCTTTGTCTCAAGATCCTCATATCCTTATTTTGATTGAACATAAAATAAAAGAGGTAAATGCTGACTTTGTCATCAAAAACAAGTTTCGAGGTTGGAAATGCATTCATAACTATCAGAGTAGTAGTCTCAATAGAATATGGGTATTGTAAAAACCATCCATTATAAGCCTAACTATCAGGAAAGTTTCCGACCAAGTCATACACTGTCTTGTTGAGAATCCGGGAGATGACCTATTTCTCATTTCTGCAATTTATGGATGTAATACTGAAGTTGAACGGAGATCTTTATGGCTGAACATTAACTCATTCTCTGCACATAATACGGAAAATGTGCCTTGGCTACTAATGGGTGATTTCAATGAAACGAAAGATATAAATGAACAAATTGGATCTAATGTCCGTTGGACTTTTGGAATGGATGGGCTAAACACTATGATTGAGGAGCTTGCACTCATTGAGCCTCATTCCATAGGTCCTTTTTTTCACATAGACAAATACAAGGTCCAATGATTATCTTAGAGCGAGCAAAATTGACAGGGTCTTCATTAATTCAAATTGGCAACACGAGTACTCTCATTATTCAATAGAATTTCTGCTGCCGGGTGTTTCAAATCATTCCCCTTGCTTGGTATGTCTTGACACTACTGCTAGGAGAAGGAAGCCATCTTTCAAATTCTTCAACTTTTGGACCGAAAGTTGCAATTTTCTACCGATAGTCCATGCTTGTTAGCAACAGGATATTAGAGGATTGAAGATGTTTATTTTGGTAAAGAAGCTCAAAGCATTGAAACAATGACTCAATCTCTTGAATAAATCTCAATTTAGTGACTTGCGTCTGAAGGTCAATATAGCCAAGGAGAACTTAAAATGATTACAACGAGTTCTTGCTTCGGACCCTTACAATATAAGCACACAAGAGGAAGAAAAGGCACAATTGGAGCAACTACTTGCCCTTAGCAAACATGAAAAAGTTCTCCTAAAGCAAAAATATCGAAATTTATGGCTTAAAGAAGGGCACAACAACAACAAGATTTTCTTTACCTCCATGATGGGTAGAAGTGCTCATAACAAAATTACTCAGCTCTCATTTGATGATAGAACTATTATCACAGATGAAAACACTCTTAAGGATACAATTATCTCCTATTACCATCACATAATTGGCAACTCTAGGCACATTCATATCCCTTATGAGCGATATGCCTCCTTATTCTCTAAAGATGTAAATGACCTCATGGCTACGCTAAGCTTTCAACGTACTAAGATACTTAGAATTCTCAAAGGCATCAACGACTTCAAAGCTTCAGGTCCAGATGAATATAACAATTTATCCACAAAAAAGCCTGGCCCATCATAGGACATGACATAGAAGATGCTATCATGGACTTCTTCTCCTCAAGAAGGATGTTGAAAATTATAAATTCTACTCTCATATCTCTTGTGCCAAAGGTCCGAAATCCATCCTGCATGACAGATTTCAAACCCATATCAAAGCTACTTGCAGAAAGAGTCAACTATTTTCTTCATTCGGTTGTTGGCCTCAACCAAACTACTTTCATCTCAGGTCAACAAATCTCGGAGAATATTTTGTTTTGCCAGGAACTCATTCACAACTACTATAAAGGCAACAAAGGTAAATGTGTGGCAATAAAAATTGACCTCATGAAAGCTTTTGACATGGTAAAATGTGAGGCAGTACTTGGGGTTTTAAAAGCTATTAACTTGCCACCACATTTGATTGATATGATAGCCCAATGTATAACTACACCGAGGTTTTCGATAAACCTTAACGGCGAACATGTTGGCTACTTTGCTAGCACCAATGAACTACGACAAGGTGACCCACTCTCTCCTTATCTTTTTGTCTTGGTTATGGAGATTCTTAATAGAATTATTATTGAGAAAGTGGCTATATCATTGGTGTTGCAAAACTAAGAGAATCACTCACCTATGCTTTGCTAATGATTTGTTTCTTTTTGCTCATGGGGATGCCGATTCTGTTATCTGCCTTATTGAAGCACTTGATGATTTTGTAAATCTCACTAGACTACATTTTAACTCAGATAAATGCCAAATCCTTTTCTTTGGATTTGCCGAGGTAAAAAAGGGTATTATATTAGATCACACGCCTTTCCCCGTAGGCACCCTTCCAATTAGATACCTTGGTGTTCCTCTTGTCGCTAGACAACTCATGCATTTAGATTGCAAAAGTTTGACCGACAAAATCTTCAAAAAAATATATGGTGGGGGCATGCAACATATTAGCTATGCCGATCATCTTCAGTTGGCCAAATTTGTACTTATTTCCATCTATACTTATTGGATGCAAATATTTTTTACTTCCAAAGAAAACCATATACGAAGTGGAGAAGAAGATTAGACAATTTTTATGGAGTGGAAATATGGAAGGCCATCGATTGCATAAAATTGTTTGGGAAATTATTTGGTTGCCAAAAAGGGAGGGAGGACTAGGGTTGCTCAATATAAGTCTATGGAACAAAGTTGAATTGGGCCGCATGTTATGGAGTGTCATAAATTGTCCATCGTCGTCATTATGGAGTAAGTGGGTTCATAGTATCAAACATAGAAGCATTCCAATTATGCAACTTGAAATTAAAGGTAGTATGGCATGTAGTTGGCGCGGTATTCTTAAACTAAAGCTAACCTTAGCTCTGGCCATATCTAGACAAATATATTGTTGCAAAGAGTTATACAATGAACTCACGAATGTGGGACTAGCTATGAGATGGTACTAACTGATATTGATAGGTGGGGTTAGCAAACACAATTTTATCATATAACTAGTTTGTAGAGATAAACTCCTAACAGCAAATATCATATCACGTTAGATGCCTACAATAGCAATCCATTGTAATTTCTGTTTGGTTAATTTGAAAAATCGAAATCATCTAATCTTTCAGTGCACGTGGAATCCTTGCACAATACGGAATCCGCCGTAACTTAGGAGAATGGAATGATGAAATCCAATGGATGATCAAGGCTACCAAAGGTAAGGACTTGGCAACAAGGCTTCTCAAAGTAACTTTTTTAGCAACCATATATTGCATTTGGATGGAATGTAACTGTAAACATTTTCAAAACAAGTCAAATGATGTCCCCATCATTGTGACTAAAATTCGTAAGTTTGTCAGAGGCCGAGCATCATTTTACAAAAATTTTAAACCTTTCCAGACAAATGTAATTTTGGCTACTATATAGAGATTCTCTCACTCCATTTTTTTGCGTTCTTAGCTATCTATGTAATGATGGGGAATCCTCCTATACTCTTGTATGTAATCTTATAAATGATACTGACATTTCAAACCAATATATATATCTTATGAAAGATTGCTCTCATCAAAAGGATAGATTCATGATAAATGTTTTATGTACATACGTTGTTTGAATTTGATGTCAATGGGCAAGTGATATTTATATAGCTTAGATAGTTCTTTACATCCTTGATTGATCCTAATTATTAGATTTTATATGTTGAGCATAAATATCAAATTTGAGTTACCTTCGATTCTCTTGTAATTTTAATTGCCGAGAATTGAGTTGTACATTGTTTTATATTCATTTTTGAAAGTTGTTGCCCAACGTTTTTGAATTTAAATTGCTGAGAATTGTTATTTAAGGACAACCTACCTTCTTTTGTTTTACCATTAAGAAACTGCCCCAAAATATGTTTTTATTCTAAATTAACATAGTGTTTTGGTCGGAAATTAACATACTTAATTTATTTAGCTTTTCTTTTGGTTAGCCATTATTTGGTTCGGTTGATTGATTTTTTGCTAATATTACACCGGGCAAAAGGAAATATTACTAAAATTAACATGCTTTTGATATCAGTGACTGTTTTTAATACATATGAGATATTTTTGCATAAATTGAAATTATTTATACCATGACATAAACATTTACTAAGTACAAGTACCATTTATTAAGAGTAATGTGCAATCTTATCAATAGGTTAAAAAATGAACTGGACGGATATCTTATGATATTTTTCAACATTAAGATATAGGAAATTATGGTTAGTTCACTTGATGACAGAAAACCCTCTGAAAATATATAAAAAAATTCTTGTGGATGGACTAACCAATCACAGCGGGCTCCTTTTTTTTTCCCTGGATATCATGAGAAAATGAAATTTTACGCATGAAAGTTTGTTAGGGTTGTTCCACAAGTTGTCCCTGTGCAATATATCCTTAACCAACCAAAAAAGGCAAAGGGTGCGTTTGGAGCTCAAAGCTATATGAGAAAATGCAAATTGTGTTTGATAAAATTTCTTTGCAAATAGGCTTTGAGTTGAATATGTGTTTAGTTAAAAAAGCTCTTACAATGGGCTTTGAGGGTATATATAATTTTTGGAAAATTGAACTAAACCCTTTGCCGTATCGGTGAAGGGCTATGGTTGCTACCGGTCGTCGGTTGAGGTCGCCTAAGGTTACGTAACCCAACCGAGGGCCGCCAGAGATCGCACGACCTCAGGCAACCCTTAGCGAGGGTCGTCAACCCAGGCGGCCGTCCACCCAGGCATCGCACAACCAAGACGACGATCGCTTGGGTTGAGCAACCCTCGCCGAGGGTCACCTAAGGTCATGCGACCTCTGGTGGCCCTTGGCTAGGTTGCCCAATCCTCGCAGAGGTCGTTCAACCTTGGGCAACCTCAATCAATAGCCGCCAATGCCAGATATGACTCACCGACAGCTGTAGCCCTTCGCTGGACTGGCGAAGGGTTGCCTCCTTTTTCAATAAAAGAAAATTTTAACTAGGGGCAAAATCAGAATTATGAAGAATTGTTGAGGATAGTTTTGGAAGGAAAAAAATGTGAGCATTTAGCCAAATGCTGAAAGCCCAAAGCTAGTCCCTATTAGCATTGAGCTTTCAACATTCTCAAGACTAGTTTTCAGTTGAAAGCTATTTTCAAATTGTTACCAAACGATCCAGCATTTCTTCAAGGGTCTTTTAAGTCTGAAAGCCCATTGGAAATGTTGAACCAAACACACCCAAAGTTATCATCCCACATTCCATATATTTAGTTTGTAGTTACTTTTTTTTTTTTATTGCCTTTATATTTCCATTTTCACCGTATGTCTCTTTGTGCAAAGGGCTCTGAATTTGATTATGCTTATTATTGTTTGTTGGGTGTAAATTTTCTTTTCAATAAATTTTACTTTCAGTTACGAAATTATGCACCAACTTCACATGCCAAATCAATTCGAGAACATATATCTATACAATTGTATAATAACACCTTGATTCTAAAATTGACACATGACACTTAAATAGTTAGAAAGGAAATCTCGTTGTTTCGATAATCAGATTTGCACTAAAATTGACACGTGGCCACCTGGGCTTCACTTGAGCTAATATGATGCACTACTAATTAGATAGATTACTCATGCGAGAATAATCTCATATACATTAATTTCAAGAAGATGTTGACTAGACCTTAGAATTTAGATTGAGGGCAAGTAAGTTGCTAAATTTGATGAGTAGTATAGGATCAATGGTGGCGATTCATCCAACAAGTCTAAGCAAGTATTTGCCATTCCAAGTGGGGAGTACAGACACTCCAACACTCTTATATGGAAATCCTAGAAAAGAAAAAAGGAACATGAGTGCATTTAAAAAAAGAAGAAGCAAAGGAGGGTTAATAATGAAAGGGAGAGCAGTGAGGATCCATCAATTAGATTTGGGCCTGGTGGATCATGAGTTGATTTTAGTGCTTTGAAGCACTGTAAATTGGATTCCAAATAAAAAGCAAAGGAGGGTTACTAATGAAAGGGAGAGCAGTGAGGATCTATCAATTAGATTTGGGCCTGGTGGATCATGAGTTGATTTTAGTGCTTTGAAGCACTATGAATTGGATTCCAAATAGAAAGCAACAGAAGGAAAACAAAGTACCTTAGCTCAATTGAACTTCAACACCTGATTCCATCATTTACCACTTCCAGAACTTGCTCCTATGCCCTTTAATTTTCTTTTCCATAAAGTATTAAACACGACCTGACTGCTTCAACATCTGCGGTGAAACAAGTCATCTAATTCAGAATTAGGACATATATTCAGAATGATCATGCACCCACTATAAAGATTCACCCACATCAAGTCTCAATCTCTTTATCCACTGGACTAACTTTTCTAAATTCTTGACAATGGAGCCTATGTGAATCTAGAGAGATGCAAGTAACAAAGGACGTCTCCATCATCTTTTTTTTTTTTCCTTTTTTTGGTAGAAAATGAAGCATGCTTTTGCTTTGATAAAGCATTGCCAAAAGCATAGAGTAGGTTCATCATTGTACGGCATTTAATCCTTTGGCTGCCCCACAGAGGATGTCTCCATTGCCAAAATTTGCAAAGCCTCGCTAATAATGACTCAAATGGACATGATTTAGATAGTGAATAGTCTGAAATTATTTGACTACTCACAAAATTTTTCGATGGTAATGCAAATTCCTGATTAAATTAGAGAGCAAATGTGACTTCTATCGGTAAGGTTTTAAGAGATTTTAGTGATTTTACTTGTGAAGGCGAAGTACGAAGATCAAAATGATATTTCATCTTTCAACTAGAAATCGACACTACCCGAGCATGATAAGTTACCTTTCCCTAATCTTCATTGTCTTACCATTTTCACCCACAATATTTTTCCTGTGTGCAAAGGGCTTTGAATTTCATTATGCTTATCATTGCTCGTTGGGTGCAAATTTTCATTTTAAGAAATTTTACTTTCAAACACAATTATGCACCAACTTCATATACAAAATTTTAAAATATATATCTACATAATTATATAATAACAACCTATTTCTAAGATTGACACACAACACTCTAAATAGCTAGAAAATATTTGTTCTTATTTGGAAAATTAGATTTACTACATTGCTCAATATAATAAAAACAATGTGGCCACCTAGGCTCCACCCGAGCTAATATTGAGGGCAGGAATAAACTGAATCCCACATTACCTGGCGAAGGTGAGGTAATGTGCTATTTAATGAGTGTCCACCATGCTTTCACTATGGGCAATTATAAGCTCTTGAAATATCTAAATTGGAAGTTAAGACTATTAGTTGGTCTATCGAGAACACTGAGTAGTAAGAGTATTATATGAGTAATTTTTAATAGCTTAACCAAGAATCTGAGGAGGAGACATGATACAAATACTCACATTTATTTGATGGTTAAGGACAAATTTAAGCTCTTGAAATATCTAAATTGGAAGTTAAGACTGTTAATTGGTCTATTGAGAACACTGAGTAGTAAGAGTATGATATGAATAATTGTTAATAGCTTAACCAAGTATTTGAGGAGGAGACATGATGCAAATACTCACATTTATTTGATGGTTAAGTACAAATTTTGATGACGTAATTTATTTTAAGGAGGATAGATTGTAATATTCCAATCTTTTGACTTGGCAATGGCGCCACTTGTTTTGAAAAAAAAAGGAAATAAGAGGGTTGAAAAGTCAAAGGAAAGGGAAAAAGAATAGTAAAATAAGAGCTTCATCTTTTAAGTGATCCAACCTGTTGAGAAAGAGATAGAAAAGAAAGAGAGAGAGAGCTATTAGTGGGAAACTTCTGGGAGTTGTTTTCCTTTAGGTATGACATAAGGAAGTGATGTATATAGTTATTATCCATTGGGTTGACTAAGTTCTAGTTGTACAAGTTCTTTTGGAAGATGATAAAAACTCTAATATATAACCAATTTGTTGGTTTATCTATCAAGTTGTTGGTTATGTTTGAGATGCGTTCTTCATGTGGAAGGGCGGCCATTTCATGCCCCTTTCTTGTAGATTTGAGGTGTGACAAAAAAATAAGCCAAACCAATTGTTTTACTCTTTTTACTCCTTCACTAAATCAAAATTGACAAACTTGGGTTGATTTCATCCTCATTTTGATTTCCTTACACCCCCAAAGAAACGGTTTTCTTCTTATCAACTACGCCAAATTTACCTTGGGATTTAAAGTGGTGTTAGAACAAACGATCAAAAAGATAAAAAAAAAATCATGTAAGTAAATTCAACGCTGTATTTACATTGTTTGATTAATTTGAACTACTATAAGGGTAGAGCATCATATGATTTAATTATACAGCAACCGACAGTGAAAATTATACCACATTCGAATCATTCATTACTCAGATATTATTAGTGTTTCTCAACCTTAATAACACATCACCTCTTAATCACATAAAGGAATACAGGACATCTCACAACAAGATTTAATTGGGATTGGATCTTCCACATGTCGATCGAGGGTGGTTGGGATGCAAAAATTGACAGATCTTACAATTAAGTCAACGAATAATATCTCGAGTGAGTTAATTTAGAGTTTTTGAATATTGAAAATCATCACAAAGGAATTTGGAAGACAATAAGGTCAGAAAAAGCTTCATCAGTGAAGCACTGTGCATTTGTCACGTTTTTTTTTTGGGGTCAATAGGCATTTGTGACGTTACAGTATTAGCACATGAGCGAAACTGTCACTTTACCTTTTCTCAAATAAGAACAGTTTCTGCTCGTGCTCTAGTTTTTATCCCTTGGGTTTCTTAATAACAGTTCACAATCCTTTCTTAATTTCCCTACGCTTCCTCAGATAAGCTACTACTTGGCGCTGCTGCACTAACGACGACTGTTGCTCCGACTGCTTCCAATCGATCTGACGAACAGCCCAGCCTCACCACTTGTATCCTCACGGAGTAGTAGCAAATCCGAACAAGTTGTTCCCGTTCATGCAGGTTAATCGAGTTCGCTCGGTCCTGCCCCAACGCCAAGACCACATTGGCAAGCAACACCATGAGCTAGCCATGATCTGTGAGTCCTTTGGCCAAGAACCATCGCTGGCCACTGCGTGGGCCTTGCCGTCTGCAGTTCCAATTTTGGAATCAAATCACAAATTAGGTTATTATCCAGTCCAAATTCGATTTGATAATATTATTGCCTAATTTGAACTATTGTGTCCTAACATTGCATGCATTGAGTGATAAGCATACCTCAATTCATAGGATTATGGATTGCACAGGAAATTAAATTTGATCCTTAAGCCCTAAGATCAAGCAAGCCCTAAGACCAAGCAATCGATTTTGTTTGCTTTCAAATTTGTATAGGATGGATATTCTTTGCTATTCATGCATATCTTATTTGATTTAGTATTTATCTTGTTAATTGATTTCTATATTTAAAAATACAAAAATATTACATGCTAGATTGGAATTTTTTTTAGATAATATAGCGTGTTCAATATAGGACTCCAAGCTAGAATAAAAATTAGTTCAAATTATCCTAATTTAGGCTAGATAACTATTCATTTTAGATAGTTTAATTTAGTGATTTATTAATTTCGAACTTTTAATAGAAAATATTAAAAAAAAATATCATGTGTGTCATATAGATTTAATTGCATTATGCTTGCATCATTACATGCCACGTCATCAAATGCGTCATGTCATGATGCATGACGTGGCATGTAATGATGTATTGCCACGTCATCACATATGCCACATCATCACAATGTCATTGCATTGTCAACATCGATGCCATATTATCAATTCCATGTCATTTAGTGTTTGCATGCTTATGATCATTTAATATGGAATTGCATGCCTAGTTAGAATAGGTCATGTAGACATAATTTAGAGCTAAATTTGCACTACATGCATTGCATCTAGTTTAGTTCTTCATTAAGAAAACAAATAAAAAGAGAATTATTTGAAGTTGATAATTAGTTCATAGCAATCATGTTATGCTAGGTATGGCTTTTAAATAAATACTTTGCATATAATTAATGCACTTTGCTTGCATTGAGTTATTTAACTTTTTTCCTTATTCTAGCAATTAATTTATTGCTTTGGTTAATGAGTGTTATTTTTATTGGGCACACCATGTTCACCCATTGCATGTTAGTGGCTAAGTTCAAAATTAATCCAAATTACATGCCAAAAATATTTCAAAAAAAAAAGAAGAGGAAATGTACCAAAAGAATGTTAGAGTAACAATCTCCCTAAAAGATCTTAAACATTATATCCATTGTATCTCACCCATTGAAGGTGAGAGAGACTAAAACAAATTTAAACAAACATAGGTGAATTTTTGAGACATGAAAGCATGCAAATGAGTGATCAAGAAGCCTACTTTGCCAAAAGTGTGACTTACGAAGCTGTCAAGGAAAACCACTTCTCATCAACACAATAATGTCAAAATAGTCGTCCACATTCTTCAATCGAACAGTTTTTATAGCATGTAGCAAGGGAAAATTGCAACTATAAAGTTAGAATGATAAAAATTTATTAGCTATCCATTAGGTACATGAGGATCAAGTTTTAGATTTAATTGAGAAAGACAACATTTCATAAGTAAATTCCCACTGCATGATGGTGAAAGCAACACGCACGAGTGATACCTCCTGATAAAAGCAACATTCAGAAATATATCTGAATTACAAAAGCTAGAAATATAAAGGCTCATTCCATGCAAGAAAAACAATTTCAAGGAGAAGATAAACAGCTTGAAGTGAAGAAAGACACAGGCAAGTTTTCTTATGAACTACCTAAGGATGGTGCTGGTGTGTGCTGTTGGTCACCACTAGGACACCCAAACTCAGCAATAGGATAGTAGGCAATGATAACTTCTCACAACTAGAATCTAATAGGTATAGGAGTATTGACATGGTCATCCTTCTCTTCACTTGAAGGACGTAGCCGCAAAGTCAAATCAACATATTAGAGTTTATGTAATTCAACAAAACGTATGAGTACATCTCAGATGCATAACCAAAATATAACTATTAAAAGTTTCCCATTATCAATGCTCTCCTCCTACAGAATAACAAGGGTCTGTATGGTAACTTGTCCGAGAATAACTAATTCTATTCTTTTGTTCTTGGGAGTAGATTTGGAATATAAATTTATTTGATAAGTTTTGTACTCCCGAGAATAGATTTGGAACAAAATTAAGAATAAAAAAATTTGATTCTTGTTCCCGACAAAATTCCAACAATCAAGTCCAAGGTTTCTTCTCTTTCCTTTTCTTCTTCTTCCTTTGGCCAGTTGCCGGCCTCAACCATGGCCAATGATTGGCTAGACAAGGGCTAGGGACCTCGTCAAAGCATTGCCGGTCCCTAGTGATGTCGAGCCATAGTGAGGCTCGGTCTCACCAGGCCATTGTTAAGTTGACATCGCCCAGCCAAGGCAAAGTTGACTTATTGGTGGTTTGGCGAAGCCGAGCTCTCCTAGCCAAGGCAAGGCGAAGCCTCACCATGGCTTGGCATTGCCAGGGGTTGGTGACACTCCGGCAAGGTCATCAGCTTGAGTCTAGCCGGTAACCACAGGAAAGGAATAAGTTGAACTGGAAAAAAGGAAGGGAAAAAAAGGAAAACAAAATAGAGAGAAAAATGTAATAAAATCATTAAAAATTAAAAGAAAATGTTTTGGACTAGAAATTTTTAGGGTCGTACCAAATGCAGTTTTATCCTCGGAATAAAATTTTGGGTAGTTACTAAATATTTTCAAATGCTCAAAAATTGCTCCTAAGAACATAATAAAAAAATCATTTTTAAGTAGAAATTATTTTCGGAAATAAAATGGTTATCATTTGCATCCTAATTGAAAGACCTAAAAAAGATTTGGAAATAATGATATGAACAACCATAGTCTAGTGAGTAGTATATTTCTTTTACGAAGATCAAACATTCAATTGCATCGTTATAAAAACAACATCACAACTCATTAATCCCAAATCCAGTCTACCATATATGTAAAATATTGAAATTGGTTATTTCTCTTCAACAAAAATTTTCATATTTAATTAACAATATCAAATCAACAATAATAAATTAACCATCAATGATCCATTCCATTGATTAATTTCTATTGAACAAACATCAATGGTCCACTAGATTGACCAATCAATACTCAATATCCAACTATGGTCATACTTAATGCTCATGATAAAAACGATCAAGTTTACCCCATTAGCTAAGCCTCCACCTACATCAGCTGATGGTTTGGCCTGGAAGGACATGTTGATAACAGTATGCATACTCAACCACTCAATGGATTCTATTTATAGTGACATTAGCATAATCCACCGATACAATCCCTCAATAATCCACAATTCAAAACCAGAATACATCGCCAAATCATGTAACCTTTCATGGCAAAATACTTTTCATAATATCTTTCGTACCAATATATCTCAAAATATTTAAAAAATTCATTTCATTAACCAAATTGACAAAGCATATCTAATATATACACACACAATATCTTTATCTTTACATAAATGCTTCTTGAACCATTCACATCTACAAAAGGTAGTAAATGTTCAAACTGATTTTAAGTAGCCAAAAATGCCATTTATTAACTTATTATATATTTAATCCATATCTCTTTCAATATATGAGTTTACAAACTCAAACAAAAGATAACACCACTAACTTAGAAAAACTGAAAACCAACCTACGAAGTATACTTGAACCGACGAACTTGTATTCCTATCAATTGATCGAAAATGATATCAAAATCAAAGTAAACTACTATTGTAACAAACAATTTGACTAACTACTCTCAATTATTGACCAATTGACTTAAGAATGCTAACGAAAAAACTCATTTACAGTGAACGTTCATTTTTGTCCGTTGTGCGTATTGTCTATTAATCGTAACTCGCATGCTGAATTATAGAATTTTGTTCCAAACAATTCGTAATTTGGAATCGACTTTGTCACCGCACTAAACTATCATTTCCATACAAATCTACAGTTTTTAGTAATTCTAAAATCGAACTATGTAGCTCAAAACTTGCAAAACTCCAAATTTACAACCTAATTTTTAAAATCACTCTAATCAAACAAATAACGAACTTGAATACTTACCAAGCACTGTAATTCAGGTTTCAGCTTGCCGGGAAGTCCTAAACGGCTATGCACAAAAACTTCTCTCTCCCCTCCGCAATTCCTTTTTCATCTTCATGGACAAAGCCACCTTCCTCTTTCCTTTCTTTTCTTTTCTTCTCGGTTGGTCCGTCCTTTTCTTTCATTCTTTCAAAAAAAAAAAAAATCTGACGGTGGAGCTTTGTGGTGAGAACTTATGGGGTATTTGGGCTGGGCTTTGGGCCCATTATTACATCACTTCTATCACCTTATGCCTTTGGAAATGGACTAATTTTGGGACATATCTAGGAAGGGGAAATTATCTAAAAAGTCCTAAATATTTTTCACATTTGCCAATTCAATCCTAAACCTTTTAATTTTATCAGTTCAGTCCTAAACATTTTCACTTCTTGCCAATTAACTCCATCCGGCCAATTTTGGTTGGAAAATGCTAACGTGGATGGACTAGTGCTGACATAATATTTTGTAAATAATATTTAAATAATATTTTGATTTTTTATGGTTTTTTCTTCTTCTTCTTCTTCTTTTCATTTTGGATCTAGATAGCTACTGCCAACCCTCATTAGCCAGAGGCGAGGGCTGGCCGACCCTTGCTGACACTAGGCCCTCGCCAACTCTAGGCCTTGGGGAGGGCCACGATGCCCTCACCGGCAAAAGCGAGGGTGTGCTAGCCCTCACCCAAAAACGGCAAGGGTGGCGATGCCCTTGCCAGATCTAGCTAGGCGAGGGCTTGGTGGCCCTTGGCGGCCCTAAGTGAGGCTAGTATCCTTGCCTAGCCAAATCTGGCAAAGGCGTCGTGGCCCTCGTGGTTTCTAGGCAAAGGCTCGTGTGCCCTCACTTTCGCCAGTAAGGGCCACCACACCTTCGCCCAGAGCAAGCAAGGGTCGAGGGGCCTTCACCTCTGGCTGACAAGGGTTGCTAGCCCTCGCCTTTGGCAGGCGAGGGTTGGCCAGTAACCCTTGCCAGCCAGATCCCAAACCCTCCCCCCAAGAAAAAGTAAGAAAAAGAAAAAACATAAAAAATTCAAAATATTATTAAAATACTATTTAAAAAATGCCACATCAACATCGGTCTATCTACGTTAGTATTTTTCAGTCAAATGGGTCAAATGGACTCAACTTGCAAAAAGTGAAAAAGTTTTTGACTAAATTAGCAAGAAGTGAAAAGGTTTAGGACTGAATTGACAAAATTGAAAGATTTAAAACTGAATTGGTAAATGTGCAATATTTTAGAACTTTTGGACAATTTTTTCAATCCACGAATGACATGGAAAAGTACCACATGGATGAGAGAGATTTCAGGTTACATCAAACACCACGGCTTTTGCTTACTGTTAGCCACTAAGGCTTTCGTCGGGATTGAAAGAAAACTATCCCAAGATGTTGGCTGCTCTGTCTCTCTCTCTTTCTCTCATTTCCTCCTCCTTGAAATCTACTTTTGCAATGCCAAAATCTTTGTTCTTCCGTCTATATAATTTTTCGCTACTCTCTCTCTCTCTCTCTCATTTCCTCCTTCTTGAAGTCTACTTTTGTAATGCCAAAATCTTTGTTCTTCCATCTATATAATTTTTTTTGTCGTGTTCTGTCGATATAATTAGCTTATGCATTTATGTATGATATCATTACCATTTATGCATTTACAAATTTCTTATTTGTTTGTAAACTTTCTTGCACACGTAACATTTACTTATTATGAGATTTTGTAAATTGTAGATACATCATAAGTTCTCAAACAGGCGGTGTGACTTCATTTTACTTTTCATTTCACGCGACACAGCTAAATAATTGCATTAATTCAAATAGATGATCAATTGTTTTCCTTTCATATACTTATTAGATGCACAACTATAAAATTTTGTTAGCCCTCTGCGTGGTTTTGATGGGCTGCCTGATAGGGGCCCCAAAGACGCTGACTGGGACCCCATAGAGGTGGACTCTCCTGACGGCGCAGTGGAGAATCATGCCCTCGCTCCACTAGTGATCGACCCAAACGCCTCCGACTATAACCCAACGGAGCCTGAATCCGATGAGTCTAAGTGACTGTGGCGTTGAACCTGAGGGTTCCTTTTTGTACAGATAGATTAGCCGAGCCTAATTTCTCTTTGGTCGAGCTTAGAGGATGGATCAACCCCTTTGTTGGGTTTGTAAATTGGAAACGATCCTCTATTTAATTACCTTGTTGTTTATCCCTCTATCCCTATTTAATTGTTTGATTGTCTGTTTGACTAGGGAATGGTTCGTCTTCTGCTTATGCATAATGAAAGATTAAAATGATTGGTTGTCAACGAGTCCTAGGACGTCGCTTTCAATTGACCCAGGGAAGGAGTTATTGCGTGCTCAAGGTTCGGGGCATGACAATAGGTACACTCACATGCTTACTTCTTTTCCATTTCTTATCAAACACAGTTAATACTCAACAACTGACATGCTAGGCAATGAATATGAGTAGGTTATGATGGTTTCAGATAGGTGAATTTGAACAAATGGGAATGATTATAAACGAGTGAGTATGAACATAAGGGAATGATTCTAAATTGGAAAGTTTGAACAAAAGAAAATGATTTTGAATGGGTGAGTCTGAACATAAGGAAATGATACTCAAACTCAGCATGTGAAAGCGAATCAAACTCATAGAGTATGTTAGGCTCAAAAGTGAATTATACTCAGAGAGGATCAAACTCAAAGAGCATATTAGACTCAAAGGCGAACCAAAGAGCATATCAAACTTAAAAGTGAATAAGACTTGAAGAGCATATCAAACTCAAAGGCAAATCAGACTTACAAAGCATATTGGACTTAAAGTATAAATCAAACTTCAAGAGCATATCAAACTAAAAAGCAAATTAGACTCAAAGAACATATCAGACTCAAAAGCGAATCAAACTCATAAAATAATTTAGACTCAGAAAGTGACTCAAATTCAAACTCAGTAAGTGAATATTACCAACGATAGTTAAATCTAAAATTACAAAAATAACACTTCCAAATTCATAGTCATCATTTCTACTCCGTTCAAGGATAATATATTGTCTGAGTTAGGTTGTTCTGGCTGTAAGTTAGTTTTGGGCGATCACGATGAAGTCATTGATTTGTTTGCTATAACAATGAATGACTTTGATGTCATAATTGGTGTGGATTGGCTCACCAAACAATGAGCTACTATGATTTGTTATGGAAAGACAATTCAATTTAACTTAGTAGTAAGTGATAGTTTCGAATTTGTCAAGAATCGAGGGGGACCCTCCGTCCCTCTGATTTTGTCACTCGAGATAACTCGATTGTTCGAATATGGATGCCAAGGGTATTTCGCATTGGTGGCGGATATGCTGGTGGGGGGACCAAAGATAGAAGGTATTATGGTGGTACAAGAGTACATGGACGTGTTTCCCGAGAAATTGTCGGGATTATATCTAGAGAGGGCAATTAAGTTTATGATTGAGCTGGCCCCTGGGAATGAATCGATTTCCAAGGTGCCTTATAGGATGGCATCATCAGAATTGAAGGAATGGAAAGTACAGATGCAAAAACTAATAGATAAGGGATTTATTCGTCTTAGCACATCCCCTTGGCGAGCGCCAGTGCTGTGCATAAGGAAAAATGATGGGTCTTTGCATCTCTTCATCGATTACCGGCAACTCAATCATGTAACTATCAAGAACAAGTATCCGTTGCCAAGGATTGATGATTTGTTCAACCAAGTTCAAGGAGCTTCGGTATTTTCCAAGATAAACCTAAGGATAGGCTATAATCAATTAAGGATTAAAAAGGAGAATACACTTAAAATGATATTTCGAACATGCTATGGTCATTATGAGTTCATGATGATGCTGTTTGGATTGACAAATGCTCCTGCAACCTTCATGGACTTGATGAACCGTGTGTTTAATTAGTGTTTGGACCAATTCATGATTGTGTTTATTGATGATATTTTGGTATACTCAAGGAGTCCAAAGGATCATGAGAGATACCTAAGATCAGTACTGCAGCCCTTGAGGGAGCATGAACTCTATGCTAAGTTTACCAAGTGTGAGTTTTGGTTAACTCGTGTGGCATTTTTAGGCAATGTAATTTCAGGTGAAGGGATTTTTGTTGACCCAACTAAGATCAAAGCTGTCATGAATTGGTCGAGACTTACGACGGTAATTGAGGTTTGGAGTTTCTTGGGATTGGTAGGATATTATAGACATTTTGCGAAGAAGTTTTCTACGACAGCTATGCCCTTGACAATGTTGTTAAAGAAAGAAGAGAAATTTGATTAGATGGCTAAGTGCGAGCGTAATTTTCAAGAACTCAAAAGTAAACTGACTACCGCACCTGTCTTAATAATACCGTTTGGTCCTGGTGGGTACAAAATCTATAGTGACACGTCATATAAAAGACTCGGCTGCATTCTAATGCAACATAAAAAAGTGGTTGCATACGCCTCCCGATAGTTAAGGCCTCACAATCTTAACTATCCGACGCATGATTTGGAATTAGCAGCAATAATCTTTGCACTCAAGATTTGGAGGCACTACTTGTGTAGAGAAAGGTTTCCAATTTCACGAATCATCAAAGTCTAAAGTATTTGTTCTCTCAGAAGGAGTTGAACATGAGGCAACAGCAATGGATGAAACTTCTTAAAGACTATGATTGTGAGACTCTATATCATCCTGAGAAAGCGAACAAAGTGGTAGATGCACTTAGTCGAAAATCGTCAATTGCACAAATGATGGTATGATAATGGATCCTCTTTGAAGAAGTCAAGGACTCAGACTTCAAAATTGAGGTTGGCCACCTTGCTAGTCTAATGGCTACTCTTAGGGTGGAACCCGAGATGCAAAGTAGGATAAAAAATGCTTAAGCGACAGATCTTGAAATCCTTAAGATCTTGCAAATGGATTAGGTAAAGAGGAAAGCCGACTTTCAAGTGTCCAAGGATGGGACATTGAGGTTTTTGGGACGATTGTGCATTCCTAATGATGCCGAGCTTAAGGAAGCAGTGTTGTTAGAAGCTCATCATAGTAACTATAGCATCCACCCTGGCAATACGAAGATGTATCAGAATTTGAAGCAACACTTTTGGTGGAACGGTATGAAGTTGGACATCACAAAGCATGTGACTAATTGTTTGAAGTGCCAACAATTAAAGGCTTAGTATTGTAAGCCTAGTGGATTGCTGCAACCCCTTGAGATTTTCGAATGGAAGTGGGAATACATTACAATGGATTTTGTGATGGGGCTGACGAGGAGTGAGTGAGATAATGACTCGATTTGGGTGGTAGTTGACTGATTGACAAAGTCAGCTCACTTTATCGCCGTATGGAAGGATTTCACGTTAGACAAGTACACAGAGTTGTACGTGCGTCAGATTGTGTGCATTCATGGAGTTCCATTGATGATCACATCTGACTGTGATACTAAGTTTACGACAATTTTCTGGAACAATTTGCAATCAGCCTTGGGGACGAAACTACAATATAGTATGGCATACCATCCGTAAACGAACAGTCAATCAGAAAGGACAATTCAAACTCTTAAGGATATGCTACTAGCTTGTGTTGTAGATTTTAAAGGGAGTTGGGAAGAACAGCTTCACTTGGTTAAGTTCGCCTATAACAACAGCTATTAGCAAAGTATTAGGATGGCACCATTCAAAGCTTTGTGTGGGAGACCTTCCAGAACTCTGCTTTGTTGGGACGAGGTTGGCGAACGAAAGATCACGAGACCAGAGTTGGTATAACAATTTTTGGATGCCATCAAGATTATTCAAGATAGACTAAAGACAGCTCAGAGTCATCAAAAGAGCTATGCAGACAAACGTCAGAGGTTGTTAGAGTTTAAGGTGGGTGATCATGTATTTTTTAAAGTATCACCAATGAGGGATACTTCCAGATTTGGCAAGAAAGGAAAGTTAAGTCCGAGATACGTTGGACACTTTGAGATTTTGGAAAGGATCGGGGTTGTGGCTTATTGTCTTGCATTGCCACCAAAGCTTGTACAAGTACATGATGTTTTCCACATGTCCATATTGAGAAAGTATGAACCAAACTTGACTCATGTATTGAATTTTGAAGAACTGGATGTAGACAACAGGGTGTCAAACATGAAAAAACGATATGAATAGAGGACCGTAAGGAACAAGTGCTTTGAAACAAAACTATCACCTTAGTTAAGGTGATCTGGCAACATCACAGAACAGAGGGAGTTACATAGGAAAGCAAAGAAGTGATGAAGCATCAGTACCCCCATCTTTTTGAGGATATTTCTGTTACTACAAATTTCGAGGACGAAATTTTAGTAAGAGGGAAGGAATTGTGACATCCCGAAATTCAAGCCCTTTAAGGGATGTACGAACGTGAATTTCGTCAATGCGTTGTTAGTTAATCTCATTCGGAATTGATCACTCTCAAGATACTGGCCTTGAGGGGAAAGGCTAATGAGGACAGAGCTTGTGCAACTAAAGAACTTGACCTGAAAAAACGACTTAACCATGAGACTTGCATGAGCACTATCCTGTGGTTATACAGGCCAATTTCAGGGATGACTAGAAATCAATTCGCGGGCATGGTATAATGGGATGACAGGTGAATCTGTTTACTGTTATCGAGACTATGAATGACTCTATGTCAATTCTCTGTAATCGTGTACTTTGAAATAAGAATCTATCTTTCCCAATTTCATATTAATCAAGGATGTCCATGTGTCGAGAAAACTTAAACGTGGTTTGATACTGAGTCAAGCACGAGTCGGTTATGCGTAAATCCTGGAAGTCGCCTATTAGGCTGAGACGTACCAAAATGACATTCGGACGAAATCGACAATGCATGAGAATCCCATATTGGACAATGAATCTTTGGGAATGTTCGGGATGAACTTTTGGACAATGCTTCTTTGACCTTTGACATTGCTGGTAAAGCTGAATCGTTGGAAAAGGGATTTACGGACTGAGGAATCGAACCTACGAGGAAATGGGCCAGATAAGACTAAAGTGGGCCTCACACCCATGGAGGAACGGCCACCATGGTGGGCCTAAGGCAGCAAGTGAGCCCATTGGACCCAACTAACCACTTAATCCTTCCTAGTCCATTATCTAGCCTTGAGCCATTTTGAGCCCAACCAATTCCCGAGCCCGTTCTTATTCATTTTCTAGCCTGTTTCTTAGGCCCGTTCATCATCTCAGCCTAAGGACAAATTGGCAATTGTGCAAAGGTGGAAATGACCATTTTGCCCTTCTAGATATTATTGAGGAAGAGACAAAAGAAGAAAGAGAAGATGATGTCATTGCATGGGGATGGACAACTAGCCCTCCCATCTCTCTCTCTCTTCCCCATTAAGCCGCCCAACCCCCCTTGCTTCCTCTTCTTCTCTTTTTCCTCTTCTTCTTCTTCTTTTCCTCCTTTCCCCGTGTTTTTCATTGCTTGTTCAGCTTGATCACCGCTCACACCACCTGCCGCCATGACCAGAAGCCTCCATCCGTGCCCCCTGTTGTTGCCGTTCACCAATCCAGGTCATTGGCCAACTCGCCGGCTAGCCAGAAGCCGCTGCTTCCTTGTCCGCTCGGTTCTAGTGTTACACCACCTGGAAAAGTTCCTCCGCCCCCGTTTCGACCTAGTCGCTACCTAAACTAGCCACCAGCCAATCCCCCTTAAACCCCCGGAGCTGTCGGTCGCCAACCAGCCAGTTGCCGGAGTGCAGGTCAATTCGGCTAGCCACTTTTCCACCTAGATAGTTCGAGTTTCCAACTTGGCAGTAAGAGACAAACTTGGTTGCTGTCGTTTTTGTCCTAAGACCGTCTTGGTTGAGGTTCCCATGCATAGCCTCCGCTGTTGCCGCTGTGCCCTTGTCTCCGGCCAGCTTAACGGGTGAGTTTTTTGTCCAAATCTGTCATAGCGCATAAACTTACTTAGGGTTAGTTTAGTTAGAGTTAATCCTAGTTTAGGGGATTAATTAAGTTGTATTTGAGTTAAGATAGGTGGTTAGTTAGATGGTTAGGATTAGTTTAGATTAATCTTGCTTAGTGTTTATTAAATGAAGTTTAAGGGGTTACACTTGTTTAGATTAATCTTGCTTAGTGCTTACTTTAATTATTGTTTTATTGAATTTCTTAATTTAATTTATTAGTAATTTAATTCCAAAATTTTAGTATTCATGATGTACTGTATATTGTACTGTTCACGCAGTATTGTTCACGCGCATTGTTCACGTGATACTGTTTATCCAAAAGCGAAAATATTGTCTAAATGCACATGTCTGGATCATATAATGTGAATTGATAGTGTAAATGCATGGACATTTGCATGAATTGCATGGTTTTATAAAAAGTGGAAATATGCTTTGTCCAAGGGACATGGAAATTGACTGATTTTCTAAAGATGAAATTGAGATTGCATATGTTTAATGGACTACTCTTGCACGTATGTATGCATTGGCTAATGTTCAAGATAAAAGTGGATTGCGATAGTATGTTTTTCGTGATCACTCAGTTGAACCTGTTGCCTCAATCGAAGTTCGGGGGATGATAGTCCAACTCGTCGAAATCCCGGTGGCTGTCCAAATGCGGAGTCGCGGTAGAGGTCGAGCCTAGGCTCCTTTGGGAATGCTATTTTAGGAGAGAGCCCTTGACATCGCCACGCTTCATGAGAGAGGGCAATGCTTGGTTATGCCAGTAGACACCGGCGGGAGTTCAGTTGTGGCCCTAAGGGGCATTAATAATCAGAATATGTGTGGGTGCAATAGCGCATGAGAAACATGGCATCATTGATTCCGATTATGCATGTGCTGGTACCACTACTTGTGGCATGCTTAAATTGATAATGTGTAGGGTGTGGCAATAGCTAGGTGAGATCACCTGCAATGCAACTCGTATGTGATTGATGGAATGCATTACTTGATGGTAGTATGCATTGATTGTACTATGTTGGCATATATCGTGCAGGGTATGACATAATTGGGTAAGGTTGCATGTGAACCAGTTGTTTGATTGTTTGTTGACCCTATATATGTACGCTAGTCGTGTTTTGCTATAGCATGTGTATTGTTACTGTTGGTCCGTTTGAGGGTGGTTCTGGAGAGATATCTCGGGTTGAGTTGGTGTTCTAATCGGGGCTTAGGGAAATAATTCACTTAGATTTTATCTCACCGATTATTGTATAACCATTTTTAGGCCCTTAGAATGGCGCACCTTCTGATGCTGTTCGGGATCCCTAAGGATTGGGAGACCATCATGACGCACCGTTGCTTCTCGGGCTAGGTGCATTTCTATGAGAAGTATGTCTCCACCATCTAGGTGGATGAGGGACCGAGGCAAAATCTGTGGTGTCTCTCAGAGTTGTCAAACATGACAAACTTTTGCTCCGAAGTTGAAATCACATTAGAGGGCGCTCCAATTCAGGTAACTTTTTCATTTTCTCCTTCTGTCTGTCTTTCTTTTTGCAAGTATATAAGTTACCTGTATTCTAAATCTTGCAAACGCTACCTTGGCAATACTATGACAATTGGGGTTGACGACAAGATGATATGGGTATTCTCCGAAGATAATTGCATTTTGCATTAAAAGTTGATTTTTTGTAATTAATGCTCTTTGATTGAAATCCAATCAATTTTCATTGAAATGATGATTTGGCATGACACAGCAATAATGTAAAAGATAAATACTGAAAAAAATGAGGGAGGGAGGGAGGTTGGTTGGAGGACATCCAAAACTCAATTGTAATGCCCCACTTTATTATTATAGAGGAAATGACACGGTCATTTTCCTATCTTAAGGATGCAGCTTAAAATACAAACCAATAGAAGCTTGTTATGAAAAAATATATATCCATTTATATATTTGGTAAAACAATGAGTTGGTTATAGAATCGAAGTTAAAAAAATTCACCACTCACACACACATATCTCTAAATTGATAACTTAACCCAAAAATATCGTTTCAGACAATACAATTATCTAAACTTATTCAAAATCCAGCTACCTAAAGATTTTCATCGATAATGCTCCCATCCTACTTGCTTCTAACTGAAGAATTTGAATTTTTTTTTGGAATGAATGATATGAACAACTACAATTTAAGGAGTAACACAAATTTCTCTCAATTAGATCAAGCATTCACCATGCATATCATAAAGCAATTCCAGAAACTCATTTATCCAAATCTAGTACATCATATACATAAAACTCCAAATATGGGTTATATGACTTTAGCACAACTTTACACATATAAAACATATTCATTCAATCAATAATATCAAAGCAAATATCAATGGTCCAATTCATTTACTAATCTAGTGCTCATATCAAACTAACATCATGGCTCAAGACAAGGATTATTAAGATTTACCTTGGCTAAGTCTTCACCTATATCTACTAGTGGTTTGGCCCAAGTAGGATATCCTGAAACCAATATGATACATACTCAACCCCTCAATGGGTCCCAAATAGAGTGATAATGAGCACCAAACCACTTAGTCGTCCTCCATTAACCCATGAATCCTATCTAGAATCCATCTCAAAAAATTAAGTTCACTAACTAGAACTTCTAATTAGTTAAAATGGATTCATATTTTTATAAATACTTTTGTGAGAGTAAGGCCACTAGTGAATATTCATTCTTCCACCACAATAGAGAGCACAATAGAGAGATTGTTAGGATTAGGCCAAATTGTTAATTTTTCATCAATATGATCTGACACATAATTCTTTTGAGCAGGATTAGGTGTATAAACAACTATTATCATTGAACGTTTTCTTACTTGCCCCTGTGCTCTTATGACTGTCGATGAATAGGATTACTCAAATTCTATGTCCTTATTCACACTCAATCAAGACATGACCAAATATGTACTTTTATATAAAATAAAAATTGATTAACTGGCAATTTGTGTTCATGCTCAGCAATCGGGTTTTGAAATAGTGTCATTGGAAAACATAATCGTTTATTAATTTATGCTATAAGTTTATATGCATTAAGTTGTGTCGATTTGTGCCAACTTCAGATTTGCTATATTACGTTGTACAATGGTGACGTTAAAAATTGTCAATCCTGTCACTTCCAAGTTTTTCTATAAAATTCTACTAGTTCTCACGTGGGTGCATGATTGCTTTTCATTACTTCGAAACTCAATGGATTGATGAATTTCATGCTACACTCAAGTAGCATTACTCGAATGATGAAAAAGAGCATGCTACCCTCTTGTTCGCATGAGAGAAATGCTGGTTACATCATAAGGTAGATCATACACGTCTCAAGTATGCTCTTCTTCGATCAACACCCTTGGAGTAACCTTTAATAATCAAGATATCCTTTAAGCGAGCAAAAACAGAGATAAATATATTGGATAGTTTTAACACAATTTAAACCCTTTTAAAGTACAAAATTAGAAAAATAAACATAATTGTATTAAGAGAAAAAAGGAAAAAAAGAATGAGCGACTTCCATCACAAATGAGGGCATGGGGAAGGGGAACGTAAGAAAATAAAGGAAAACACAATAGGACAATAAAGTTCATATGAGTGTGCATGTTAATCAACCTCTATATCCGACTCCTAGAATGAGCTTTGATATGGCAATTCCTTAAATAGAAATTCTCTCTATATATAATTTATATCTGTATATGTTAAATTGAATGAGATTGTAATAGTTAAAGGGTGATGACTTAATCCACAATTCATTTAGGTGGAGAGTTGGTAGGTGAGTTCTTTTTTTCTCCCCGCATATATCTGTGTGTGTGTGTGTGTGTGGTATTTAGAGGTGATAGGTGATCTTTAAGACCAAATTTGTTTTCAAATATCCTTCCTCTATGTTGGAGAATAATCTTACTATTGATCTTTATGTCAATTTCAAAACTAAAATCAAAAAGTTTGATTTTGCATTTGACCATTCAACAAGAATTTTTCAAATATAATATGTTCATGGATATAGTCCCGACGAAATTACCAAGAGTTGGAAATAATGATTTGCCAATTTAAATAAACTTTAAACTTGAAAATGATGATTATTGCTTGGCATTCCTGACGCCTGAGTCTCATGTAATAAGTATGGATAACATCTTATAATTGATCATTTACTCTAACTAAATACAGAAAATATATGTACATAGCATCTAATTAAAAATCAATATACATAATTTCGTTAGAAATTAAGATGTTTGCTTTGAATTTTGAAATGAAGTATTTAATAAAAAATTGACTGGCTCAATAACGAAGAAACTCTCTTATAGTAGTATCTTGGCAGTTTATTTAACGATAATTTAACATGCTTTAATTCGAAAGTAAAAATTCAACACCCTTAATGGCCACATAATCAATAAAATGTTTTTGTTATAGAATTAAGGCAAGGCTATTTCCATCAGCTGTAAGATTTGGACACAGCTTGTATTACGAACTTGACTGAATTGCCCTCAACCATGGTCCCGCGTTCTTCGGGTAAATTGAAAATTCCTTTTACTTTAATTTCTTTTGTTGAAAATTCGACCTCTTTTCCAATGTTGCATTTCTTCCCTATCCTTTTCTTTCTATATCATTATGAACAGGTAATACTCTCTAAGGATGCGTTTGATAGCTATTCTGCTCTCAGAAATGATTTTTTATTTTATTTGATTCCCTAGACAAGTTTTTAAACATTTGAATATGTTTGGTAAATATCCAAAATTTCTATTCCTGGAATAGAAATACATTTGATACAACTCTTAAATTTTTTCATGACTTAGAATTTCTTTTAATTTCTAGATATTTTTATTATAATTTTCTCTTTTTCTCTTTTTCCTTATTCTCCATGTCTAGAGGAGGAAGAAGAAGAAGCAAAGGAGAAGAAGAAAAGAAAAGAGAGAAAAAAAAAGAATTGAACTTGATTCTGAAATTGCTCCTAGGAATAAAGAATTAACTTTTTTTTACTTCTTGATTATATTTTAAATCTATTTTTGAGAACAAAAGAGTTACCAAATGAATTTTTTGTTTTGTTCCCGGAAACAAAACAATAGAATTAGGCACTATTTAACAAGTTACCAAATATGCTCTAAAAGATCTCATATATATTTTTGTCTGATAAAAAAAGAAGAAGCTCTTGCTCTTAAATTAATCATACTTCAAAGCCTCAATTCTCTCTTAATTGCACGAGCAAAAGGAGTCTCGCCCTGTCCATTGCCATACTGGTCAAGATCTCTAGGGTTCAGGGCTTTAGAAACACCCTTTTTAGTTTTTACATGGATTGCTTGACCATTTTTATGAAACTCTTCTTTAAAGAAATAAATTGCATTACGCAAGTCAGCCATTTAATTCGAGTCATCTGACTAATTGAGTTGACAATGGAAGGACGTCTCAATGAAAAATGAAAGAGAGCAATTTATTATATTATTTGTACTTTTGGGGCAAAAATTTGAGGTTGAAAGTATTGTTGTGTCTACTTTATTTTATAGAGGGATAAGTGCCGCTCCACTTGCTAAGCCATTTTTGGCCTCAACAGTTCTACTAGAAGGAAGGACTGGAGAAAGATTCCTCATCTTTTTTAGTGAGAGTTCTAGAAATTTTTTTGTTATTCCATGAAGTACTCAAGGAAAGTAGAAAAGAGGAGTTCTATGGAGATTTCTATACTCCTTTTAATTTTCTTCTTTTTTCTTTTTGTGCAACTTAATAATTTATTCTATAGAAAGTGATTGCTTGACTCTCTTCTACTGTCATAGAGTGCCGCGTTTGCCCCATGATTTAGTTTTTACCAATAAAAGTTAGCATGCACCCCAATTTTGCATTTTACCTATCTTGAGCAACCATATGAAAAAATGAATGAAATCGTACTATAATTAATATCATCATATCTTGTTCTTAGTGACTATTTAGGGTATACAGTGCACTTTTTCTAGGACTTCGAGGTGAGATTTTATCTAGTAGTGAAAGCCACAAATCTTCGATAATTTCAACAAGTGAACTCAGATGGTCATTGGACTCACTGGAAATGTTCACATCATTCTTCTAACAAAAACTAGTTCAATAATTTTTCGAACATCAGCCAAACCAACATGGCCTTTTTGCTTGCTTGAAGATGCATAAGTCATTGTGAGCCATATTCTTTCTTTTTTGATTACAGGTTGTATTTCCTTTTCAACATCTGAAGACTCTAGATGTGTCATATTGTGATGAGTTGTCAGATATGTTCACACCAATAATAGTTGAAAATTTGGTCGAACTCACAATATCGAGGATAAGTAATTGTAAAATGTTAATAGAAGTCATCAGTGACAAGGGAGGTAAAGAGGAGCCTATAGTTGCTTTCAAACAACTAAAGTATGTGGAGCTTGAAGAGTTGACAAGGTTGACATGTTTTAGCTCAAGTAGATATACTTTGATGTTTCCTCTTTTGGAAGATGTCATCATGACTAGATGTTTCCACATGAAGTTCTTCTCTAAGGCACCAATGAGGGCACCAAAGCTAAACAAAGTACAAGAATCAACAGGAACGTGGTTTTGGAATGCAAACATTGGAAACATCATGCAAAAGATGTCTATAGAAATGGTATGCATCAAATTATGTCAATTGGATGGTTTTGATTAATAATAGACTAATTGCTTTTTGCTAGTATGCTTAATGATGCATTTTTTGATAGGCTACAGTTGATCAAATAGAGTTTATGTATCTGTATGGGTTCTCTGGGCTATCGGAAAAATGGCACAGCAAACTTATTCCCATCAAGTCATTTTGGCAACTAAAATCATTGGTGGTGGATAATTGTCCATCATTTCTTAATGTGATTCCATCTAGATTGATGCCTGTTTTAGACAAAATTAACACATTTCAAGTGCAAGATTGTGAGCTGCTAGAAGAAGTATTCAGTCTTGAAAGGTTGGAGGCTACCGAAAGTGCTTGGGTGTTGCCTCGACTATGGTATCTGAATTTGGTCAAATTACCAAAGTTGAGGCAACTATGGAATAAAGATCTTTAGGGAACACTCTGCTTCAATTCTCTAAGTTATCTAACCCTTTATAATTGCAGCGACTTAAGACATGCTTTTACTCCATCGATGGCTCGATGCCTTCCCACTCTTCAATGGATGGAAATAAAGAAGTGTGATAAGATGGAAGGAGTGATTGCAAAGGAAGAAGGGGAGAAAAGTGCAATGGAGAAGATTACATTTCCAATACTTCGTTGGATGGAGCTGGAAAGCTTACCCAATTTGGCTAGTTTCTTCTCTAGCACAAATCATACACTGGAATGCCCTATATTACGAGAGCTGACGATTACCCATTGCCCCAAGATGATAACCTTCACTTGGCAATCATTGATGAAGATTGACCAAGGCATTTCTTCACCTCTCGCTCCACAAGTAGGTCCTCTCTATTTATTTATTTTTATGGAGGTAATGCTTCCGTGTTTTCTTATTCCGATGCTTTTGACAAACATACATATCTAGTAGACAAATGACAAAATAATAAGCACTTTACTTTAATACCAAAAATGTAATGCTCGGAAATCCACATAGCTTCTGCTTCGTACTCTTATTTGATGACCTGGATCTTCTATCTTTCCAATCTGCACAATCCTGCGATCACCACGAGTGATCTAGCCTCAATACTGAGTTAGCTCATCACTGACTGAGCGAGGAATCCGCTACCTCTTCTAGGGAACAGAAATTCTAATAAATGGTAAGATTCTCGTATTTTGGATGGATTCATATACATAAAATTTTAATATCCAGTAAAAAGACAAAAAAAAATTTCTAATCCTCAATAAATGGAATATTTATTGCACATCTCCATATCTTTTTAGAAGTCTTATTTTTCCATCAGCTCAAAAAATCATATCATGCGTAGTACTTTAGAATAAATTAGCTAGCTTCTTAGCAATGCTATCACAATGACCATATAAAACTAATTACTTTCTACATTTGAACGGTAAAGTACATAACATAGAATAGCATCTAAAGGTGGTAAGACATTTTCCGTGTCGCCACTTCACATTTTCTTGCATAGAAGGAAACTTTCCTCGTTCTATTGAACATGGAAGATCTTCCTGGCATATCACAAAAAACAAATCCAGAGACCCAAGAAAAGGGAAAAAGACAATTTTAACAGCACAAAGTGTCAAGGATAAGAAATTGTAACGTTCTTAAATATAGCCTGCAAACTCACTTCAAAATACCTTTAGATTGAATTAAGGAGGGGTTACCATCAGAGTATTACAAAAAAGAAAGGAATATACAGGCACACACTATCGTCTAATTTTTTTGAGGAATAAAATCAATTTCGAATTATTTTGATTGGGTTAAGTGAACTTAAGCTAATATCTTAACCAAATTTATGTGAAATACACATCACTTTCTTAAAAAAAGGCAATTAGCACATACCGACTGATCAATTCGATCTTTTCTTCCCCTTCTGTTGGCCTTTTCTGTAATAAATTCTATGTAGGTTTCAACCATTGCTTTCTTTTTTGACGGAAGAAAATGCTTGCGTTATCTTCTTAATCTAATGCTTTTGCCCAATTCTTTTTTTCACTATTTGTGAGTAGAACGTCTTATCATAACGAGTATCCACACATTAATTTGCTCTTTAATCATAATAATCAGCAATAATTATCCATTTACTTTTAGTATCATTTATTTGTTATCTATGAATTGCCACGTAATAATAGGGATACCTCACATTATGTCACTAATAGTGAAAGCATCAATTCCTCCCTACTTGTGTCACTAACAAACTCCGGAAGTGTCTTCTTTGAGGTCATAACTCCACACAAACACAGTTGTTATATTATTTTTCTCAATATGCCAGGTACTATTTCCTCGACTTAAGTCAATGGTTCTCTCTCACATGGACAACTCAAGCAAAACATGTCAACATTTATGGAGGGGGGAGGCTCCTAAGAAACTTCAAGTGGAGTTTTGTGTGAGTGAAGAAAATGGTCTCCCCGGTGTCACGAGATAGGCCACAACTCCAGACTTTCTGCTTAACTTGCCATTCTTGAAGGAATCACGAATACTCATTGTGATATTAGAGCCTTAAATTCACCCAATATATTTTCTTGTCCATTGCCTATTCATGTCATGTTATGATACTTTAGAAAATTCGAGGGAGAATTATCAAAAAAAATTTTAACCTATTATAATTGTACGAATTCAGTTATAAACATTTATTTTTTAATCAATTTAGTCCATCTAACTAAATTTGGTCAACTAATATTGACATAGACATGGACATTGGCCCGCACCAGGTGTCCAACAAACGTCAATGTGGCATTTTAAATATAATTTTATTATTTTTTTGAATTTTTATTCTTTTTCATTTTTCCCCTTTCTTCCTCTTCCTCTAGTCAGTCGCTGCTAGCCATAGGTGATAGTTGGTCGTTGCTTGCCAAAGGTGAGGGTTGACGGGGGCGAGCCTCGCCCAACCATTATATGGTTGGCCTTGCCATCGTTGGGCAAGGCCCCACCAGATTTGGTGAGCCATGGTGAGGGCAAACCATGGTGAGGGCAAGCCTTGCCGACCACAGCAATACTCATATTACCAAAAAATAATAAATGTTTTCTTCTCTTCTCCTTCTCCAACTAAAGTGCATGAGGATAATGTGGTGGCACATGAGTTTACCACTCAATTTTAATATTGGCATAAAAAATGACTGCAACAATTATGTCATCGGATCATCTACTTCAATCAAGTTGACTTTTGGTTTAGTAGAATTGTCATTTCCCCCACAATTTCATTTGACTGCTTTATGTTACAGCACCTCCACAAGGTGAATGCATATTCATAGTGGATTTTATCTCATATGAATCCGAGAACCTCTTAACATCACTGTATGCTTCTAATACAGTGGAAAATCCATTATGTAAAATGCCATAGTTTCATATTCACATGGCTGCACAATTCACCAAATGATTCTATTGACGTGAAAATTGATCTCACCTGAGGTGTTTATTTGCAGTCATGGAGCCTTGGACTTATGTTCCTTCACACTGACCTCTCCGCCAGGCATACAAGTTCACTGATGATGGCAAAATACCCACACATTCATTCCAAGAAAATTTTTCACTAGGCTGCTCTTATTCCAATAAAAAAGCAGCTTGACGGAGTGAGTATTTGTAAGGACAAATTTGGGCTCCGCCAAACCAAATACCAGGCACTCGCCAACACTAAATGGTAGAGCAGCAGAAAATTCGTGGCTTTGCTAAAACATTTATCGAAGCAGCATCATGAAATCATAATAAATCCCCGTTGGTGAGCGTTGAATCCTAAGCAGCAGTTCACATACACATGTAGGTAGCACCAAAACACCAAGCAATGCTTGACTCTAAATCCTACCAGAAAAAGCCCCGGTCTTGAAATCAACAGCAATAGAATTACCACATCCGACACAAGTGAAACAATTATGCTATAGATCGAATAATACAGTACATATTCCAGGAAGGAACATTAGCTACGGTCCTTGAGATTGGCTATTCATTTAACGTTATTTACTGTCTTTGATCCACATATCAGATAACGGAAAGTAAGTATGCAGTCAAATGAAAAATATCAAGGCAAGGATATCTAAATATATTGTAAGATATACGAGTACCTTGGTCCTGCACTGCCGCATGTAGAGTGATGGCTACTATAGAAGCTTCTATCTCAGTTTACTTTTCGCCAGCAGCTTCCAGAAGGTAACAAAATAAGGTGACGAGAAGTCTTAACAAGTCTCGAATAACACCGATGAGTTCTCATCTTGCTCTGTTATAGAGACAATAAAATGTCAAAAATTAAAAAGATACGCGAAAACACCACCACCTTCACTTTATCGGCACCGGACCAGTAAATGAACCAGATGGATCTCTTCCTTTGGCGCACAGAGTATATTCAAAGTCTCAAACCGAGAAAGAAACAACTACCAGCATGCATCCATCTATGGTGTTCATCCAAGATCCTTAATATATAAAGCAAGGCAAAGATAAAATGCAAAAATATATAGTTTGATTTCACATATTGTACCTCGTCTATTCTCTATGAACATAAAGAAGGCCAATATGAAACTCAGAATTTTCAGCTCGCATGATAACAACAGTTGCAGCCAGACAGAAAGCTCAAAGCCAAGCACTCCCCAAAATAAAACGCACCAATATGACAGTCAAGAGTTAAATAAAATACACCACCCAATTACAGTCACAAATTCTCTCTCCTTAAGGAAGAACAACTGACGTCTTAATAAATTTCCACAAAAAATTAAATAACAAGAAGATCACAATCCCGCTAACAATAACATCATTACGTTGTAGATCAACTCAAGCTCAGAGACATACTTCTTGTCCAACCTAGGGGTGAGCATGGTCTGGGTTGGGCCGGTCCACCCCCTAACCCTAGGACCAACCCGAACAGTGTTGGTCCTCAATTTTTGGGACCAAGGACCGACCCTATTGAGCCTAGAACCGAGGACCGGACTGACCCAATGGATTCGGTCCGGTTCCAGGGTTAACCCATGACCAATCGTTAATTTTTTTCATTTTTTTTTGTATTTCTAGAAAATTGAACCAATTATTTCAAATTACATATTTATCGATATTGTGATTTTAACTAAACTATAAGTACTAATACATATTCAACAAATTTAAAATAAGGTAATAATAAAAATTTCACACTTGCTAAAAGTAAGAAACCATAAAAACAATTAAGATTTCTTATAGAACCGCAAGACGAGGTTGCTCACGAGCAAAAATAATTTCTAATTAGGACTTTATTTCCTTATGATTTACTCAAAACGAGCAAGGTTAACGAAAAGAGGTAAGTGGCGCAAGCGTCAAGCAACAAGTGGGGTGAGCATGGCAAGCGGGGTGAGTGTCGAGTGGTGAGTGACCAAAAGTGAGCGAGGTGAGTGTCAAGTGGCAAGCGGGGCAAGATTGCTCACGAGTGAAGTTGTTTCTTTCAATTTTACTTGGCAAATTGAATACTAAAAGGATAAAGTGAAAAGAAGAGAACAAGAGTACTGAAGGAGGACGCCATTTGAATTAGGGTTTACTCTTTAGCATAAATAAAAATATATTATGTATAATACAATATATAAGGCCAGGGTTGGTCTGGGTTGGACCGACCCGAAACTCCTAGGATCGAGGACCAACCCACACAGTACCGATCCAGGGATTTTAGGACCAAGGACCAACCCAGTCCCTTTGGAGCCAGACCAGGACCGGCAGGGTTGGGCCAGTCCAGGGTACCCTGGACCGATGCTCACCCCTAGTCCAACCGACACAAAAATCCTTCATGGATACTTGAAGTCGCTGACATTCTGATGGTAAGATTTTGAAACCATTTTTATTGTCATTTTGGAAAGTACAATTCACTCACAGAAATCCAGTGTTTCCATCATTTCTCTATTACAAAAGTATAAACTGGAGTCACTACAGAATGGCAAGTATCAAGTGGTCAACCAATTAAAAAATTAAGAGCTATCAAGTTTGCGATGAACATACTATATCTAATCCATCTATTCGAAGCAACAAACCCTAAAATCACAACTTCCAGATCTAGAATAGAATCGAAAATAGGAAACCCCAATGCGGATCGGAGCTTACAAAAATAATCACGAACTTGAGTGAGAAAGCACCTACAAACATCCAACTTCCCCTCGGAAAAACAAATATAGGTATTAAAGCCTCAAAGTGCGATTTCACCTGACATTCAATAACCTTACCAAAATGACAAAAATTCGTTTTGTGCTTATGCTTGGTAATGTCCCATGACATCTGCCCATGAATATGTGATACTTGTCCTTCACCATCTCCAAATCCTCGTTCAATTCCAATAGCCATGGTGATCAAGGCAATAACATAATAACATCGCACAAGTGGATTTTTGTTGGACTTGCCGGGAGGATTCTGTGGAGGTGCTCGATGACGGTGAATCAACAACCTGGATGCATTTGTTATTCCGTCGGTAATGACACTAGCCCAATCACTAATCCGTAGCAGAGAAACACGTATTGACACTATAGGCGGTTAAGGCACAAGTGAATTGGATGCATCCAACACTTGAACCAAAAAGATGGTAAACTATTTAGAGCCGTACAAAATCAAGAGAAGAAAAGAGATTCTTGACTTAGCTTATCAGTGAGTCGTAATCCTTGAGATAAGCGCTTCACGGCTAGATGGTTGGTGTGTGAGATAGAGGCATAAGCGACAATGACAGTTTCAGAATCCTAAGGCAATAATCCTTATGACTGTTGGAAAAATATTAGAATACATAAAAAACAATAACCATAATTATTAAAAATATATTGAAAAATATTAGAAAATAAAACTAATGGTTTGAAGTGTGCAAGCATTGTCCTTAAGGATAATTCTGCTTATTAGAATATGAAACTTAATACGTAAGGTTTTAGCAATTATCCTCCCAAAATAAAATAGACCTTCTTATTTATTCCACATTGAATAATAGAAGGAAACAAAATGTTATGTGTATAACCCAGCAATGAAAAAGAAAAATATGTAACAAAATAGGAAAGAAGAAACAACAATATTCTGGTTTTGATATATCATATCACTTTCCAATTATGCTCAAAGTAAATATTTTATAGGTAATAGAATGAGAACCATTTGCAAACTGTTATAAATCTGTTGATAATTAATGCATAACCTTTACAAACACTGGGGGTTTAAGAGGAATAAATCAAATGTCATAAATCCTTTATATGACCATTAGAAAGCCATTATACGTCAATTATAAAACGTTACAAAATTGTTATAGATTAATGGTAGACAAAAATGGTGACAAATTGATGACAGTAGAAAACCGTTACAAGAATAATAGCTTTTAAAAATTTCAAAACCAAGAAATATCCAACAATAATCGAGTTTTATAATCATGTCAAGTGTCAATAAAAAGCAATATATTATTATTAATTGTGCTATTGAACTTATGAATAATTAGAAGAGACCTTGATGACTAATGTCCCAATGACTCTAGTTGAGATTATTAGTATTAGTAATAACGCATGGCAACGCATTTTGAAAATGAAAAGGAGCATGTACCGGAAAAGTGATATGCTTCATATTTCAAACCATCATGGTGACTCTTAACAAGCACCTTTCTATTTAAAATTCATACCTGCAATCGTACAGGTAAACCACGCTTTCTGGGTAAATTTTCTTTTACTTCTGTAATTTGAAAATTGCTAATTTCTACCTCTTGCTGTAAGTGCCCTGGACCGACTTTATCTTATTCACAATTGGGAATCCTATAAGGTTCGTGAGGTGATATGGAGAGTACCTGCTAAGTTTGGTGCTTATAAAGGCTTTCTAGGTGGTTCAACTTGGCCTGCGGAGATGAAAAAGTGAAATCACTTGGTGTGGGGTTGGAAGGGGTGGAAGAAATTCCTGGAAGCATTGCTCAATTGATCATGGTCACCTCGTAATTTTCAAGTATGAAGGGAGCTGCGTTTTTCATGTATTAATATCTAATAAAAGTGCTTCTGAGATAGCTTATTCATCAGCAACCGCGAATAATCAACTATGAGGATGAATTCCCCTCAAGTGAGAGGGAAGATATCTTAACTTGAAGATTCGGAGGATTCGACAGCGTGTAAAAGAATGAGGCTCGTATCGCATGTCCCTTGCTCTCAGCGGAGTCCAAGCTGTTCATCATGAGAACTAAGAGGTGAGATGGATTTTAAGGCTAGCCAATTTCGTGGAAGAACGTTCATTTGTTGAGCTTTCACGATCCAATTCACTACCCTATTTTGTTCTCTACTACAGTAGGCCGCTCTTAGATTAGAAAAGCAATGTAACAAATCTTGGGGATAAGTACATTAGAAGTGCCAAAAGTTGTATACGGCACTCACTTTAATGCCAAAAGTTTTTTCGGATTACTTAAATGCCATTTAAAAAAAAATTCACTTAAGTGCCAACTCCAATCTTGGTTGTCGGAAATCTGACGTGCCTATATTTTATTAATTTCTCAATCATGCTTGCCGGCTTGCCTAATCAACATATAACCCCTAAATGACGTAGTCTAGAAGTTGTAAAGAGTGATAATTTGAATGCCAAATTTTATTTACAATGATCATTTAAGTGCCAAATTTTATTTAAAGTGATCATCTCAATGCTAGTCGTTGTTAAGAAGCAATCATTTTTGTGCTAAGTATGTCACGTGGACTGGAGTTTTAAAAAAATATGCCAAGTCATATTATAATTTTCATTATAAATACCACATAATCAATTTGACTGGAATTTTTCACCGTTGGTACTTAAGTAATTTTTTTTCTCCGATTTGTCATTTAAGTGAGCCGATGAAAACTTTTGACACTAAAGTGAGTGTTGTACATAACTTTTGACACCTCTAGTGTACTTATCCCCAAATTTTGAGCTTCAGTGATAAAAGAGCATTCTTCCCAGCCGGTGTTATTCCAGCCTTCAAAGATAGAATTAAACTCAAATGGCCAGAGTTATGGTGAAGACTTTGGAGTCTTTGAGGAGAGAGAAACTTCAGCCAACGCACGAGTGCTAGGGTTTTCGCTTGGCTTGCTACTGGGATCTTCATTTATTTTGCAAAGCCATCCAAGAGAATACCAAAGGAATTAGGCATCACACAACCTATGAAAAAGCATATGAAAAGTCCTAAACCAATTACATTGATGTTAATTTAGTCCTACACATTTTAAATGTGTCAATTTAGTTCTTAATTTTTTGACTTATAGCCAATTTAGTCTTTCCAGCTAATTTTGGTTGGATATTGTTAACGTCGATGCTGGTTCACTTACATGATAAAGCCGACATTGACGTGAACGACTTCAAATAATATCTACTAATTTTTCGAATTATTTTTTTCTTTTTTCTTTTTTCTTTTTTCCTTCCTCTTCCTTTAGATCCAGTGAGGCAATATCTTGCCCAACTCCTAACAAGGCTTGAACCCTAACCAAAGGCCACTCTAGGCTGGTGAGGTTTAAGCCTCGTTGGCCATGGGCAAGGCCTAACCTTGCCAAATCTGGCCAGCCACTAGTGAGACTCATGTCATCGCCAGTGATTAGAAGGATCAAATTGGCTCTAGGACAAAAATTTTAAGATTAAATTTATTACGCCCTGAACCCCGAGCACGTGACAACCTCTTCCCTTTGGTCAAATGAATGCGACGTCCTAAGACGCGTCGTCGACCATTCTTTTTATCTTTCCATTATGCATAAGCGGAAAATAATTTATCACCCAGTCAAACAAACAACAACAGCGATAGCAGGATGATCAATCATCATAGCAACAAACCAACTCATTTATTTATTTACTAGATCAACCCCTAAAGGAACACTTTAATTACAAGCTTGTTAGTGGACGAGTTCCTTTCTAAGCCTGCAAAGAGATACTAGGGCCAGGTTAATCTATTCCCTCAAAAACTTGGGTTCAGTATGTCCTTCAAGGACTACCAAAATACAGAGACTCCTCAGAGTCAAGTTCCATTAGGTCGTGGTCAGAAGGGTATGGGTCAATTGCTAGCATAGCAAGATTGGGATCCACTACTGTCCTATCTGGAGAGTCTATCTCTATAGGATCCCAATCCACATTCTTAGGGCCCCTACTAAGCGAGCCATCAAAATCACGCAAAGGGCCAAGTAGAATCTTGCCCTCCCTAATGATCCATGCCAAAAACCTATGGGGAACCCACATCCCCGGTCCCTCATCCACCCAAATGGTAGACACATACTTCTTGTACAAGTGTCCCCACCCAAGAAATCAATAGGTTTGACGATGGTCTCCCAATCCTTGGGAACCCCGAACTGCATCGAGTGGTGTGCCATCCTAGTGACATGGAATTGTTTAACAATAACAAAATGAGTTACAATCTCAGTGAGTTATCATCATAAACCCTGGTTAGGACATTAACTCACCTTGGGGTACCTATCACACGGTCAAATCTCCCAAGCAGATGAATAACAAAACAATTCATGTTGGTCTTAGTCAACAACTTGATATGCTCGGTCACCTCGTAATAACAATCAACAAGCAATCGACTTGTAAGCAACTTTACCCGATCATGCCATACCTTACATGGTAAGTATACATGCATACCACAATTAATGCATCCTACACCCTCAACACTGCATTAATCAATCATAATCGAGTCGTATTACAGGTGATCTTACCTAGCCATTGCCACACCCTGCATGGTACTAACTTAGGCATGTTATAATTAGTGCAATAAGCACAAGCATAATCAGAATCAATGACAACATGTTTCTTCTGATTATTAATGCCCACAAGGGGCCACAACCGAACTCCCACCGATGTGTACAATCGAACTCCCATCGGTGTGTATAACCGAACTCCCGCCGGTGTCTTCTAGTTTAGCTAGGCATCGTCCCGCCCTATCGGGCAAGGCTATATTTGGAACTCCCGCTCAGCGACATTCCCAAAGGAGCATAGGTCTGACCTCTACCGCGACCTACACCCGAACTCCCACTAGGATTTTTGACAAGTCGGACTTTGTTCTACGAACTCCCGTTGAGATGACGGGTTAATTATGTGACCACACGAATACACCACAATAACACAATTCCATACATTAACCAATGCAAGTGTGGCACATGGTCAACATAATAGCCTACAACACCTTTTTTATGTAAAAATTGCAGGGAATTAATTGCACATTGTCACATATTATTTCAAAACTCATCCAACTTTACATGCCTTATCATTTAAACATGCCATTCTCATTTTCATTGCAAAAATTGACATATACACCCGACACCTTGAGGTTTTTCTTTTATATGTCCATGCGATTATACACAACCATCAATGCATAATATCCACATGACGTTATTATTTATCAAAGCAATCAAGAACTTAATAATGCCAATCAAACAATCAATGCATCATTGATTCAAGCAACAATTCAATATTCCTTAACATGTATGGACTCGTCAAATTAGTCTCATAGTTTAATTATAAATAATCAATATTATTTATAATTAAAATAAATTAATTAATAATTAATAATAATTAATAATAATATAATTTAATAATAATAAAAGAAATGAATTCTTTATAATAAAATAATAATAATCAGGATTATCACACTAATCCTCGATCATTCTAATTAACCACCGTTAATTAGCACTAAGATTAGCAAATTAATTAAAGTTAATCATAGTTAACTAAACTAGCCATGCTTCCACCATAGTTAATTAGCACTAAGTAAGATTAGCAAATTAATTAAAGTTAATCATAGTTAACTAAACTAGCCATGCTTCCACCATAGTTAATTAACTCAATCCTTGTTAATTATCCCAACCTTAGGTCAACCATTGCTAACTAACTCAACATTGGTTAATTAACTCTACCACAAGCCAACCTTAATTAATTAACCCAACCTTGATTAATTAACTAACCATAGTTCAAATTTTTTACTAATTCAACCATGGTAATTTTTCTAACCTACCAACCTAACCATAATCAATCTTAATTAATTCTCTAACTAAGATTAACTATAAAATAATCTAACCCTAAGTAAGTTTAAGGGACTAATTGAGGAATTAGGACGTAAACTTCCTAGTTAAGCGAACTGGAGACACGGGCACAATGGTGGCGGTGAGGGCTATGCACGAGGATCTCGGGAATGTGGATGCAAGGAGGCTCGGGGATGGAAACAGTAGCTACAAGTGTTGTATTCCCTTGTTTTGCAAAAATCGAGAGAGAGATAGGGGGACTAGTGGCTAGCCAGGCTGATTGGTGATTCGGCAAGCTGCTAGTTGGGGTCTAGCGACTCTAGGCAGTTGAGGGTGAGGCAGTGGTAGCTGGTTTGAGCGGCAGTGAGACAAAAATAGCGGTAGCTAGACTTTTCCAGCGGGTGCAGCAACGAAAGAAAGAGTTGAGTAGGGCAGCCAATAGTCTAGGTTGTTGGTGGGTAGTCCAGTGACCTAGACCGGCGAGCGATGACGACAAGGGGTACGGATGGGGCTCCCTAATTGCTGCTATAAATGGTTTAGGCAGCAAAGGAGCTAAACAAGTAAGGAAAAATGTTGGAAAGGAAGAAAATGAAGAAGAAAGAAGAGGCAAAGAGGTTCGGCCAATGGGGGAAAGGAGGAGAGAAAGAGAGAGAGAGAGAGAGAGAGAAGATGAAGAAGAAAGACAAGGCAAGGAGGGTCGGCTGAGAGGGGAAAATGAGGAGAAAGAGAGAGAGAGAAGATGAAGCCCTGCTATACCTTCATCAAATCTCACTCTTTAATGCCCATCAACTCATGCCATTTCCCATGCAAGAAACCATCATTGCCAAAGACTTTCTCGTCCTCTTTTGCTTTCCATCAATTGCCAAAAGGGGCATTTTGGTCTTTTTACCTTGGGCTCAATTACCAAATTATCCTTGGGCTAATGATAAGGAGCGGGCCTAGGAAACGGGCTAGAAATGAATAAGAATTGGGGTTTGCAAGTTGCTAGGCTCGAATTGGGCTCAAAATGGACAATGGGCTAGAAAGAAGGTAAGTGAGCTAAATGGGCTAAATAGGCCCACTTGAACGACTTGGGCTCACCTTGGTGGCCGCCTGTCGCGACCTCATCTTGGGTGCATCACCTAGGGTTTAGCTAATGGATTATTAAACCTAAACTTAGCTCGGGCTCTCTCAAGCCCATATCAATTCGCGACTTAGGGTTTAAGTTTTTATTATGCAAATGATTTTACTTGGAGTTGTCACTAATCTATTTTTTTGGTGGGTCAATTAGAAACCCAAGTAAAGTAACGAGATAATTACTTTACTCCTATGATCTAGAGACTATGGGATTGGGGACTTGATTACATTAGATTTCTCTAATGCCCTTTCAGTACCTTTTCTCTTTTATTTGAAAAAATGATTTGCAGGTAGTTTGTATTGATTTTAATTTACTCCATAATATGTAATGTGATCATGCGGGTGCACAACCATTATCTAACACTCAATAAAGCAAAGCGATAAATAAATTGCTAGCACGAGGAAGAGATACTTACCTTGAAGCTATGAAAGCATCTGCGATGTTAGCTTAAAAATTACATCAATGATCCTAGATATAATTTCTAATTAACACGCAATCATTCAAATATATTTTTTAAAGGTTTTCACTTATTTAATGAGGCCTAAAACTATGTGCAATGTATGTAATGACGTACGAAAGTGTCTAACTATAATAGCATGCAATGTGCAACCTAATATGCAAGCTATATGTCATGCGACATTAATTATTTAACTTAATCTAATACTAGAAAATATTTAATGCAACTATCCTAGTATGTCACATATTCAAATGACCCTAAACATGCAATGACTAAATGACACACGGGAGATGACCTAATTCTACATGATATGAGCATGGCAATTGTTATGTTTTCCTTTTTATAATCAAGATTCAAAATTAAAAAAAATAACCCATATTTAAACATGCAAACTATCCAAAAAGAAAATATTCTAACAAGAATCACATCCAACTAAACTATATTTTTTGGGTTGTTTTTTTATAAGCAAAATCAATTCGAGCAAAAACATGGCAACAAATCAAGCAAGATATTATCCTTTTTTGTCTAATTTTGAAAATAAATTGACGAATCGTATCTCGGGCATGAGATCGGATTGGCCAATTTTTTAAAAGAAATCGTGAATCGTATCTTGGGCATGAGATCGGATCGACGATTTTTTCATGCAATCATGAATCGTATCTCAGACGTGAGATCGGATTAAGGATTATAGCACGTTAAGAAATTAGGAAATAATTGCCAATTTAAAGGCTACTCGAGAGACATTTTGATAAGCTTTCCTCAATCAGGAATTCAATCAAGCATGCAATATTTCAAACAAGGAAACAAAAATATTCAAGAATTAATTTAAATGGGAACTTTACCTACCTTGATTATTTGTTTCCAAGTTCGGACAAGTAACAGGTTGTGGGAATTGCAATCGATGATGCTTCAAGGCAGATGACAAGGGTGTGATGGTGACGTGAGAGCAATTCACGCTAGGGTTGGGCTGAATTGTAGTGGCACAGACTGATCCGAATTGTTGAATCACCGCCAAGAAATTGCTGGGAGTATCATCGAAGCGTGGACAGCAACGTGAGAGCGAGACTGCACACAGTGGTTGTCAGAATTTGTTACACAAAGTTAAGGCCACGTCTATGAGAACGTGGGCTCGCTGCTCCGAATGTCGTCGTAAGTGTGGCCGCAAGTCGAGAAGTTGAAATTTGGGGACGGCACGTGAAGAAGCGAAGCCAACAACAGATAGCGAGTTGGACAACGCAATTGAAAACTTCAGAGGAGGATACTCGATTCCCCTTTCACTTCTTTTCTCCTTTTGCTTTATTGGACACCTCCCACGTCCCACGATTCTTTCTCCCTTGTCTCTTGGGTTCTGACTTTGACTAAGAGGAAGCGGCCTCCTTTTGTGAGCCTACCTTCAAGACCTACAGCAAAAAGAGACCTTTTTTTTCCTCTCTCTCTCATGTTAACAAGGGCTATAGCTACTTTTCTCTCAATTGTGGCTATGTATCTTTTTCTGTCTTTTTTTTGTGTTCCCCCTTCAGTGTGTGTGGCCCCCTTTTTATAGTTGAGGGACTATGTTATTTACGGAAAGATGATAAATTTGCACGTTACCTATTTAGCTCTTGTATCTCATGTGCAATATTTTTTTAATATTTCATCCAACACCTACCCTGAATATTAAAAGAATAATGCGAATATTCTTGGGAACATTCTCATATTCCCTGGAATATTCTCATATTCTAACTCGTCACCCCTTAACGGGCCTAGCCAAATTCTCTCACCGTGGGCTTAGTCCAACTTGTTAAATTAAAACTTAGAACCATCAATTGAAGTTCATCTACCACATGTCCAACGTAAATGCAATAATAAATGCTCCTAAAACTATACGCTATGCAATTTAATCCTAATATTTTTTGTTTAGGGGTTAAAATTAATCCCTAAATTTTTGTACATTAAATTACGACTGATCAATCAAAATTTATGTGTCAACACCGCCCACCATTGGGCATGGGGCCCACTAGGGCCTTGCCTAGCCCACTTCCTTGTGAACTTAACTTTTCGGCCTGTTAAACCTTTTTCTGTCAATTTCGAACTTATTGATTTTCTTGAGGATTATAGAGGCATCATCCAATGATTTGTCCCTACATCCCTGAAAGTTTGACATCCAAAACCAAATTACCCTTCACAACCAATTTTGATCAATTAAAGTTTTAGTGTGTCTCATACTAACGAGCGGTTTCGAGGAATTACATGTTATTGAGTCATGATGGACTTAGTCTCAAACCACATTCAAGTTTTCTCGATACTTTGATGATTTCGATTATCATGAAATTGTGAAGGATCAATTCTTATTTTAAAGCACACAATTACCCAGAATGGACTTGGAGTTGTTTGCAATCTTGATTATAGTAAATGGAATCGCCCGTTATCCTATTATATCTTGCCTTCGAATCAACTTATAATCATTCATTGAATCGACCTATATAACCACAGGATCATCCTTCTACAAGTTCCATGGTCGAATCGTTATTTTAGGTTAAGTTCTTTAGTCGTACATAGTCATTTCCTCATCAGCCTTTCCCTCAGGATTAGTATTTCGAGAATGATCAATTTCAAGTGAGACTAACTAATGATGCATTGATGAAATTCACACTCATTACATTCCTCAATGGCTCGAATTTCAGGACGTCACAATTCTTCCCCCTTACAGAAATTTTGTCCTCAAAATTTGCATTAATACTAGAATCCTAAAAAAGATGGGGGGTGCCGACGCCTCATTATATCCTCTCTTTCCTATGTAAGTCCTTTTGTCCCATGATGCTGCCAAATTACTTTGACCAAAGAAATCGTTTTGTTCCGAAGTTCTTGCTCCTTGTGATCCAATATCTAGATTGGTCTTTCCACATACAACAGCCTATCATCCATGTCTATTTCCTCAAAATTTAGCTTGTGGGTCGGATCTAGTTCATACTTCCTCAGCATAGATACGTGAAAGACATCATATATTTGAGCAAGTTTCTGAGGCAATGCAAAATGATATGCCAAAATCCCGATTCTTTTCAAAATTTCAAAAGATCCAACGTACCTTGGACTCAACTTTCTCTTCTTACCGAATCTCGAAATACCTCACATTGGCGATACCTTTAAAAACATGTGGTCATCCACTTTGAATTCTAATGGCCTATACCGCTTATTCGTATAACCTTTTTGGCAACTTTGGGCAGTCCTTTACCTGTCTCGATGACTTTGACGGCATCTAATGATTGTTGCATTAACTCTGGTCTTGTAATCTTTGGTTCACCAACCTCATCCCCGCATAGCAAAGTTCTACAAGGTCTATCGTACAGCACCTTGAATGGTGCCATCTTAATGCTTTGCTAATAGCTATTGTTGTAGGCAAACTCAACCAAGTGAAGTTGTTCCTCCCAACTTCTTTTAAAATCTACAACACAAGCTCATAGCATATCCTCAAGCGTTTGCATCATTCTCTCTGATTGACCATCCATCTGTGGATGATATGCTATGCTATACTGTAGTTTTGTCCCCATGGCAGATTGCAAACTTTTCCAAAATGTTGCCATAAACTTGGGGTCACAGTCAAATATAATTGTCACCAATACACCATGAAGACGCACAATTTGTTGTATGTACAATTCTGTATTTTTGTCTAATGCAAAGTCTTGTACAATGATAAAATGAGTGAACTTTGTTAGTTTGTCAATTATAATCCAAATTGAGTCATTACCTCACCGACTCCTTGGTAACCTCATTACGAAATCTATGGTGATATGCTACCATTTCCATTCAAGAATATCGAGGGGTTGCAGCAGTCCACCAAGCTTACAATGTTGTACTTTCACTTGCTGGCATGTTAAATACTGAGCTATGTGCTTGGCAATGTCCAACTTCATGCCATTCCACCAGAAATGTTGCTTTAGATTATGGTACATCTTCGTACGGCCCATATGGATGCCATAACTACTGTGATGGACTTTGTTAGTGTGTCAACTATAATCCAAATTGAGTCATTACCTCACTGACTCCTTGGTAACCCCATTACGAAACCCATGGTGATATGCTACCACTTCCATTCAGGAATCTGGAGGGCTTGCAGCAGTCCACCAAGCTTACAATGCTATATTTTCACTTGCTGGCATGTTAAACACTAAGCTACGTGCTTGGCAATGTCCAACTTCATGCCATTCCACTAGAAATGTTTCTTTAGATTCTGGTATATCTTCGTACGGCCCAGATGGATGCCATAACTACCATGATGAGCTTCTGACAGGAATGCTTCCTTAAGCTCAGCATTGTTGAGAATGCACAATCGTCAACGAAATTTCAATGCCCATCCTCAAATACTTGAAAGTCGGCATTTCTCTTGACCTTATCCATATGCAGGATCTTTTGGATCTCATCCTAATCTTGGTTTACATTTCGGGTTCAACCCTAAGAGTAGCCATTAGAAAGATGGCTTATCTCAAATTTGAAATCCGAATCTCGAACTCCTTCGAATAGGATCCATTCTTGTACCATCATTTGCGTAATCGACGATTTTCGACTAAGCGTGTCAGCCATTTTGTTAGCTCTTCCAAGATGGTACAAAATCTCACAATCATAATCTTTAAGAAGTTCTATCCATCGACGTAGTCTCATATTCAACTCCTTCTGAGAGAATAGATATTTCCGACTTTGATAGTCCATGAAAATTTGAAACTTTTCTCTGCACAAATAATGTCTCCAAATTTTGAGCACAAAGATTATCACCACTAATTCCAAATTATGCATCGGATAGTTAAGTTCATGAGGTCTTAACTGTCGAGATGCTTATGCAACCATCTTCCTAGGTTGCATTAAAATGCAGCCCAGCCCTTTATACAAGGCATCATTGTAGATTTTGTACTCTCCAAGACCATACAGTATTGTTAAGACAAGTACAGTAGTTAGCTTATGCTTAAGCTCTTGAAAATTATGCTCACACTTATTTATCCAATCAAATCTTTCTTCCTTATTCAATAACCTTGTCATGGGCATGGTTATCATAGAAAACCTCTCTACGAACCATTTATAATAGCCAGCCAATCCTAAGAAACTGCGAACTTTCATTGCCATCATGGGTCTCAGCCAATTTTTGATGGCTTCGATCTTAGCCAAATCAATCGAAATTCCTTCACTTGAAATTATGTGACCTAGAAATGCCACACGAGTTAACCAAAACTCGCACTTACTAAACTTGGCATAAAGTTCGTGTTCTCTCAAGGTCCACAACACTATCCTCATGTGTCTTTCGTGCTCCTCTAGACTTCTTGAGTATACAAGGATATCATCAATGAACACAATCACAAATTAATCCAAATACTCCTTGAACGTGTGATTCATCGAGTCCATAAAGGCTACAGGAGTATTCGTCAAACCAAATGGCATTATGATGAACTCATAATGACAATAACGTGTACGAAATGCTGTTTCCGGTATATCCCCCTTCTTAATCCTTAATTGGTGATAGCCTGTCCTCAGATCTATCTTAGAGAATATTGAAACTCCTTGAAGTTCATCAAACAAGTTATCTATTCTTGGCAACGGATACTTGTTCTTAATAATCACGTGATTGAGTTGCTGATAGTCAATGCAAAAACGTAATGATCCGTCCTTTTTCCTTACAAACAACACTGGTGCTCCCCAGGGAGATGCACTAGGACAAATGAATCACTTGTCCAGTAATTCTTGCATCTGAACCTTTAATTCCTTTAATTTTGATAGCGCCATTCTGTATGGTGCTTTAGAAATCGGCTCTATTTCAAGGGCCAACTCAATCATAAATTTGATTTCCCTCTCTGAGAGGTAATCCAGGCAATTCCTCTGGAAAAACATCCAAGTATTCTCGTACCACGATGATGCTGTCCATCATTGGTTCCTCCACTAACGTGTCCACTACCATTGCCAAATAACCTTGGCAACCTGCATCCAGCAATAGGGTCACCTCAATTGACAAAATTAGAGGGATTGAAGGTCCCCCTCGATTTCCAATAAATTCAAAACTACTACCCACTACTGGATTAAACTGAATCATCTTTTTATGACAATTCACTGTAGCTCGTTGCTTGATAAGCCAATCCATCTTGATTATTACATCGAAGTCATACATCGCTATCACAACCAAATCAATAGCCTCCTCGTGACTGCCAAGAACTAGCTTATAGCCAGAACAACCTAACTTAGACAATATCTCATGCTTAAACGGAGTAGAAATACTATAAACCACTCCTAATGATTTTGGACTTAACCCCACTAGCTTAACAAATCGTTTAGCAACAAAAGAATACGTAGCATCAGGATCAAATAACATATAAGCAGCATGATCGTGCAAGGATACTGTACTTGTAACTATGACGAGTGAATCATTCGCCTCCCCTCTGGTTACAACATAAACTCTTGTGCCTGGGGTCTACCTTAGTTATTCTGCGGCGTGTTCCCTGCAAGTTGTCCTCCTTGTGACAATGGTAGAATCATCCTCATGGGCTTACTAGGACAGTTCTTCACTTGGTGGCCCTATTAGCCACATCCAGAACAAGCTCCCATCCTATAAGGACATGGGGCATTCCCATGCCTTCTCCCACACAGTTGGCACATGCCCATGGAATTGGATGCCTACTTTCCCACATAGTTCTTCTTGTCAGATGGGATGAGGTTCCTTCCTCCCGACATCAGTTTCTTCGTAAGCCGACGATTATCTCAACTAAGCACCAATCACGATCCTTATGTGGTTGCCCTCTTAGTCATGTTCTTGTTGATCATTTGAGCCCTCTCGTACATCTCATCATAACTTTTCAGGTTCAAGGCCACCAACTGATCCTTAAGCTTAATCTTTAAGCCATCCCTAAACCTCCTTGCCTTATCCAAGGGATCCTCTATCAACCTCAGCGCATACTTCAATAGCTTAGCGAACTTCGCTTTGTACTAATCCACCGATAATTAACTCTGACGAAATCATTGGAATTTAGTCATCTTTGATTCTTGTGTGTTGTCTGAGAAATATTTCCCATTAAAGGCCTCAAGAAGGGAACCCCACGTTTGGGTCGTACCTTCAGGAAACACTCTTCCTCGAGTAGCTTCTCACCACGTACTAGTGTTACCTTGAAGTTGGTAAACTGCCAGGATCATTTGGTCTTCCTCCGAACACTTTAGTACTGCAAACATCTTCTCTATATCTTTGACTTAAAGGGTTGTGACCTTAGGGTCACCTACACCATTGAACCTTAGCGGCTTGAACCTCGAAAATTGCTCTATTAGCTTATGCATGAGTTGCTCACAACTCTTGTTCCTCACGACAAAAACCTCAGCAAGGGCAACAGGAGTGACAATGGCATCTGGCAGCAGCAGCAGCTGCAATGATGACGGTAGCTAGATCCTCAGCTTGCTGTCTTATCAAGGTCTCTAGCACCTGCAAAATCCCATTTAACCTAGGATCCCTCAGTGCTACCCTACGCCTAAGGGTTCTCTGCTCAGGATTACTCATCTTGCAGAATCCTAACTGATTCTACTTTCCAATTCTAGAAAGGAATTAGAAATTATGAACAACCAACTTATAGCACAAATTCATATAAGCAAACATAGGCGTAAAAAGCCAACGTCATCCCTATCTTACTATCTCATAACTCACCGCACCTTATCACTCCAAGTATTAACTGGACTCTAATACTAAAACCAACGGGGATATCACACCTCGAGCACGCGACAGCCCCTTCCCTTTGGTCTAATGAATGTGACGTCCCAAGACGCATTATCAACCATGCCTTTTATCTTTCCATTTTGCGCAAGCGAAAAACAATTTATCACCTAGTTAAACAAAAAACAATAGGGATAGCATGATGATCAATCATCACAGTAGTAAACCAACTCATTTATTTATTTACTAGATCAACCCCTAAAGGAATACTTTTAATTACAAGCCCATTAGTAGGTGAGTTCCTTTCCAAGCCTGCAAAAAGATGCCAAGGCCGGGTTAATCTATTCGCTCAAAAACTTGGAATCGGTATGTCCTTCAGGGACTACCAAAATACAAAAACTCCTTTGAGTCAGGTTCTATTGGGTCGTAGTCAAAGGAGTATGGGTCAATTGCTAGCATGACAGGATCGGGATCCACCACTGTTCCATCTAGAGTGTCTATCTCCATGGGATCCTAGTTCACATCCTCAGGGTCCCTACCAGGCGGGCCATCAAAACCACACAAAGGGTCAAGCAGAATCTCGCCCTCCCTAATGAACCATGCCAAGCACTTGTGGGAAACCCACATCCCCTGTCCCTCATCTACCCAAATGGTGAACATGTACTTCTCGTGCAAGTGCACCCACTTAGGAAATCGATGGGTCATGACAATGGTCTCCCAATCCTTGGGAACCTTGAACGGCACTGAGTAGTGCACCATCCTAGGAACTTGAAATTGTTTAACAATGACAAATGAAATATAATCTCAGTGAGTTATTGTCTTAAGCCCTATTTAAAACATTAACTCACCTTATGGTACCTATCACACAATCAAATCTCTTAGGCAGATCAATAGTAAAACAACTCTCATGTACCTTAGTCAACGGCTCGATCTACTCGGTAACCCTGTAATAACAACCAATAAGTAATCACTCGCAAGCAATATTACTCAATCATGCCATACCCTGCAGGGAAAGTACACATGCATACCACAGTTAATGCATTCCTCACTCTTAGCACTGTATTAATCAATACAATTGAGTTGTATCGCAAGCGATCTTACTTGGTTATTGCCACACCCTGCACGGTACTAACTCATGCATGTCATAATCAATGTAACAAGCACAAGCATAATCAAAACCAATGATAGCATGTCTTCCATTCACTTTGCATTCATGTGTTTCCAATTATTATTGCCCACATGGGCCACAACTGAACTCCCGTCGGTGTGTACAATCGAATTCCTGTCGATGTCTTCTAGCTTAACTAGGTATTGTCCTACCCCATCGAGCATGGCTAGGTTTGGAACTACTACCTAGACAGCATTCCCAAAGGAACATAGATCCGGCATCTATCGCGACCCGCATCCGGACTCTAGCCGAGATTTTCGACAAGTCATACTTCGTCCCCCGAACTTTTGCTGAGGTGACGGGTTAATTATGTGACCACATGAGCACAACACAATAACACAATTCCATGCATTAACCAATGCAGACATGATACATGTTCAACGTAATAGCCTACTGAACATTTTTCATGTAAAAATTACAAGGAATTAATTGCACGTTGTCACATATTATTTCAAAACCTATCCAACTTTACATGCCTTATCATTTAAACATGACATTCTCATTTTCATTGCAAAACTTGACATATACACTTGACATCTTAGGTTTTCCTTTTATATGTCCATGTAATTGTATACAACCATCAAGGTATAATGTCCACGTGACTTTATTACATATCAGAGCAATTAAGCACTTAACAATGTCAATCATACGATCAATGTATCATTGATTCAAGCAACAATTGAATATGTCTTAACATGTACGGATTCATCAAATTAGTCCCATAGTTTAATTATAAATAATCAATATTATTCATAATTAAATTTAATTAATTATTATTAAAATAATTAATAATAATAAAAGAAATTAATTCTTTACAATAAAATAATATTAATCAAGATTATCACACTAATCTTTGATTATTTTAATTAACCACCATTAATTATCACTAAGCAAGATTAACAAATTAATTAAAGTTAACCATAATTAACTAAACTAACCATACTTCCACCATAGTTAATTGATTCAATCCTAGTCAATCAACCCAACCCTTGGTCAACTATAGTTAACTCACCCAACATTGGTTAATTAACTCTACCACAAGTCAACCTTAGTTAATTAATCCAATCTTGGTTAATTAACTAACCAAAGTTCAACTTTTTGACTAACTCAACCATGGTAATTTTTCTAACTTTCCAGCATAACCATAGTTAATCTTAATTAATCCCCTAACTAAGATTAACTATAAAATAATCTAACCCTAAGCAAGTTTAACAGACTAATTAAGGGATTAGGATGTAAACTCACCGGAGACACGGGAACGGTGGCGGCGGCGGCAAGTGCTACGCACTAGGACCTCAGAAATGTCAATGTAAGGTAGCTTGGGGATGGAAATAGCAGCTACAAGTGCTATACTCCCCTATTTTGCCGAAACCAAGAGAGAGACAGGGGACTGGCGGCTGGCCAAGCTAACTGGTGATTCGACGAGCTATTGGCTAGAGTCCAATAGCTTCGAGCAACTAAGGCTAAGGCAATGGTGGCTAGTTTGGGTGACGGTGAGACAGAAATAGTGGTAGCTAGACTTTTCCAGCGGGTGCAGCATAGAAAGGAAGAGGTAGGCATGGGCAACTAGCGGTCTAGGCTGCTGGCAAGCAGTTCGACGACCTAGATTGACAAGTGGTGGTGATAAGGGGGTATGGATGGGGCTCCCTGGTCGCTACTGCAGGTGGTTTGGGTGGCAAGGGGGTTGAACAAGCAAGGAAAATGGAGGAAAAAAAGAAAATGAAAAAGAATGAGGAGGGGAGAATTGGCCAAGGGGGGAAATTAGGAGAGAGAGAGAAGATGAAGCCTTGCTATACATTCATCAAAATCTCACTCTTTAATGCCCATCAACTCATGCCATTTCCCATGCAAGAAACCATCATTGCCAAAAACTTTCTCTTCTTCTTTTGTTTTTCATTAATTAATGCCAAGAAAGGCATTTTGGTCTTTTCACCTTGGGTTCAATTACCAAACTATCCTTGGGCTGATGATAAGGAGCAAGCCTAGAAATGAATAGGAATTGTGCTCTATAAGTCGCTAGGCTCAAATTGGACTCAAAATGGACAATGGGCTAGAAAGAGGGTAAGTGAGTCAAATTGGCTAAATGGGCCCACTTGAATGACTCGAGCCCACCTTGATGGCCACCCACCATTGGGCGTGAGGCTCACTAAGGCCTTGCCCGGCCCATTTCCTTGTGAGCTCAACTTTTCAGCTCATTAAATCTTTTTCCGTTAATTTCAAGCTTACTGATTTTTTCGAGAATTATAGAGGCATCATTCAATGATTCATCCCTAAAGTCCCTGAAAGTTGGACATCCAAAATCAAATTACCCTTAGTAGCCAATTTCGATTAATTGCAGTTTTAGCATGTCTCAAACTAACGAGCGGTTTCGAGGAATTACACGTTATCGACTCGTGATTAGCTTAGCCTCAAATCACGTTTAAGTTTTCTCAACACTTGGACGACTTTGATTATCATAAAATTGCGAATGATTGATTCTTATTTCAAAGTACACGATTACCAAGAATCGACTTAAGGTTATCTGCAATCGTGATTATAGTAAACAGAACCACCTGTTATCCTATTATATTTTGCCTGCGAATTGACTTATAATCATTCCTTAAATCGGCTTGTATAACCACATAATCATCCTTCTGCAAGTCCCATGGTCGAATCGTTAGGTCAAATTCTTTAGTCGTACATACTCATTTCCTCATTAGCCTTTCCCTTGGGGTTAGTATTTCGAAAGTGATCAATTCCGAGTGAAACTAATTAATAATGCATTGATGAAATTCACAGTCATTACATTCCTCAATGGCTCGAATTTCAAGGCGTCACAAAATTGGTACCATTAAAAAAGACATAAGACTAAATTGACACAAATGTAATAGGTATAAGACTTTGTTGATACTTTTTCCCACAACCTATGACACCTTCAGTTGAGCCTAGTATGTAGGATCCATCAATGTTTACATTTAATTCTTTTTTTCCAAGAGGTTTCAATGCTCAATTTGGGTTTTTCTACTGGGGTTCTTGCTTCCTCCGTTTCTTCATTTCCCATAATTTTCTAGCAGGATCTAGGCTAATTATACGATATTGGTTGGTTCAAGGTTGAGCAGAGGTGATATGTTGAAAAGTTGCTTTATATGTCAAATGATAACATCATGACTTGGGTGGCATGAATCACGGAAAATTATTTACTTCAAATATAAAGGGGCCTCCATTTCAATGTAATACCATTCAAATATAAAAGGCTAGCATAAGAGCACTAAAAATGGCAAAAGTTATATACAGTGTTCACTTTGATGTCAAAAGCTTTTCATATTACTTAAGTACCAGTCTAAAAAAAAATCACTTAAGTGCCATACAAACATCCCTGCTTACAAAGAAAAGTCCTATAGAAATCTCTATAATTTGATATCCTTTCAGAGGAGAGGGATATCCCATGAAAATACATCGAGTAACACGAGGATCCATTTAATCCCAAGGGCCAACAATTGTTGCATAGCATAAGCAGCTAAATACTCTAAAATGATCAATCTCTGACTATTTTCCATAAAGCAATTCAAAAGGATATTGTATATCAAGAATTCTTGTTGGTATGCGATTAATTAGGGCATAAGTACAGCAGGAGTGCCAAAAGTTGGCACAAAGGAACACTTAAGTGCCAAAAGTTACAAAAAGTACAATTAGGATCAACTAGGACAGAAATAAAGCATTGGGTCGAACTCTTCTTTGGTGTCAAGGTAAAAGCTATGAATAGTCATCGACTCCCGGGAAAGGGTAGAAGAATGGGACCTATTCTGGGACATACAATGCATTACAGACGTATGATCATTACGCTTCAACCAATTTTTTATTAATTTTCTTGCCTACATGGCCTGCTGGAAACTGAATCGGCCAAAAATCAGCCAAAACGACGTCGTTTTGGCTGACGTGGATTTAAAAATTATTAATTAAATAATATTAAATAATTATAAAATATTATTATAAAATCAATTTTATTTAAAAAAAAAGGGGGAGGAGGGGATCGGCGAGGGCAGCCCTCGCCGATCCCCTCCTCCCCTTCTTCTTCTTCTTTTTTTTTTAATAAAATCGATTTTAATTTTTTCAAAAATCTGACATGTATAATTTTTTAAAAAAAAATTGCCATGTGGATTTTTTATTTTAAATAAAATGCTCCGTCAGCAAATGAAGTCGCCGGAAAATGGACATGTGGTAATTTGGCCGGAATTTTTCGCCGTTGGCACTTAAGTGATCCCTCTTGCTCCGATTTTGGCACTTAAGTGTACCTTTTGTAACTTTTGGCACTTAAGTGTCCCTTTATGCCAACTTTTGGCACTCCAGAGGTCCGCACCTCGATTAATTAGATAGGCTGCTGTAACCAAACAATCTTCCCAAAAATTTTCAAGAATCAAAACCTGATACTTGAATGCTTCAGCTACTTCAAGTAGGTAATTGCATTCAACAATTCTGTTATGTTGAGAAGTGTAAATGCAGGAACTTTCATGGAGTATCCTATGAGAGGATAGAAAGGACATGCAATCAGTATGAATTTGTTGGACGAATTTATCAAATTGATTTTAATCAAAGAACAGAAATTCAACAAATAGGAAAAGGTTTGACTCTTGGATTGCATGAGAAAAACCCAAGTGGTACGAGTATAATCATTAACAATCATGAGGAAAAAAGGAGATTCATCACGATGTGGAATATGGTAGGGACTCTAGATATTCATGTGGAGCAAAGAAAAAACACTTTTAGCTTGAGATGTACTAACTAGAAAAGATGCTCGAGACTATTTAGCTAAAGGGCATATTGAACATTTTGGATGGGGAAAACGTGCACTATGGCTGAAACGCTGATGAAGAATGAGATTTTTATTACCAGTAGCAACATTATATGAAATGTTTTTATTCAATAAATCTAAACCTCTTGTTAAGCCAATCCAAAAATATGATTCTCATGCAACATTACCCAAGTCCATTAGTTTGTCAATTGAATGGTCCTGAAGAAAGTAATTTTCGGAATTGAATATGGCATGACAAGAATTATCTTAGCAAGCTTTTGAGACAAACAGGGGGTTGAATTTGAAATCCGGAATATATAAGACATTCTTGACAATAAAATTTGATGTGAGGTGAACAGTGCCAATCTTAGTAACATAGGTAACATTCCCATTTGGAAGACGAATTGATATGGGAGATTGCGATCCCTTGTGAATATTGGAAAATAATTCCCCATTACAAATTTTGTGGTTACTTACACCTAAATTAATTATCCATGCATCAACTAAAATTTTATCCTCATTTTATAGAAGAATGCTTGAGAAGCTTGCATTGTTGTCATTAGTCTTCAATTGACCCAAAGCTCCCGTGATATTTTAATACTTGTCCTGAGTAATTGCTTAATGCGCCCTATCATTTTTTTGTACTGAAACCTACTAAGCAGAAAAATATTTTTCCTTTTTGTCCCTATCATTTGGCTTTCCATGTAGTTTATAGTATATATTTACAGTATGGTGTAGTCTTTTGCAATAATCACAATATTTACCCCAGATTTTAACCTTCGCCCACTGACCTTTCCCGATGACGTGGCTGCATGTGGACCGTTTGATCCCTTGTAATTTGGCGCTAGCGTGGATTGATGATAGCCGCTAGATTTGGTGGTGTTGATGGCTAAATGTAGCCATCCGATTGTGCACGTGCATCCAGGCCGTCCATCTGAAGACTTCTAGGGTTTCGATCATTTTCTCCAGGTCCATTTGCCGTTCCTTGAGACCCAAGGCTCCCAAGACCCCATTTCCCGAAACTTCCATTCCCGAAATATCCATGGCTCCGTTTAGTCGATTCAGTCGGAGCAGCTTCGGATGGGAAGGCAGCGAGGGTGATGGCTTCTCCCGCCCGTGCATGCTCAGCCGAGGCGATCCGTTGACTTTCTTGGACGGTCAATTGGTAGATCTGTCTGAGCAGCAGCACGGGCTCCATCGCCAGGATCCGTGAACGGAAAGGTTAGTAGCTCTCGTTGAGTATCAGTAGAAATCAAGTTGTACGCCGATGAGTGGCAACTCTGGTCCGTCGGTAGGCAATGTGTAGAGCACATCGCAAGGCTCCGAGTAGGCACTGCTGGCCGGAAAACCATAGGGCATGGAGCCGGGTCCTAGCATCGGGTAGCGATTTGTCTCCCGCAGTGGAACGAATTCGAGTCTGTGACTTGGACCCTCCCCACCCGTCCAAGCAATTGACTTGGGGCCGACGTTGAATCTAGTCGGCCCACTCTCATTGGGCTGAACTCCCGTATTCTGAACACCTTCTTCTTTTGGTGAACTGTATCGAGCCCACGACTGGTGTGGCCCAAAGGCCCATGGGCCTTGAACCGGTAAATAGTGGACCAGTGAGCATTAGACTGGGTTGGGAATATGGACTTGTGCAGGAGGAGGGTCGGCAGGATGTTTGATGAGAGGATCGCTTATCTTCATTTGGATCAACTTTATCTGAGGCTCTATTTTGAGGTGAATTTGAACTTTCCTCTATTGAAGGACTTTTTTCAAGTATTTGTCATGGTATCGTTGACAAAGGTATGTCTGAATTGTTTGATGTTTGTTTGTAAAACAAATCAAGTGTGCATTTTCCCTATCCCACATAAGAAAGTATGGAAAAGACAAAATATAGTGTGGGCTAGACCCCACTATACTCGCGTACAGGTGCGCAAACAATTGCGCAATTTTGGCGCAATTATTAGGCGTACTTAGCACTTTAATTTGTGCTAATCCCCTATCTTTTAATTTTTATTTTAATGTTATATGATTATTTTGTTAACTGAAAGGTTGTCTTTAATTTTAGCATTTTGGAAATTATTTTATTTAAAAAAAACTCAGACTTTTATTTAAAAAATTAATTAATTAATTAATTAAAATTATTTTATTTCGAATTTTCTATATGTGTCTTTTCAAGACAACTTTTGGAAATTATACTAGTTCAGTTTGTAACTTTTCCCGAAGGGTTATATTGATTCATTTTGCAACTTAGGTTACGTTTGTTCGTTGTATAACTTCTTTCGAAGAAATATCTTAGTTAATTTTTTGCAACTTTTCATAAAGAGTTGCCGATGTTAGTTTTGAAAAAACCAAGTATGAATTACAATTTTTGAGTCATTTTTCCAAAACTGCAATCAAGATTTTCAATTGTTTCCTAGAGAGACCCTGAAAAAAATACTAGAATTGCTATCTAGTATTCTCATTTAAGACTTTGTTGTATCCTGGACGATATTTGCTAATGACTATTAGTAACTTCGTGGGGCAAATAAATCCTTAATAAAAGTAATATCATGCTTCAAAATCCGTTGCGATTGATCTATTGATTCGAACACATATTGACTTCATTGTTCTACCCAAGTACAAAGACGATTCTTTCCAACAATTTTAAGGATTTATTTTCAACAATGGAGTCGGAGACAATCAAAATCATGGACCAAGACATGGTGAAATTGGACTAGTTCGATGGGAATAATTATGCTCGCTGGAGGGACAAGATAATGTTCCTACTCACTGCCCTGGAGATATCCTACATTTTGATCCTAGCTTGGCACCTATTGAAGATCCAAAGCCTACTATTGAAGGAGGACAACCAAATGCGGAAGCCATTGAAAGGTTTAACAAGGAGAAAAAGAAACGTGGGGAGGACGAATTGCTATGTCGTAGGCACATTCTAAATACACTATCTGATAGGTTGTATGACTTGTTCACTGAGATGAAATCAGCTAGAGAAATTTGGAACGCATTGAAATTCAAGTACAAAGCGGAGGAGCAAGGTACCAATAAGTATTTAATCTCAAAATATTTTGATTTCAAGTTTATTGATACTAAGCCCTTGTTGGAACAAGTCCACGAATTGCAAGTTCTTGTAAACAAAATTCGTACTCTCAAAATTGAAATTCCCGAAACTTTTCAAGTTGGAGCAATTATTGCCAAATTGCCTCCAAGCAGGAAAGATTATGGAAAAAGGCCGATGCATAAGTTGGAGGACTTCACCTTTGAGCAAATATAGAAACATCTTCGTATTGAGGAAGAGTCATGTTAACGTGATAATTCTGTTTTGTATGATTCCAAGGCAAATGTTGTGGAAAAGAAATGGAAAGTTGGCCAGAATTTCAATGTAAAAAACGGGCATAATTCTATTTTTTTGTTTTGTGTGTGGCAAGAAGGGACACTATGCCAAAAAATGCATTCACCACAAGAGCATATCAAAGGACAAGAACATTCCAACAATGAAGGTAGATGTGAATTTGGTTGAAGAGAATTATGTGGCCATGATCTCAACTATGTTTTCAAATATGAAAATTTCTGAACTCCATGGTTTGATGGCTATGGTTTCTGAAATTAATTATACAACCATCCAATCTAGTTGGTGGTTAGATTCTGGAGTGACAGTCCATGTGTGCAAAGACAAATACATGTTTAAGCAATTTGAAGAGACTATCGACCCAAATGTTCAAGAGGTCCTAATGGCAAATAATGCTCTTACAAAAGTTGCTAGCAAAGGCACGGTGGAGATAGACTTCACTTCTGGAAAGAAGATTGCTCTTCTTAATGTGTTGTTTGTACCTGAAATTAGGAAAAACCTAGTTTCTATTGATTTACTTTGTAAAATAGGGTTTTGAGTTTTGTTTGAATCCAACAAGGTTAGCCTATTGAAGAATGGGCTGTTTGTTGGAAAGGGCTATGCTAATGATGACATGTGTCAACTAAATATCCTATTTATATTGTTGAGTCTTTATCTTTATGGCATAGTAGGTTGGCACATATCAATATTCATTATTTAAAGAATATGAAAAGGTTAGGCTTGATAAATTTCAATGGTGAATTTGATAAATGTAAAATATGTGCTAAGTCTATATTAATTAAGAAACCATTTCCTAGTGTGAAAAGAAATTTGAATTTATTGGATTTGGTACATAGTGATATTTGTGAATTCAATGGCATGCTAACTCGTGGTGGTAAAAGGTATTTATTACCTTTGTGGATGATTGCAGTAAGTATTTATACGTTTATCTCATGAGATCGAATTATGAAGCATTTACCATGTTCAAAAAATGTAAAGCTAAAGTAGAAAATCAATTGGAAAAGAAAATCAAAGTTCTACTTTCAAATAGAGGTGGAGAATATTTCTTAAATGAATTTTCTTCATTTTGTGATGAGCATGGTATCATTCATCAAGTTTCGGCACTGTATACTCCACAACAAAATGGTTTGGCTGAAAGGAAAAATCAATCTCTTGGAGAAATGGTTTATTGTATGTTTTCTAATTCAAAGCTATCAAATAATATTTGGGGAGAAGCATTGCTTACCGTATGTTATATTCATAATAGAATACCATTCAAGGGAAATAACATGAGCCCTTATGAACTATGAAATGTTAGAAAACCAAACATGTCATACCTTAAAGTGTGGGGGTGTTTGGCATATTATCGAGTGCTGGACCCCAAGAGAACTAAACTTGGCCTTGGAGCCATCAAAAGTGTCTTCATTGGATATGCTGAAAACAGTAAAGCCTATAGGCTTATTGACTTAGAATCTAATGTCATTGTGGAATCGAGAGATGTTAAATTCTTTGACAATAAATGTTCTACAAGTTCTAAAATTATTGAAAATGATTCAAAACCTATAGAAACTCAAGTGGATTCTCACAAGAAGGAAACAAATGATTCTAAAGACATGGTTGAATTGAGAAGAAGCACCAGAGTTTGGAAATTAAAAGACTTAGGTCCAAATTTTGTTACTCATGTTTTCCTTGTTAAAGGAGACAGAGATAATAATTTGGTAAATAAATACCATTTAGTATTGAACTTAGAAGACGATCCTAAATGTCTTAGTGATGCTATGTCTTGTAGGGATGCTTCTTTTTGGAAAGAAGCTGTGAATGACAAAATTGATTCAATTATGTCCAATACTACTTGGGTATTAGTAGATTTACCAAAAGGATCCAAGCCTATTGAGTGCAAATGGGTTTTTAGGAAGAAATATCATTCCAATGGCTCTATCCAAGTTTTTAAGGCTAGACTGGTGGCTAAGCGGTATAGACAAAAAGAAGGAATATATTACTTTGATACGTATCCTCCTGTAGCATGTATAACTTCTATCTGAATTCTTTTTGCTCTAGCTTCCATTTATGATCTTTGTGTCCATCAAATGGATATCAAGACTACTTTTTTAAATGGAGATTTAAATGAGGAAATTTTCATGTAACAACCCGAGGGTTTTGTTCTTCTTGAAAATGAAAAGAAAGTATGTCAATTTGTAACATCCTGAAAATCGACTCAATTTAGCCCGACTCCCTAAGGTATACTGTTCCTATACCAGCAGGTTCTTGTGCCGATTTGACCTGCGTCCCGCGGTCCTGTTAAGTCTCGACCAGTTTATACCGAATCGGCGCTTCTGCCCCTTGAAAAATTATCCACTACACAACATCGCCTGAGAAAATACTTGGACGTCGCCTCATTTATTTTGGGATTTTTCATTGGACACGGAAGCGTCAGAAAAAGGAAGAATTGGATCGAGTTTTGGGCCCGTGGGTGGGTCGGCCCAAGACCGGTGGCCCAATGGGCCTTGCACCCATTCAGCCCAGCCCAAGAGGGGCCCAAGTTGGCCCAAGTTCCCCTCCATTTCCAGCCCATGGGCTTCTCTCTTTTGGCCTTTTATTTTTGTGCCCAAGTGGGCTTAGTTTATGCTTGTTTTTGGTTGTTTTTGATTGGTCCTTCAAGCAAGTGGTAAGCCCACTTGCCTTGGCTCTTATCCTTGACCAGCAGCCTCTTCTCTCTCATCTTTCTCCCTCAAAATTCGTGCACCAGCCCAGCCCCACTCTCTCTCCCTTTTTCTCTTCCTTTTCTCTTCCATTTTTGGTGTTCCTTGCTATCTTTACTGTTTTCCAGCCAGAAAACAACCTTGCCACCATCACCGGAGCCGCCACCACCGTCCAAAGTATAGTCTTGAAAATTAGGAAGCCAGCCATACACCCCCAGTCACCCCTGGTCGCCCCGGACCGCCCGTTTCAACCTTTTCTGCACTATTGGTCAGTTCTACGTGAACAGTAACCAGCACTGTTTTTGGCTCGTTTCGGCCACCATTTGTCATCTGTCCTCATCCTCGAGCTTACCCCTTGTAGCCCTCATTTCTCTCTATGCGCCGGTGTCACCGAATTTCCAATCCAAGTAAGTTAACTTCCTAATCCTTGTTTAGGAGTTAATCCTGCTTAGGGGTTAATTAGTGTATTTGTGTGTTTGTGTTTAATTAAGGTTGGTTGATTAATTAGGCTGGTTAATTAAGGCTAACTAGGGTTAGTTAATTGACCATAGTTAGTAATAAAGTAACTAAGGTTAATTAATTAAAGTAATTATGGTTAGTTTTAAAAGTAACCAAGGTTAAAAATTAATCATGGTTAGGTTAGATTAACTAGGGTTGAGTTAATTTGTTAACCATGATTAAGTTTATTTATTTTTATTTATTTATTTAATTTCGGACGAATTTACTGTTCACAAATTACTGTTTATGATTACTGTTCACAATCACTATTCATGGCACTGTTCATACATAAGCAAATTTTAGTTTCAAATTGATGTGTTCTTGGTTGTTATACTTTCTTGAAGTGCCGATTGTTAATTATATGCGTGAATAATGATGAAATGCATGATCGAAGACTGAGTGGAAGTGAAAGTGTTCGATTTATTGAATTATTCCCGAGAATTATGGAATGTACGTGATTGTTGATTGGTTGAATTTGGAATTTTGGAATTGTCGAGTGATACTGCATGACATATTATGTGGGTTATCTGAAATGGCATATCGCATGAGCATGAGTGCATGAGCGATGTTACTGTGACGTCCTGAAATTCGAGCCCTTTAAGGGATGAGTGAACGTGAATTTCATCAATGCATTGTTGGTTGATTCCGCTCGGACCCAATCATTTCCAAGATACTAACCTTAAGGGGAAAGGCTACTAAGGACAGAACTCATGCGACTAAAGAACTTGACCTGGGAAAATGACTCGATCGTGAGACTTGTGTAAAGATGATCCTGTAGTCATGCAGGCCGATTTCAGGGATGAATAGAAGTCGATTCGCGGACAGAAATAATGGGACCATGGGTGATTCCGTCTACTGTTCCGCGAATGGCCCTATGTCGATCCTTGATAATCGTGTACTTTGAAATAAGAATCTATCCTTCGCAATTTCATGTTCAAGGACGTCCATGTGTCGAGAAGTCTAGAACGAGTCGGTAACGTGTGAATGCTCGAAGCCGCCTGTCAGTCTGAATTATACCAAAATGACATTTGGGTGAAATTAACAAGGCATGAGAATCCAATATTGGACTTCGAATTTTCGGGAACGTTTGGGATGGACTTTTGGACGATGTTTCCTTGATAGTCGACAGTGTCAGTTGAGCCGAGTTTTTGGGAAAAGGATTTTTTGAACCGAGGAAACGAGCCTACGAGGATGTGGGCCGGGCAAGAATAGTGTGGGCCACACGCCCAAGGTTGGATAGCCATCGTGGAAGACCGAGACAAACAAACGAGCCCATTGGACCAAACCGAGCATTTACCTTTTCGAGCCCGTTGTTTAAACCTGAGCCGATTCGAGCCCAAAAAATTCCAGAGCCCATTCCTATTCATTTTCCAGCCTGTTTCCTAGGCCTGCCTTTCATTTTTAGCCCAAGGGCAGTTTGGGAAATGTGCAAGGTTGAAATGACCAAAATGCCCTTGGATATTTTGAAGAAAAGTCAAAAGGAAGAGAGAGAGAAGATGATGTCACTTGCTCGGGGAATTGGAGAAGGCATTTAATGCCCTTAATGAAGTTGAATTGAAGCCCTCAATGCTCTCTCTCTCCTCCTTCTTCAGCCCTCACAAATCGTAGCCCTCTCTCCCTTTGTTTCCCTTTTTCCTACAATTTTCAGCTTCTGACCTTCCACCGAAATCTGAGTTGTTCATTGCCTTCCCGATGGAATCTCGGGCCATACCACCCACCGTTACACTCCGGAGAGAGATTCCATACGGATAGCATCAGCTGTTTATCAAACGGAGCCACCGTCCGATCCGTACGGCGGCCGGAAGCCGGCTGCTCGCCGGACCGTCACTGTAGCGACCAGTTCTGCTGTGTTCCGCCTTTTGACCTATTTTCCTCCATTTTCGACCTAACCATCACCCACACCAGCCACCCACAACTCCCCCTCAACCCCCTAGAGCCTCCGGTCACCGACCACCAACTCGCCGAAGCTCCAGCCAACTTGTTTTTGCTCCGACCAGCAACCTCCTCCTCCTGTAGTGCTATTTTGTGAAGTTCAATGGGGAATCCAAATTTGTTGCTGCTGTGTTGAGCTTGGGACCGCCTTGGAGTGTCGTGGGAGAAGTCCCCAGGTATCGGGTTCATAGCCGCCACCGCGTCCGCGTCTCCGACCCACTTAACTGGTGAGTTTAGCTCCTAAACCCTATTTAGTGCCTAAACTAACTTAGGGTTGGATTAATTAGTGCTAAGAGCTGATTAAGGTGTTTAATTAAGTGTATTAGCCCTAAGATAGGTGCTTAGATAGTGGATTAAGATTAGCTTAGCTTAATCTTGCTTATTTATGCTTAATTGTGCTTAATTAGGCCTAATTGTGTGTTTTGTGCTAATTAATCATGTTTTTCATTAATTGCTTGATTAATGTGATTAATTGCTCAATTTATTGATTAAATTAATTTCTGCATTTAATTAAATAATTAAATAATTATTTAATTATTTAATTTTCGGAATTTATTTATTTAATTATTTTTAATTTCTGGATTTAATTAATTATTTATTAAATTCAGAAATTACTGTTCATCTGGAAATTAAATTGTGTAATTTCATGTGCATTGATTTTTGGAGTGAATTGAATATGTAATTATAAGAGCATCCGCATGAATTGTGTGATTTTCATAAAAATGGGAAAAAGATGAATTGTCCGAAAGACACCGGAAATTAACCACCTTTATAAGAAAGAAAGTGATTTGTCTGAGGGACACTGGAAATAACCGCTTTTATGAGAAAGGTGGGGATAATGGTTTGTTTGAGGGACATCGGAAACGGACCGCTTTTATGAGAAATGTGGGGATAATAGTTTGTCTGAGGGATATCGGAAATGGACTGCTTTTGTGAGAAATGATTTGAGGTTTCATATGTAAGCATGTGTGCATTGGCTAATGCTCAAAGATAATTAGTGGGTTGTGATTGTATGCTTGCGTGATCACTAAGTTGAGACTGCTGTCTCGGGAGAGTATCCCTTGATGTTCTGCAGGCATGCCATTTTGGGAGAGTATCCCTTGACGTTCTGTGGGCATGTGATTTTGGGAGAGTATCCCTTGACATCCTTTGGGCATGTAGTCTCGGGAGAGTATCCTTTGATGTTTATTGGGCATGTGGTCTCGGGAGAGTATCCTTTGACATTCGTTGGGCATGCGGTCTTGGGAGAGTATCCCTTGACGTCTTTTGAGCACAGAAGGGCACGGTTGCGCCTCTACGGAGAAAGGGCACTGTAGTGCCGTTGCGCCTCGGTTGTAGCCCTGTGGGGTAGTAATAATCGGAACACGTTTGGATGCGAGAGTGCATGAGAAAACATGGCATCATTGGTTCTAATTATGCATGAGATGATCACATCATTGAGGGCACGCACGCACGAACTGATAACATGCAGAGTGTGGCAATAGCCAGGTGAGATCGCTTGTGGTACGACTCACGTGTGATTGATGAACTACATTATCTAACGGCCATGTGCATTGCGTATATTGTGCTGACTTATACGTGTGGGGTATGGCATACCGGGTAAGGTTGCAGCGAACCGACTAATTGTTTGTTGATTGCCTCTGTCTGTTGTTTGCTTGCGAGTTACGAGTTGCTAGTTGTTTGTTATTGGGTTGAGTGAGGGGTGGTTCTGAAGAGATACCTCAGGTTGAGTTGGTGTACTAACCGAGGCTTAGGGGGAAGAACTCGCTGAGATTTTATCTCAACCCGTCGTGGTTAACCATTTTCAGGTCCTTAGAGTGGCGCACTCGCAATGGAGAATCCTGCCTCTACTTCTCCAGTGATCGACCTGACGAAGTCGAGTCTGATGGGTCCGAGTGACCGTGGTGCTGAACCCGAGGGTTCATTTTATATAGCTAGATTAGCCTAGCCTAGTTCCTTTTTTATTTGGCTTAGAAGATGGATCGGCCCCTGTTATCGGGCTTGTAAATCGAAAAACGATCCTCCGTTGGTTAATCTAGTAAATTGTATAAATGAGTAGTGATGGTTGTTCTTGTTGTTCATCCCTCTATCCCTGATTGATTGATTGATTGTTTGTCAAACTGGGGATGGTCCGTCTTCCACTTGCACATAATGAAAGATTAAAATGAATGGTCGTCGACGAGTCCTGGGACGTTGCTTTCAATTGACCATGGTAAAGGGTTGTCGCTTGCTCGGGGTTCAGGGCATGACAGTTACATTCACGACCAAGCAAAAGCAAAGACAAGAATGAACTGTTTACTAATGTGTTGCTTGGTCAGATTAAAGTTGATAGTCTAGTTGAGCCGGATGACCGCCAATCCTTCGGGGTTGTGCCGTGACCATTGGGTTGCCTAACAGTGGTTAGATGCAGAGTCGCGGTTGAGGCCGGGCCCATTCTCCTTATGGAATGACGTCAGTGGGAGAGAGCCCGTGACGTCGCCATGCCTCATGGGGAAGGACGATGCCTGGTTTACAACCAGTTGACCGCCAACCATAAGGTTGTGCCATGGCCTGTGATAATCGGAGCATGTGTGGGCTGTGTGATATGAGAAAGTTTTTGTGTAATGCTCTGATTATTTGCATATCTCTTATTGTTGTTGTGAGGCGATTGACAGTTTATACGGGTTGCGTGTGCCAAGGCCAGGTAGGGTCACCTGTGATTGCACCTATTTATTAAACTATCTTCTATGGTTATCTCTCTAAGGTGGTATTACATTGATTGCTGTATTAGGTCATATGTTAAACTCCCAATACGAGCGAAGTTCCTAACCGGGGCTTAGGACTTTAACTTGCTGAATTTATCTCAACCCGTCGTGGTTAACTTTTTCAGGCCCTAGATGATGCAGTACCAGAGGATCGAAGAGAGCGATCCCTCTGAGGCCCATGAGTAGGCAGCTGTAGCTTATTTCCTTTTTAACGAGACTTCCCTCACTTGTACAGGGTTAGGTTAGCTAGGCTAGTCCCTTTAGGTTAGCTAAGCTAGTCCCTTTTTGAGTAGGCCTTAGCTTGTCGCCTATAGTAAGGCGTGTATGTATTTGCTGGTGTGCCGGTTAACCTTCAAATATATAAAATATTGTTTGTCTTTCCTCTGCTGCTGTTGTTGCTATCCCTGTTGTTTGGTTTGGGAGTTGTTCGTTTCCGCATGTGATTAATTACAAGATAAAATGAATTGGTTGACAACAGTACCTAGGATGTCGTATAGTTAGACCTCAAGTGAAATGGGGTTGCTGCGAGCTCGAGAGTCAGGGCGTGACACAATTGATCAAGTCTCTTTATGGACTCAAACAAGCTCCTAAGCAATGGCATGAAAATTTTGATTCAGTCATATGGTCCAATGATTTCTCACATAATATTGCTGATAAGTGTATATATTCTAAATTCACTAAAGACTATGGTGTCTTAGTGTGCTTGTATGTTGATGATATGCTTATTTTTGGAACAAACATGACTGGAATTCTTGAGACTAAGAAGTATCTAACTTCCATTGTTAATTTCGGATCGATGGGGGAATGAAGGAATTTCTAAATAGGTTTAGGGTTATTATTAATTTCAGACCAATAGCCCTTCATTAACTTGGGCTCTCCCAAGCTCGTACCCCGCGCAACGTTAGGTATTCATGAAAATCTTCTAATAAGGAGTTGCCACTAGCCTATTATGGTTGGCTAGAACCCAAACGAGGCATGGGAATGTGCCTCACTTTCTACGTGACCAAAGAGTCTATGATTAGGGACTTGATTACGCTAATCATGCAACCAGCACCCTTACGGTACCTAACTTAATTGTGTGTTAGTAAGGCCATGACAATCTCTTTGAGAAATTTAATATCTGTCCTAACCGTTCTAAAATAAGGAAATAAGATCCAAAATATCATTGCAAAATAAGGCGCAAGAATAATCAAACTAGAGAAACCTATTGCAAAGCCCTAAAGGCTTATTCAATTTTGGATGTTTTCTTTTTTAGGAATTTTCTAAATTTTCTGATTTTTTATGATTTTTTTATGAATTTTTTAATATTTTCGAATTTTCCGAAATTAAACAAAACAAACTTTCCAGATTTTTTTAATATTTTTTGGCTTTTCTGAATTTAAAAAAAAAGGAATTTATTAATTTTTTTGGTATTTTCTAATTTTTCTTGATTAATTGTTTTTTCGGAATTTTGAATATTCGGATTTTTGTATTTTCAATTTTTTTTTAATAAAAACAACTTTCAAAACTTTTCTGAATTTTAAACAAACATTTTTTTTAATTTTCAAAATTTTTAAAGATTTTTAATATATTTTTTTGAATTTTTGGATTTTTTATTATTATTAAAAAGATGATTCAGACCAGGTTAGGAGACCTGGCCCTACTAAACCGATCCGGACCTTATCGGTTCGGGTTGGACAAGCGACCGAGCAGGCCGAACGGCCTGGTCGAATTTTTTTTTTTTAAATGGCCCATTAATAACAAAAAAATACAACAGCCCATTTCCTATTTCTTTCGGCCTAACTCCCTAGCTCAAACCCACTCGAAAAATGATTAGCCCAGCCCGTGTTTGGACTTTCGGCTCGACCAACAAACAAACCCTACCCGCTTGTACCTCACCCGACCCGACTCTTGACCTGGATCGGAGCTGCTGCGCTCTTTCTCTCCTTCGTTGTTCCTTCGTGGCACCGAGGGGATGGTCGAGCGCCTCCCGGCTCGGCAACGATGATCAGCGGCGATCTTAGCAAGACCAGCCGATGGGACGACAGTTGGCGAGAGCAGGGGCGACGACTGGTGGAAGCAGAAGTGACAGTTGGCGAAAGCAAGGGCGACGGTCGGCTCAAACGACGAGAGGTTGGGCTGAGATCTGTAGCTGGGTCGTCGTGGAACAGCACGACGAGGGTTTTGGGCGCGGCCGATGATGAGAGATGGTTAACAAGTGGCGTTGGGGGGTCGTTGAGTGGTGGTGGCATCGGGCAAGGCAAGCAGCTTTCGGATGCGGCGGCGAGGCTCGGTCCCACGCCTCTCTGCCTTTGCAGATCTGTCTCTCAGTTTCTTTCTCTCTTCTCTCTCGAATTTGTTTCCTCTTTTTCTCAGATCTCACTTTCACTCGCAGCTCTCTCCGCCCTCAAATCTCTCTCTGGAGTTGCTGCTGTCTTGCTGCTGCTACTCGTCCGCCTTCTGCTCCTCTCTCTGCTCTCTAGCAAAACTCTCGAAGGATCCCAAACCCCTCTTTTTTGCCAACCCTTCGTCCAGCCTCGCTGATGCTCACCTTGCCTTTCTCCTCCGTTTTCTTTCGGTTATTCTTCTTCTGCCCTTTTCTCTCCAGATCTGCTCTCGCCAAAAATCATTTTTCCCTTAGAACCCCTCTGCCTTTTTCTAGAAAATCGTCGCCCTCTTCTCGCTCGAGTTCCCCCCCGGGGCGATCCTCGGTTGCTACTCCCAAACCAAAAATCGTTGATGCCCTCACGCCACGTGATAGCACAGCAAGGGAAGATTCCCTTGCTGGCGTCACGAGGCCGACGTCATCGTCCAAACGGCGTCGTCGGTTGCTTTTCGTTCTCTGCGTGTTCTGCGTTTTTTGTGCGTGTGTTGCCTGTGTCCCCGTGCGTGCGTGTGGGAGAAGAAGAGAGAATGGTGGTGCGGGCTGGGCTCTTTCAAATAACTCTGATGGGCTTCAAAGAAATAAAATAAGTGGGCTGAAAGAGTGAAAGAATGGGCTGGACTATGCCAGCCCACTCGACAAATTTTTTTTCTTTTTTCTCGAATTTTCAATTTTTTTCAATTTTTTTATCTTTTCTATAAATTAATATATTTATATATGCAAAATAAATGGGCATTTAAAACATATAAACAAAAATTTGGGTGTCAACAAAAAAGTATAAATTTAAAGTCGAGCTATTTGTCACTTTGATAGAATTTTGAGATACTTGCACTAAGTAAAGGTTTAACTCGAAAGAGACCTTTATGTATGTATATTGATTTTATTGAAATTTTGGTTGTATGGTTTTTTAAATTTTTTAAAATTTTAATTTTGAAATCTTTATTTTACAAACAAAGTGGGGGATTGTTAGATGTTTGTAAAACAAACCAGGTGTGCTTTTTCCTTGTCATACATAGGAAAGTTTGGAAAAAACAAATCATTTATGTCACGCCCTGAACCCCGAGCATACGACAACCCCTTCTCTTGGTCTATTGAAAGCGACATCCCAGGACTCGTCGACAACCACTCATTTTAATCTTTCGTTATACGCAAACGGAAGACGAATCATCCTCAGTCCAACAATCAATCAATCAATTAATCAGGGATAGAGGGATGAACAACAAGAACAACCATCACTACTCATTTATACAATTTACTAGATTAACCAATGGATGATCGTTTCTCAATACACGCCCAACAAAAAGGGCCAATCCATCCTCTAAGCCAAACCGAAAAGGAACTAGACTAGGCTAATCTAATTGTACAAAGTGAACCCTTGGGTTCAACACCACAGTCACTCGGACCCATCGGACTCGACTCTATCAGGTCGATCACTGGAGAAGCAAGGTAGGATTCTCCACTGCGGGTGCGCCATTCTAAGGACCTGAAAATAGTTAACCACGACGGATTGAGATAAAATCTCAGCGAGTTCTTTCCCTAAACCCCGGTTAGTACACCAACTCAACCCGGGGTATCTCTCCAGAACCACCCCTCACTCAACCCAACCACAAACAACCAACAATTAGTAATTAAACCACATACAGGGTCAACCAACAAGCAAAAGTCTGTTCGCATGCAACCTTACCCGGTATACCATACCCTGCACGTTAAACCTCATTCAATGCAAGTAATGCAACCAACAATCAAATAGTCGGTTCGCATGCAACCTTACCCGGTATGCCATACCCTGCACGTTATAAGTCAGCACAAAACACGCAATGCACATGACCATGAGATGATGCAGTTCATCAATCACATGCGAGTCGCGTCACAAGTGATCTCACATGGTTACTGCCGCTCCCTGCACAGTATCAATTCATGCGTGCATGCCATAAATCATGATGTGATCACCTCATGCATAATCAAAACTGATGATGCAATGTTTCTCGTACACTTTGGTATCCACATGTGTTCCATTGGGCCGAGATGCAATGGCACTACACGCCCTTCCTCCGTAGAGGCGCAATCATGCCCTTCCGTGCTATTGCTACGGCGCCCTTCCTCCACAGAAGTGCAACGGTGCCCTTCCGTGCTATTGCTACGGCGCCCTTCCTCCGCAGAGGTGCAACCGTGCCCTTCCGTGCAGGCCGAGGCGCTACGGCGCTACGGCACTCTTCCTCCGTAGAGGCGCAACCGTGCCCTTCCGTACCCTCCAAGGCGTTACGGCACCCTTCCTCAGCAGAGGTGCAACCGTTCCCTTCCGTACCCTCCAAGGCGCAACGGCATTATGGTGCCCTTCCTCTGCAGAGACACAACCGTGCCCTTCCGTGCCCTCTGAGGCGCAACGGCGCTACGGCGCCCTTCCTCCGCAGAGGCGCAACCATGCCCTTCCGTGCCCTCCCTTCGGTGATTCGGACTATTGTAGCCAATGCACACATACTTGCACATACACTTGCATTTAAAATCTCAAGTCCTTCCTCATAAAAGCGGTCCATTTCCAGTGTCCCTTGGACAAATCACTTTCTTTCTCATAAAGGTGGTCCATTTTCGTTGTCCTTCAGACAAATCATTTTCTTTCTTTTATGAAAATCACACAATTCAAGCGGATGCTTATGCAATGCCACATCCAATTTACTTCATATGATCAAGGCACATGAAATTATGCACAATTTCACTTCTAGATGAATAGTACCGTGAATAGTACCGTGAACAGTGCACATGAACAGTGAAATTTCCGAATTTAATAATTAAATAATTTAATTCAGAAATCACATAATTTAATCAATAAATGCAGAAATTAAATAAATCAATTAATTAAAATAATTAATCAATTTAATCAAGCAAAGCATGCTTAATTAGCACATAACACACAATTAAGCATAGTTAAATAAGATTAAGCTAATCTAATCTTAACCCTTAATCTAACCACCTATCTTAGGGCTGATGCACTTAATTAAACATCTTAATTAGCCCTTAGCACTAATTAACCCAACCCTAAGCAAGTTTAGGCACTAAATAGGGTTTAGGAGCTAAACTCACCCATTAAGCGGGCTGAAGACGTAGACGAGGCAACGGCGACAAACCTGATACTCGGGGACCTCTACCACGACGATCCAAGGCGGTCCCGGGCTCAACACAGTAGCAACAACTTGGAATCCCCACTGCAACTTTGAAAAACTGCACTGTTGGAGGAGGAAGAAGCTCATCGGAGTTGAACGGGCTGCCCGGAGCTCCGGCGAGCGGTGGGCCAATGACCAATGGCACCTGGGGGTCGAGGGGGAACCACTTGAGGCTGGTATGGGCGGTGATTGGGTCGAAAATGGAGGGAAATAGTAGCAAAGGCAAAACTGTGCTGTACCGCGTGAACAGTAGGTGGTCGGCGAGCAACCGGCTTCCAGCGGCCGTATGGATCATCCGGCGGCTCCGTTCAATGAACGGCCGACACTATCCGTACAGAATCTCTCTCCTGAACGTAATGGTGGGTGGCACAGCCCGAGATTTCGGTGGAAGGTCAGAAGCTGAAAATTGCAGGAAGAAGAGAAACAAAGGGAGAGAGGGCTGTGATTTTTGGAGAAGATGAAGGGGAGAGAGAGAGATGAGAGCTGGTCTTCAAACCTCATTAATGCCATTAAATGGCTTGCTTCAACCCTTAACCAAATGACATCATCTTCTCTCTCTTCCTTTTGACTTTTCTTCAAAATATCCAAGGGCAAAATGGTCATTTCCACCTTGCACATTTCTCAATGTGTCCTTGGGCTGAAAGTGAAAGGCGGGTCTAGGAAACGGGCCGGAAAATGAATAGGAACGGGTTCGGGAATTTGTTGGACTCGAATTGGCTCATATTTAGACAACGGGCTCGGGAGGGTTAATGATCGGTTTGGCCCAACGAGTTCACTTGCTTGTCTCGGCTTTCCACGATGGCCATCCCACCTTGGGCGTGAGGCCCACACTGTTCTTACTCGGCCCATATCCTCGTAGGCTTGTTTCCTTGGTCCAAAAATCCCTTTCCCAAAAACTCAGCTCAACCGACACTATCGACTGTTAAGGAAGCATCATCCAAAAGTCCGTCCCTGACGTTCCCGAAAATTCGAAGTCTAATCTTGGATTCTCATGCCTTGTCAATTTTGCCCAAATGTCATTTTGGTATAATTCAGACTAATAGGCGACTTCGAGGATTCACACGTAACCAACTTGTGCCAAACCACGTTTAAGACTTCTTGACACATGAATGTCCTTGACGACATGAAATTGCGAAGGATAGATTCTTATTTCAAAGTACACGATTATTAAGGATCGACATAGGGTCGTTCGCGGGTTCGATAACAGTAGACAGAATCACCCGTCGTCCCATTATTTCTGTCCGCGAATCGACTTCTATTCGTCCCTAAAATCAGCCTGCATGACTACAAGATCATCCTTACGCAAGTCTCACGGTCGAGTCGTTTTCCCAGGTCGAGTTCTTTAGTCGCACGAGTTTTGTCCTCAGTAGCCTTTCCCCTCAAGGTCAGTATCTCGGAAATGATTAGGTCCGAGCGGAATCAACCAACAATGCATTGGCAAAATTCACGTTCATTCATCCCTAAAAGGGCTCGAATTTCAGGACGTCACAATTCTTCTCCCCTTACAAAAATTTCGTCATCAAAATTTGTAATCACAGACAAATTCTCAAAAAGATGGGGGTGCTGATGCTTCATCACTTCTTCGCTTTCCCATGTTGCTCCCTCTATTTCGTGATGCTATCGGATCACCTTAACCAAGGCAATAGTTTTGATTCGAAGCACTTGCTCTTTACGGTCCTCTATTCGTACCGGTCTCTCCATGTATGACACCTTGTCGTCTACGTTCGGTTCCTCAAAATTCAATACATGAGTCGAGTCCGATTCATACTTTCCCAATCTTGGACTTAACTTTCCTTTCTTGCCAAATCTGAAAGTAGCCCTTATCGGCAATACTTTCAGAAACACATGATCACCCACCTTAAACTTCAATGGTCTATGACGCTTATCTGCACAACTCTTTTGACGACCTTGAGCGGTCTTTAGTCTGACTTAGATAATCTAAACTGCATTCAGTAACTACGAAACCAAATTTTGAACTAACGATTCCCAGTTCTTTGACCTCGTTCCATAAACTGAAATTCCACAAAGTTGATCATATTAGGTGTCACGCTCTGACTCTCGAGCTCGCGGCAACCCCATTTCACTTGAGGTCTTAAAATATGACGTCCTAGGTATTGTCATCGACCAATTCATTTTATCTTGTAATTAAGCACATGCGGAAATGAACAACTCCCGAACCAAATAACAGGGATAGCAACAACAGCAGCAGAGGAAAGACAAACACCATTTTATATATCTGAAGGTTAGCCAACACACCAGCAAATACAAACACGCCTTACTACAGGCGACAAGCTAAGGCCTACTCAAAAGGGACCGACTTGGCTAACCTAACACTGTACAAGTGTCTACTTGCTAGCCTCGGAGGGATCGCTCTCTTCGATCCTCGGGTATTGCATTATCTAGATCTTGAAAAGGTTAACAACGGCGGATTGAGATAAACTCAGCAAGTTAAAGTCCTAAACCCCAGTTAGGAACTTCGCTCGCCTCGTGAGTTTAACATACAACCTAATCCATCAAATCAGCCAATACCACCTCAGAGAAATAACCATAGAAGACAGTTTAATAAACAGGTGCAATCACAAGCGACCCTACCTGGCCTTGGCACACACTACTTGAAGAAACTGTCAATCGCCTCACAACAACAATAAGAGGCATGCAAATAATCAGAGCATTGCACCAAACTTTCTCATATCTCAAAATCCACACTCATGCTCCGATTATTACGACCCTCTAGACCACAGCACAACCTTATGGTTGGCGATCAACTGGTCGTAGACCAGGCATCGTCCTCCCTCGTGAGGCACGGCGACGTCATGGGCTCTCCCCCACCGACGGTATTCCATAAGGAGCATGGGCCCAGCCTCAACCGCGACTCCGCATCTGACTACTGTCAGGTGACTCAATGGTCATGGCACAACCCCGAAGAATTGGCAGTCATCCAGCTCAACCGGGCTATCAACTTTAATCTAACCATGCAACACATTAGCAAACAGTTCATTCTTGTCTTTGCTTTTGCTTGGTCATGAATGCAACACCGCTCATACACTCATGCTCATGCGACATACCATTTCAGATAACCCACGCATTATGTCATGCGATATCACTTGACAATTCCAAAATCCAATTTCCAATCAGCATTCGATCACGCATTTCATCAATATTCACAAGTATAATTAATAATCGGCACTTCAATAAATCACAACAACCAAGAACACATCAAAATAAGTCAAAAATTAGCTTCTGCATGAACAATTCCGTGAACAGTAATCGTGAACAGTAATTCGTCCGAAATTAAATAAATAAATAAAAATAAATAAACTTAGGCCCACTTTGGGCTAGGCTGGATGGGTGCAAGGCCCATTGGGCCGGCCCACCCGCGGGCCCAAAACCCGGTCCAATTTTTCCTTTTTCCGACGCTTCCATGTCCAACGGAAAATCCCAAAATAAATGAGGCAACATCCAAATATTTAGTCCTGATATCACTGAGAAGTCGATTCCCAAAATCGGATTAAAAATCGGGGCTAAATTGAGTCGATTGCGACCGTAGTACAATTTGGATTATCGGGCACCCTTTTAGGAATTTCTTCACATTTGACCAGTGGTCAACCATTCGTCGATCCACGTTTACTCCAATTCTCGAGTCAGGGATGTCCCTCGATTGTCATGTGATCCCGGGGGCTCAATTGATAATCCCAAGTACCAGATGAAAAGGATTCGGTTTACCGTCGTTCGTAGTTCGTATCGAAATCGTGCGGAAATCACCCGTAGTCCGACTTCGTACTTCTGCCGAATCGATTTATTTCCGTTTCCTTAATAGTCTAGTACTTAGAGGATATCATTCCCGCCCGAATCCTCATGGTCGAAGGATTCGTTCCTGATCAAAATTGCGAGTCGTACGCAAATCATTTCCTATCGACGCCTCTCTGTAATTCATTATCCCACGAACACATAGTTCGGAAAATTTGTACTGACCAGGCCTTCGACTAATATCGCCATTTTATAAAATCCTAAAATGGGGTCGATTTTCAAGATGTTACATTACGGCTATACCATTTTGATAAACTCTTATCCCACAAGCACTCTTTTTTTGCACAGTACGTATTTCAATTCATTTCTACCTCTTTCAACATCTAAGAAAGCTGCCAGGAGTCGCTTCTTGCTCAAGCACTCTGGCCTCGGCAACCACTCCTCGCCCTCATTGGATCAGTCGTTATGGGCATCTTCGAACTACACCACTACTAGTCCCTTTTTGATATGCACCATCTCATCGAGGTATTATCCGCTTTGGCCTATCCCATACCAAGCCTCACGGTTTTAACCTCATCCAAGCATCTCAAAGTGCAAAACTCTCTCCAGCTCATCAACCTATGAGTTCATTTCCATGGGGTCACTTATCGACACTTGAAATCTGTAACATCCTGAATTTCGACCCATTCCGGGATAGATGAAATGGTTAATTTATCAATGCACTGTTAGTTACGTTTACTCTAAGTTGGCCCCTCACGAGTTAACTAACTGTTCAGCAAAGCAATTAAGGATCGGTACGCATACGACTAGTGAATTTAATCAGGGATAGGCCGCTCGACCATAAGGATCAAAGAGGAATAATATTACATTGTTGCAGGCCAATTAGTGAACGGAAATAAATCGAGTCAGCAAAAATACGAGGTCGGATTGCGAGTGATTCCGCATGACTTCGATATTAATTGCGGACGATATTAAACCGATTTCCTTTTGGCCTTGTACTCAATGTGAGCAATTAACCTCTTGTGATTACATGACAATCGAGGATCGCCTTAATTTGAATATGCACAATCGTTTATTGAAAAGCTATCAACCACGGGCCAAACGCGTGAGAACTTCTAAACGCCTCCCGAAAGTTAGATCGTACTAAAGTCGCGATTGATTGATTTTAACAACAAATTTCAATCCGGTATCGGGTATCGAATTTTTAAGGATGTCGAGACTAAAATATTGGACGTCTCATTGATTCTCGAATTTTTCGGTAAGTCCGAAATTATTGGAAAAAGGATTTAACGTGCCGAGTTTTGAAGCCAAATATTTGGAAAATTGTGCTTCAGGGGTAAAAAGACCAAAATACCCCTCTTTAGAAGCTTGTTTGGATTTTGTTTTGTTTTGTTTTGTTTTGTTTTTGTTTTTGTTTTTTCTTTTTCTTTTCTTTCCTTTCCCCCTGTCACGCCCCGAATCCCGAGCACACGACAACCCCTTACCATGGTCAATTGAAAGTGACGTCCCAGGACTCGTCGACGACCATTCATTTTAATCTTTTGTTATGCGCAAGCGGAAGACGAACCATCCCCAGTCAAACAATCAATCAATCAATCAGGGATAGAGGGATGAATAACAAGAACAACCATCACTACTCATTTACACAATTTACTGGATTAACCAACGAAGGATTGTCTTTCGAATTACAACCCGACAAAAGGGGCCAATCCATCCTCTAAGCCAGGCCAAAAAGAAACTAGGCTAATCCAGCTATGTAGAATGAACCCTTGAGTTCAACACCATGGTCACTCAGACACATCGGACTCGACTCCGTCAGGTCAATCATTGGAGAAGCAGGGGGTAGGATTCTCCACAGCGGGTGCACCATTCTAAAGACCTGAAAAGGTTAACCACGACGGGTTGAGATAAAATCTCAGCGAGTTCTTCCCCTAAGCCCCGGTTAGTACACCAACTCAACCCGGAGTATCTCTCCAGAACCACCCCTCACTCAACCCGACCACAAACACCTAGCAATCAGCAATCAAACCACAGACAGGTTCAACCAACAATCGGAGGTTGGTTCACATGCAACCTTACCCGGTATGCCATACCCTACACGTTAAATCTCATTCAATGCAAGCAATGCAACCAACAATTGAATAGTTGGTTCGCATGCAACCTTACCTGGTATGCCATACCCTGCACGTTATAAGTCAGCACAATACACGCAATGCACATGGCCGTTAGATGATGCAGTTCATTAATCACATGCGAGTCGCGTCACAAGCGATCTCACCTGGCCATTGCCACACTCTGCACGTTATCAATTCATGCATGCGTGCCATAAATGATGTGATCATCTCATGCATAATTGGAACCAATGATGTCTTGTTTTCTCATGCACTCTCGCATTCACACGTGTTCCGATTATTACTGCCTCATAGGGCTACAACTTGGCCGAGGTGCAACTGAGCTACGACGCCCTTCCTCCGTAGAAGCGCAACCATGCCCTTCCGTGTAGGCCGAGGCGTTATGGCGCTATGGCGCCCTTCCTCCGTAGAGGTGCAACCGTGCCTTTCCATACCCTCCGAGGCGCCACGGCGCTACGACGCCCTTCCTCCGCAGAGGCGCAACCGTGCCCTTCCGTGCCCTTTGAGGCGCAACGGCGCTACGGCGCCCTTCCTCCGCAGAGGCACAACCGTGCCCTCCCTTTCCATAATCTCTGATAAATCGGGTTCAACTTAGTGATCACGTAAGCATTCCATCGCAATCCACTTATTATCTTTGAGCATTAGCCAATGCATACATGCTTGCATATAAAACCTCAAATCATTTCTCACAAAAGCGGTCTATTTCCGATGTCCCTCGGACAAACCATTTTCCCCACATTTCTCATAAAAGCGGTCCATCTCCAGTGTCCCTTGGACAAATCACTTTCTTTCTCATAAAGGTTGTCCATTTCCGGTGTCCCTCGAACAAATCATTTTTCCCTTTTTGTGATATCCACACGATTCATGCGAATGTTCATGCCAGAATACATCAATTTCACTTCATATGATCAAGACACATGAAATTATGCACAATTTCACTTTCGGATGAACAGTGCCATGAACAGTAATGTATGAACAGTAATTTCCGAAATTCAATTAATAATAAATTAAATTCAAAAATTAAACAAAACATTGATTAAACACAAATTAATCAATCAATTAAGCTAAGCAAGCTTAATTATCACATAATCCACAAATAAGCACATTTAAGCATAATCAAGAATAATTAAGCAAGATTAAGCTAAGCTAATCTTAATCACCTATCTTAGGGCTAATACAACTTAATTAACCCTCCTAAACCAGCATTAACACTAAGTAACCCAACCCTAAGCAAGTTTAGGCACTAAATAAGGATTAGGGGCTAAACTCACCCGTTAAGTGGGCCGGCGACATGGACGCGGCGACGGCGACAAACCCGACACCCAGGAACCTCACTCACGATGATCCAAGGTGGTCCCGGGCTCAACACAGCAGCAACAGCCTTTGCTTTCCACTGCAACACTCAAAAACTGCACTGCTGGAGGAGGAAGAAGCTGACTGGAGGAAAACGGGCTGCCCGGAGCTCCGGCGAGTGGCGGGCCAACGATCAACGGCACCTAGGGGTCGAGGGGGAAACACTTGTGGCTAGTATGGGCGGTGATTTGGCTGGAATGGGAGAAAAATGGGGGAAATGGCGGAACAAACCTGCTGCGGGCGAAATAGTGTCGGTCCAGCAACAGCCGGCTTCCGGCAACCGTACGGGTCGTCCGGTGGCTCCTTCCGGCGATCGGCTAACGCTATGTAAACGGAAATTCTCTTCTGAACACGATGACGGGTGGCACAAGCTGAGATTCCAACGGGAAGGCCATGAACAACTCGATTTTCGGTGAAAGGTCAGAACTGAAAATTGCAGGAAGGCAAAGGAAGCAAGGGGAGAGAGGGCTGCGATTTTGGAGAATGTGAAGAGGAGAGAGAGAGTGAAGTGAGGGCTGGAGATAGGCCTCATCAATGCCATAAATGCTTGCTTCAAATCCCAACCAAATGACATCATCTTCTCTCTCTTCCTTTTTGACTTTTCTCCAAAATATCCAAGGGCATTTTGGTCATTTCCACCTTGCACATTTCCCAATGTGCCCTTGGGCTGAAAATGAAGGGCGGGCCTAGGAAATGGGCTGGAAAATGAATAGGAATGGGCTCGGGAATTTATTGGGCTGGAAACGGCTCAAGATGAGACAATGGGCTCGGAAGGGTGAATGCTCGGTTTAGTCCAACAGGCTCGTTTGTTTGTCTCGGTCTTCCACGGTGGCCATCCTACCTTGAGCGTGTGGCCCACACTACTCTTGCCCACCTCACGTCCTCGTAGACTCGTTTCCTCAGTCCGAAAATTCATTTCCCAAAAACTCGGCTCGACCGACACTATCGACTATCAAGGAAGCATTGTCCAAAAGTCTGTCCCGAACGTTCCCGAAAATTCGAAGTCCAGTCTTGGATTCTCATGCCTTGTCAATTTTGCCCAAATGTCATTTTGGTATAATTCAGACTGACAGGTAGCTTCAAGGATTCACACGTAACCGACTCGTGCCAAACCACGTTCAAGACTTCTCAACACATGGACGTCCTTGACGACATGAAATTGCGAAGGATAGAGTCTTATTTCAAAGTACACGATTATCAAGGATCGACATAGGGTCGTTCAGGGGTTCGATAACAGTAGACGGAATCACCCGTCGTCCCATTATTTCTGTCCGCGAATCGACTTCTATTCATCCCTAAAATCGGCCTGCATGACTATAAGATCGTCCTTACGCAAGTCTCACGGTCGAGTCGTTTTCCCAGGTCAAGTTCTTTAGCCACACGAGTTCTATCCTTAGTAGCCTTTCCCCTCAAGGTCAGTATCTCGGAAATGATTAAGTCCGAGCAGAATCAACCAACAATGCATTGGCGGAATTCACGTTCACTCATCCCTAAAAGGGCTCGAATTTCAGGACATCACACCCCCTCTTCTCCACACGTTCTCTTTCTCTCTCTCTCTCCCTTTTCTCTCTCTTCCCCCCCCCCCATGTTTTCTTCCCCCGTTGACAACCCCCACTTGCCCTTATCCTCTCTCTTTTCCTCCTACTTGTTTGACTTGTCAACTTCTTTTTCTCTCTCCTCTCCCACTTGCCTGACAGCCCATGTGGGCGTCTCTCTCTCTCTCTCTCTCGACACCCCCATTCCCAGCTTCTTCTTCTTCTTCCTTCCTTCTTCTTCTTTTTGCTGTTTTCCCTCGACCAGAGCTACTGCTACCTTGCTTCCCTTGCCGGCGAGACCAGTAACCACCTCGTCGCTGCCGCAGCTCCGCCATCCTGCCAGCTTGCCATCGGTCATCGATGGGCTGCCGTTTGTCGGCCTTGGGCCGAACCAACACCACCCCCAGCTTTTGTCTTCATCTCTTCCTCCTCTGTCCGCCTTTGCAACGCCGACCAGCCGATCGCTTGGACGCAGGAGCAGCTTGCTGCTGCCTGACCGTCACTCGGCCACCACCGTCCATTGCCTGACCACCCCAGCTCGAGCCACCGCTGCCTCCGCCTGTCTCTCCCTCTCGGTCCCTCTAGCCGTGACCAGGAGAAGCGGCCAGCTGCCTCGCTGCTGCAAGCCGCCGTCGGTCACCGCCATAAGCCCGTCGGAGGACCACCCCCGAGCCTCCTCCACCGTACCGGAGCCACCCCAGCTTGCTACTGCCCCATGAAACCTGCTGCACCGCCCCCTTTTCCCCTTTCCAGCTTCTGTTTTCCCCTTCGTCGGAGTCGTTGCTTGGTCACCGGAGCTGCTGGCCGCCGTCCGGAGCTGCCGAGCCGCCCACCAGCCAGCCTCGTGCCGCCACAGCCGCCGGTACCTCTATTTCTCAGCCCCTTGCCGCGTGGACAGCGCCCTCAGCCGAGATCCGGTCCCAGGCCACCTCGTCTCGACGTGCCGGAAGTTCCCGGGCATTCCCCTCGCCACCGTCGTCACGCTCGTGTCGTTGGAATCGCTAAATCGTGAGTCGATTTCCTAATCCCTTAGTTATGGGTTAATCTTGCTTAGGAGTAGTTTAATTAGTTTAATTGTTGATTAGTGCTTTGGATGATGATTATTAGTGTTTTAATACTATTTGATTAAGCTTGCTTAGTGTTAATCATGGTTAGTATTAATAAGTAATATTATTATTATTTTTGGAATAAATAATAATTTAGTATTTTCGGAATTATTAGTTAATTAAATTAATTTATAATTTCGAATTATTAATAGTAATATTGTTATTACTATTCATTGCTAAAAATTAATTATTTTTGGAGAAAAAAATTAATTGTGATTATTTATTGGAAATGATTTTAATTGAGTAATTTTGGGGGAAAATTACTATGGTCTATTTTTCCAAAGTCAATAGTATTTATATACTATTTTATTAAATGACATTGGTTTATTGAAGAAGGGTTTTACTAAATGGAATTATTTGCGTTGGATAATTAATTATGGGATTGAAAAATAATTATAAGTATTTTGTGGGACTTGAATTATTTTATCGGAAAAATCGACTATAGTATTATATGTTTCTTAAATGAGTATCTTTGAATATAATTATATTTTATACTTATTTTTGGATAATTAAGTATTGTTGGAAATAGTTGATTGGCGTTGTTTTAAGGACACGTATTTATTTATTATTAAATATACGTGATTATTATGAAAAGTGTGCAAGTAACGTGAGGTTGATTGGTCGGAATTGATTGACAGACTGTGACTTGAATTGTTGGTTGTTCCCAAGAGTTAGGGAATGGGCGTGATTGAATGCTGATTGAAAATCGAATTTTGGAATTTGTCAAGCGAGATCACATGACATATTGCGTGGGTTATCTGAAACGGCATGTCGCATGAGCATGAGTGATGTTGCATTCACGACAGAGCAAAGATATAAATGGATTGCTTGATGATGTGTTGCATGATCACATTAAATGAGGGAACCCGGCGTTGCCGGAAGACCGCCAATCCCTATGGAGTTGTGCCGTGGCCAGTGGGTCACCTGACTTCAATCGGATGCCTAATAGGGAGGGGTTCTATGTGGGATTGCGGTATGGGGGCGGGTCCCGGGCCTCTGTCAGTAGTGGGACTGCGGTAGTGGGCGAGTTTTGTGCTCTTTCGGGAATGCCGTCTTGGGAGTGAGCCCTTGACGTTGCCGTGCCTCGAGATAAAGAGGACGAAGCTGATTTAGCCAGGAACTGCCAACCATAAGGTTGTGCCGTGGCCCAGGAGGAGAGGTCGTAATAATCGGAGCATGTGTGGGTGTGAGACATGAGAAGGTTGTGTGAGATGCTCTGATTATTCGCATGCTCTTAATGTCGTGATGATTGAAATGACAGTTTCTGCAGGTTGCGTGTGCCGAGGCTAGGTAGGGTTGCTTGTGTTTGCATCTGCTTATTGAATTGTTGTTTGATAATGTTACTTGAGGTGTGGTATGTGTTGTTTGTTGGAATTAGGTTGCATGGTTAGACTACCCTCGAGGTGAGCGGAATTCCTAACCGAGGCTTAGGACTTTGACTTGCTGAGTTTATCTCAACCCGTCGTGGTTAACATTTTTCAGGACCGTAGGATGGAGAATCGACGCGTGTTTCGGCTCGTGGCCATTTATGAAGGGAATATATTAACCTTGGCTTGTTGGTTTCATTGGCTCAATAGGAAGATGCCCGTGGTAAGGGCTTGTACTTGTAAACTTCCTAAGGTTAATCAGTAGATAAATAAAGCGAACTTTTGAATGTGTTCTTGTTGGGTTTTCCTGCTATCTCTGTTTTTGTAATTGACCGGGGATTGTGTTTCGCTTTCGCATGCGTTTAATCAAAAGATAAAAGTAACGGTCGGCGACGGATCCTGGGGAGTCGCAAATCAAATGACCACAAGAGAACAGGGGTTGCCGCGTGCTCGAGAGACGAGGTGTGACAAAATCTGATTCACTGAATTTCCATTGAACCGCTATCTGAATTCCACAAACCACCGATTTTTCTTTCAGTATTCTTTTCACATCCATTTAATAACTAAACCAAGAATTCGCCTTAACCACATGAAAATTAGTGCAAACCAAATGTCATTTATTGTACTAAAGGCTTTCGAATACTTCTTCAAATCCTTTCTGATTGATCATCCGTCTGCGGATGGTACGTCGTACTATACTGCAGTTTCGTCCCTAAGGCCGACTACAAACTTTTCCAGAAAGTTGCCGTAAACTTAGGATCACGGTCAGATGTGATTGTCACTGGAACTCCATGAATGCGTACAATCTAAGGTACATACAACTCTACATATTTATCCAACGTGATATCCTTCCGTACAGCGATAAAGTGAGCTAACTTTGTCAATCTGTCAACCACCACTCTAAATTGAGTCATTGCCTCGCTAACTCCTTGGCAACTCTATCACAAAATTTATGGTAATGTATTCCCACTTCCCCTCGGGAATCTTAAGAGGTTGTAGCAGTCCACCAGGCTTACAATGCTGAGCCTTTATTTGCTGGCATGTCAAACACTTTCTGACAAGATTGCTTCCTTAGGCTTTACATCTTTCGGAATGCACAATCGCCCTCGAAACCTCAATGTCCCATCCTTGGACACTTGAAAGTCTGCTTTCCTCTTTGCCCGATCTATCTGCAGGATCTTAAGAATTTCAGGCTCCGTCCCTTGGGCACTCTTAATCCTACTTTGCATCTCGGGTTCCCTGAGAATGGCCATTAGACTAGCAAGATGGCCAACCTCAATTTTAAAATCTGAGTCCTTGACTCTCTCCAAGAGAATCCATTCTCATACCCTCATCTGTGCAATTGTCGACTTTTGACTAAGCGCATCTGCTACTTTATTCGCTTTTCCCGGATGACTCAAAATTTCACAATCACAATCCTTAAGAAGTTCCATCCATCATTGTTGAACATGAGGCAAAGATGATCACTACTAATTCCAAATCATGCATCGGATAGTTAAGCTCGTGAAGCCTTAACTGTCGGGATGCGTATGCAACCACCTTGCCATGTTGTATTAATACGCAGTCTAGTCCTTCATATGACGCGTCATGGATCTTATACCCACTAGGACCAAACGGTATTGTCAAAATAAGTGCGGTAGTCAATTTACTCTTGAGCTCTTGGAAACTACGCTCACACTTGTCCGTCCAATCAAACCTCTCCTCTTTCTTTAACAACCTCGTCAATGGCATGGCTATCGCAAAGAAACTTCTCCATGAAACATCTGTAATATCCCGCCAATGCCAAGAAACTTTGAATCTCAGTTACAGTCATAGGTCTCAGCCAATTCATGACCGCCTCGATCTTAGTCAGGTCAACAACGATCCCTTCACCTGAAATTACATGCCCTAAAAATGCCATGCGAGATAGCCAAGACTCGCACTTGCTAACTTAGCATAAAGTTCATGCTTCCTCAAGGTTTGCAGTACTGATCTCAAGTATTTCTCATGATCCTCGAGACTCCGCAAGTACACCAAAATATCATCAACCCTTGCTAATGGATACTTGTTGTTAATCGTCACTTGATTAAGCTACTGGTAATCAATGCACAGTCTCAATGAACTGTCCTTTTTCCTTACAAACAGTACTGATGCTCCCCAAGGGGACGCTCGTCTTACTGCGTTTGCACCTTCAGTTCTTTCAATTTTGACAAGGCCATCCTATAAAGTGCCTTGGAAATTAGTTCAATCCCAGGTGCCAACTCAATCACAAACTTAATTTCTCTTTGAATTCTTCAGGAAACCCGTCCATGTACTCTTGTATTATTGCAATATCTTCTACCTTTGATCATTTCACCATCGTGTCTGCCACCAATGCCAAATACTCTTGACACTCAGATTCCAACAATCGAGTCACCTCAAGTGACGAAATCAGAGGAATGGAGGGTTCCCCTCGATTTCCTACAATTTCAAAACTACTACCCATATTGGGTTAAACTGAATTGTCTTTCCATGACAATCCACCATATGCAATGACTTCCTCGAGACCTAGTTTCGGGCGGTCGGCTTTCCCACGTAATTCTTTCTGTCGGGTGGGATGGGATTCCTTCGCCCCATCATCGGTCCATTCCCAAACCGACGATTGTCTCTATTAGGCACGAACCGCGAGCCAGACGCGGTCACCCTCTCGATCATATTCTTCTCTATCATCTAGGCCCTCTCGTACATCTCATCAACACTTTTCAAGTTCAAGAGCATTAGCTGGGCTTTCAATTCTGGCTTCAAGCCATCTTTAAAACGTCTTGCCCTATCGACAAGGTCCTTTACCAATCTCGGCCAACCTCGCCACATACAGATCCACTGACATCTTATTCCGAAAAAACTGTTGGAACTCTGCCAATTTTTTTTTTTTTTTACTTTCTCCCATTGTCTAAGAAGCACTTCCTATTGAACGCTTCGTGAAAGGCACCCCATGCTTGAACCGTGCCTTTAAGGAACACTCTTCCTTGAGAGGCTTCCCACTCAGTAATGGCATTACCTTGAAGTTGATAAGCCGCCAAAGGCACTCTGTCTGACTCTGAACACCCCAGCACTGAAACAGTCCTCTCACTATCCCTCATCCAAAGGGTCGCAGCTTCAGGGTCACCAACGCCACTAACCTCGGTGGCTTCAGTCTCACGAACTGCTCTACCAACCTAGGTATCGATCTCTCACAGACCTCTCCTCTCACTAGGTGAACCACAAGGACCACAGCAAAAGCACTCAGCTTGCTGTCCTAACAAGGTCTCTAGCGCCAGCAGGATCCCGTCTAACCTAGGATCTGCCTGGACGCTACCTCTAGCACTAGTCTAACCAGATGCTGCCCTACGCCTAAGGGCTCTCTCTGCTCAGGATTGCTCATCACTCTGGACTATAAGCAACCCGCCACCACACAAAGGCAATCACAGGCACATAATATAAAAGCCATCCCTATCTCACTATCCCAAAAATCCCATGCACCTTATCATTTCAAGTCTCGACCTCGCTCTGATACCAAAATCGACGGGGATGTCACACCCCGAACCCCAAGCACGCAACAACCCCTTCTCTTGGTCGATTGAAAGCGACATCCCAGGACTCGTCGACAACCATTCAATTTAATCTTTCATTATGTGCAACCGGAAGATGAACCATCCCCAATCTAACAATCAATCAATCAATTAATCAGGGATAGAGGGATGAACAAGAACAACCATCACTACTCATTTATACAATTTACTAGATTAACCAAAGGAAGATCATTTCTCAATACACGCTCGACAAAAAGCGCCGATCCATCCTCTAAGCCAAATAAAAAAGGAACTAGACTAGGCTAATCTAGCTGTACAAAGTGAACCCTTGGGTTCAACACCACGGTCACTCGGACCTATCGGACTCAACTCTATCAAGTCGATCATTGGAGAAGCGGGGCGGGATTCTCCACTGCAGGTGCGCCATTCTAAGGATTTGAAAATGGTTAATCACAACGGGTTTAGATAAAATCTTAGCGAGTTCTTCCCCAAGCCCCGGGTAGTACACCAACTCAACTCGAGGTATCTCTCCAGAACCACCCCTTACTTAACCCAACCACAAACAACCAGCAATCAGTAATTAAACCACATACAGGGTCAACCAACAAGCAAAAGTCTGTTCGCATGCAACCTTACCCGGTATGCCATACCCTGCACGTTAAACCTCATTCAATGCAAGCAATGCAACCAACAATCAAATAGTCGGTTCGCATGCAACCCTACCCGGTATGCCATACCCTGCACGTTATAAGTCAGCACAATACATGCAATGCACATGGCTGTTAGATGATGCAGTTCATCAATCACATGCGAGTCGCGTCACAAGCGATCTCACCTAGCCATTGCCGCTCCCTGCACGTTATCAATTCATGTGTGCATGCCATAAATCATGAGGTGATCACCTCATGCATAATCGAAACTGATGATGCAATGTTTCTCATACACTTTGGTATCCACATGTGTTCCATTGGGCCGAGGTGCAACGGTGCTACGGCGCCCTTCCTCCGTAGAGGCACAACCGTGCCTTTCCGTGCTATTGCTACGATGCTACGACGCCCTTCCTCCGCAGAGGCGCAACCGTGCCCTTCCGTGTCCTCCCTTCCGTGATTCGAACTATTGTAGCCAATGCACACATACTTGCACATACACTTGCATTTAAAATCTCAAGTCCTTCCTCATAAAAGCCATCCATTTCCAATGTCCCTTGGACAAACAATTTTTCCCACATTTCTCATAAAAGCAGTCCATTTCCAGTGTCCCTCAGACAAATCACTTTCTTTCTCATAAAGGCGGTCTATTTCCGTTGTCCTTCGGACAAATCATTTTCTTTCTTTTGTGAAAATCACACAATTCAAGCAGATGCTTATGCAATGCCACATCCAATTCACTTCATATGATCAAGGCACATGAAATTATGCACAATTTCACTTCCGGATGAACAGTGCCGTGAACAGTGCACATGAACAGTGAAATTTCCGAATTTAATAATTAAATAATTTAATCAATAAATGCAGAAATTAAATAAATCAATTAATTAAAACAATTAATCAATTTAATCAAGCAAAGCATGCTTAATTAGCACATAACACACAATTAAGCATAATTAAACAAGATTAAGCTAATCTAATCTTAACCCTTAATCTAACCACCTATCTTAAGGCTAATGCACTTAACTAAACATCTTAATCAGCCCTCAGCACTAATTAATCCAACCCTAAGCAAGTTTAGGCACTAAATAGGGTTTAGGAGCTAAACTCACTCGTTAAGCGGGCCAGAGACGCGGACGCGGCGGCAGTGACAAACCCGACACCCGGGGACCTCTACCACGACAATCCAAGGCAGTCCCGGGCTCAACACAGCAGCAACAACTCAGAATCCCCACTGCAACTTTGAAAAACTGCACTGTTGGAGGAGGAAAAAGCTGATCGGAGTTGAATGGGCTGCCCGGAGCTCCGACAAGTGGCGGGCCAGCGACCAACAGCACCTGGGGGTCAAGGGGGAACCACTTGAGGCTGGTATGGGTGGTGATTGGGTTGGAAATGGAGGAAAACAGTAGCAAAGGTGAAACTGTGCAATACCGCGTGAACAGTAAGCAGTCGGCGAGCAGCTGGCTTCCGACGGCCGTACGGATTGTCTGGCGGCTCCTTTCGATGAATGGCCAATGCTATCCGTACGGAATCTCTCTCCCAAGTGTAACGGTGGGTGGCACGGCCCGAAATTCCATCAGGAAGGCAATGAACAACTCAAATTTCGGTGGAAGGTCAAAAGCTGAAAATTGCAGGAAGAAGGGAAACAAGGGGAGAGAGGGCTGGGATTTTTGGAGAAGGTGAAGGGAAGAGAGAGAGAGATGAGAGCTGGTATTTAAGCCTCATTAATGCCATTAAATGGCTTGCTTCAACCCCCAACCAAATGACATCATCTTCTCTCTCTTCCTTTTGACTTTTCTTCAAAATATCCAAGGGCAAAATGGTCATTTCCACCTTGCACATTTCCCAATGTGTCCTTGGGCTGAAAGTGAAAGGCGAGTCTAGGAAACAGGCCGAAAAATGAATAGGAATGGGCTCGAGAATTTGTTGGGCTCAAATTTACTCATATTTAGACAACGGGCTCAGGAGGGTTAATGATCGGTTTGGCCCAACGAACTCACTTGCTTATCTCGGCTTTCCACGATGGCCGTCCCACCTTGGGCGTGAGGCCCACACTGTTCTTACTCGGCCCATATCCTCATAGGCTCGTTTCCTCGATCCGAAAATCCCTTTCCCAAAAACTCGGCTCAACCAACACTGTCGACTGTTAAGGAAGCATCATCCAAAAGTCTATCCCGGACGTTCCCGAAAATTCGAAGTCCAATCTTGGATTCTCATGCCTTGTCAAATTTTTCCAAATGTTATTTTGGTATAATACAGACTGACAGGCGGCTTCGAGGATTCACACGTAACCGACTCGTGCCAAACCACATTCAAGCCTTCTCGACACATGGACGTCATTGACGACATGAAATTGCGAAGGATAGATTCTTATTTCAAAGTACACGATTATCAAGGATCGACATAGGGTCATTCATGGGTTCGATAACAGTAGATAGAATCACCCGTCGTCCCATTATTTATGTCCGCGAATCGACTTCTATTCGTCCCTAAAATCGGCCTGCATGACTACAAGATCGTCCTTACGCAAGTCTCACGGTCGAGTCGTTTTCCCAGGTCGAGTTCTTTAGTCACACGAGTTCTACCCTCAGTAGCCTTTCCCCTCAAGGTCAGTATCTCGAAAATGATTGGGTCCGAGCGAAATCAACCAACAATGCATTGGCGAAATTCACATTCACTCATCCCTGAAAGGGCTCGAATTTCAGGACGACACAATTTATAAATGTGAGCTTTTCTAATTTGTTAAAAGGAAAAGCTGGAGTGTGAGCTAGACCCCATTATACCTGTGTGTGGGTGCGCGAATAATTGCGTGATTTTGATGCGATCATTAGGCGTACTTAGCACTTTGCTCACCCATGGTTTAATTAGCGCTAATCCCCTATCTTTTAATTTTTTTAATTTTAATTTTAATGTTATATGGTTATTTTGTTAATCGAAAGGTTGCCTCTAATTTTAGCATTTTCGAAATTATTTCATTTAAAAAAATTCGGAATTTTATTTAAACAAAAATAATTAATTAATTAATTAAAATTATTTTATTCCAAATTTTCTATACGTGTCTTTTCAAGACAACTTTTGGAAATTATACTAGTTCAGTTTGTAACATTTCCCGAAAGGTTACATTAATTCATTTTGCAACTTCTTTCAAAAGGTTACGTTTGTTCGTTGTGTAACTTTTTTTGAAAAGATATCTTAGTTAATTTTTTGCAACTTTTCATCTATAGATTACAATTTTTGAGTCCTCTTTCCAAAACTGCAACCAAGATTTTCAATTGTTTCCTAGAGAAATCCTAGAGAAATATTAGAATTGCTATCTAGTATTTTCATTTGAGACTTAGTTATATTCTAGAAGATATTTACCAGTGACCATTAATAACTTCGTGGAGTAAATAAATCATTAAAGAAAGTGATATTACGTCTTAAAGTCCATTGCAATTACTCTATTGATTCGAACACACATTGACTTCATTGTTCTACATAAATATGAAGACGATTCTTTCCAACATGAATCTCTTCCCAAGTGCTGATTTGTTTTGCAGGACTGGGCTTACAACAGCAAATCACAAATCATAAGATAACAAATGGGAGGCAATTCAAAGGATGCGGAAGCTAAACCAAGAGCGGAAGCTTTGATACCATGACAGAAAAGCAAAGGGAATATGGGAAAATTTGTATTATATTGATATGTATTGTAATAAGTACATTTGACCAATTTATGCTGCTAAATAATAAAAAACGGGAAATAATATACAAGATTTCAATTTTCTATTTTACCAAACTAATCACAGATTTTCTAAATCAATTAGTCCGTAATTATGATTGGTGTCATAATTAGTACCATACATGATATCAAATAATATCTCCAACAGGTATTTCATCGTTTCGGCCATATGAACGACTATAAACCTTTTGCAAGTATTTTGTAAAATCCATGACATCTGAAAGGCCTCAGTTTACGACCCGCGAGGCCGTAGCTCTCCAGTTCCGTCGGCATTTCAACCAAGGTTGGCTTCAAGCAATTGGGTTCTCTATTGCAAATAGTTAAATGAGTTAAATAGCAGTAAATTTTCTTTTTCTTTTTTGATTTAAAGGTATAGAAATTGTTAAATTATGATTTCATCCATCATAGGAAGATAAACAGCCATCATTAATTTCAATGGCAAATATTTCTGTGAAATTCTTTTTTAACCAAAGTTATATTTATTTTTGTCTATTTCATATGTAGCAATGCAATATAATAAATTCAAACATAAAGCAACATAAGTTTCGGATGGAACAACATAATTCTAGTCCAACAGCAAATAGTTTATTGATTAATTGGTTTGGTTTGATTTCAAACCAAAATCAAATTGAATGTCAATTTGGATATATGTTGAACCAAAAACCAAATGGATGAAGCAATGAACGAAGACATAGGTGTGCTTTTTCAATTTATCTCAAGTGATAATCTATTGTTCATAACTCAAATTATTCTGTGTTGCGCTAAGGATCCTAATTCTGACATCACATATTGACTTGATTGCCAAAATCTACTTTTTTTGGTTTGGATTAGGTTGGGTAAGGTCAAGTATGGATTATTAAAATCGTATTGTATAAAAATGAATTAATTTGAGTGGAGCCATTTTGGACCGACTCAAACTTCGCCCTCTATTTAATGGGCCTTATTTAGACTGAGTCTAATTCTAAGGCCATAGCCTTGGTGCGGACGCTCTGACTGGACCTGAAGCATGGCAAAAGACCGGCCATCATCAATGAAATTGACCGGAAGTTTATATTAATTTGTTAGATGAAATTCACACAATCTTGCATGATCAATGATGGATGGGCTATACCTATACATTCCTGCACCCGATCCCCGATGGAGGGCATTCAGCATCATAGATCGTGTGGAACTCTTGTGAATCCAACAAAATTCACCATTTTAAGTTATAAATCCGATCCATGGGTATAGGTCCGGGCAAGAAATTGAAGTGGCAATGGCATTGTATCACTTTGAGGGCAATCCCAGTACAATTCGCATAATTATGAGCAGTTAATCGGTATAAAAGTTCCACAAAAGTAGCTACATGACATCGCTACCAATTTGTCAAGGTTATCAACTTTATAAGAAAAATTAACTTGTAGATGGAGAATAGTTAATTAAATTTGGAATTTATGAGCGACCAATAGGATAACATGATTTTAGTTTTTTACATTAATTGCTTGAACATTTTTATGAAACTTTTTTTCAAAGAAATGAAGTATATTTAGCAAGTCAGCCATTTAATTCGAGTCATCTGACTTCTCAAGCGGACAGTTGGAGGACGTCTCAATGAAAAATGAAAGAGAGCAACTTAATCTATTATTTGAATCTTTTGAGCCCAAATTTGAGGTTGAAAGTATTGCCGTGTTCACTTTATTATATAGGGTGATAAGTGCCGCCCCACTTGCTCAGCCATTTATGGCCTCAACAATTCTAGTAGAAGGAAAGACCAGAAAAAGATACATCTTTTACGGTGAGAGTTTTAGAAAACTTTTTGTTATTCCATGAAATACCGGAGGAAATTAGAAACGTGGAGTCCTAGGGAGACTTCTATACTCCTAATTTTCTTCTCTTTTTTTTCTTTTTTTGTGTAACTTAATAATTTTTTCTATAGCAAGCGACTGATTGACTCTATTCTACCATTGTAGAGTGCTATGCTTGCACCACGATTTAGTGATCACCAATAAAAATTAGCATGCACCCCAATTTTGCAGCTACATATCTTGTGCGATCATATGGAAAATGAATGGAATCGTACTATAATTAATATCATCATATCTAGTTCTTAGTGATTGTTTAGGGTCTACAATGGGCTTTTTGTAAGACTTTGAGGTGTGATATGGACTTTTTTTAAGACTTCGAGGTGTGATCTTCTCTAATATTGAAAGCCTCAAATCTTTGATAGTATAGAAAAGTGGACTCAAATGGTCTTTTTTTTTATTATCAAAAATTAACTTTTCATTACTAATAACATGAAGTTCTGATATCAAGACAAAAATTTAAACATAGTGAAGTAGGGGGGACATTTTTTCCAGTTCCGTGGTAGGGAGTCTGTTCTGTGGGCCTTGGCTATCCAATCTATGGCCTGGTTCGTAATTCTAGGCTAATAATTCAAAGAGGCCCATATAATTGGGCCATTAAAGATCTGCAATCCTCAATAATGGACTCGGCAGCCCATGGTCTCTCCATCTGGCCATTCACGCATTCTACTATTGTTGTAATGTCCGAAACAATTTCCACGTGCAAAGGAGAAATAGAGTTGAGATAGTTGACTTCAGTTTGTGCGCTCGTACTTTACTTCAACCACAAAAGAGCTTCTCAAATAGCTAGGGTTTTTGCAATCAGCACTGAAGAAGCCTGGATATTTTTCGCAAATCCGTCAATAAGGATCCCTCGTTCATCTCTGCATATATCGGCCACATATCCCTCCATTGTCAAGCTGTTCTAAGAGCTATGAACATTAATTTTGAAGGTTTTTGGCAGTGGTGGTCTCCATTGCATTTTTCCCGACCTGGGTGTTGCATCTTCTTTCATCTCCTTAGGGTTCCATCTCGCAAACAGATGGAACATGGTGGTTGCGTCTTCAAGTATGGATCTTGGGTTTGGCCTTCGCCCCTAAAAAACCAAAGCATTTCTTGCCTTCCAGATCTGCTAGAGGACCCTCGCAAACAAAGCTTTCATCTTTGGGGTCGTGTTCGAGGTGAGATGTTCATAAAACCATTTATCAATTCGAGTAACTGTTGTAGGAGAGGCATGTACTTTCAGTTTGGGATCTAACCAAATTTCTTTTGTCCAATCACATATCGCAAAGAGGTGTTTAATCGTCTCTGGAGCTTGGCTGCATAGTGAGTAGGTTGATTAAGGTATTATCTTCCTCCTTTGTAGGTTTTCCTTCATTAGGAGCATGTTATTGCAAATACTCCACAATAGGAATCTAACTTTTGGGAAGTTTTGTAGTTTCCAAATGGCATTTCAAAGCATTTAGGGGCTTGGTAGGATGTTGATGGTTGTTCCTATGTTTTTGTGTTTTCCCAAGCATGAATTCTATTGTAGCCGCTTTTGACTTGATAAATGCTTGCATTGTTTGCTGTCCACACTAGTTTATCTGATCCAGGATTCAAGCTCAGAGGAATTATTGTTATTTCTTTGACGATGCTTTTGTCGAAAGTGGTGTTGAGGTTCTAGGTATTCCACTAACCTAAGGGTTTGTCTATTAAATCCTCAACCAAGTGAGGTCATTTCTATTTGCTGGGCCTATAATTTTCCTAGAGAGCAGCCACTTATCCTCCCTTACTCAAATAGTTTTTCCATTCCTAACTTCCCATTTAACCTCTGGATCTATTGCATCTCTTCTCACTATGATACTTTGCCACCCCCAAGAAGGTCAAGGGCCCTTTTGTGCATTCAAGAAATCTCCTTTAGCGAAGTAAATACCTTTGAAAATTTTGCTTCATAAAGCATCTAGTGTTTTAATTAGTCGCCAAGCTTGTTTCCCTAACATAGCTTCATTAAAATGTATCGCATATTTAAGGCCCAAGCCCTCACAATCCTTTATAGCTTTCAGAATTTCCCAACTTTTCCAATGCATGCCAATATTTGCTGCATTTTAATGAAGATACTCTCTTTTCAATTGCCTTGCATATGGAAATTGGGATTTTGAAGATTGACATGGAATATTGTGGCATCGCTTGAACAACTGTTTTGATTAAAATTTCTTTTCCCGCCTTCGAAATTAGTTTCTCTTTCCAGCCTTCTAATTTTCTATCAACTTTTGCAAGAACCCAGCAAACATTTGTTTTTTGGTTTGACTCCAGTCCGAAGGTATTCCAAGATACTTTCTTGTTTTTTCTATAATTAGAACTCACAATTTAGTAGCTATATTTGACTTGAGCCTCTAAGGGCATTTTTTCCCAAAGAAAATACATGATTTGTTGAGGTTTGTGGCTTGCCCAAAGGCAAAGTAGTACTAGTTCAGGATGGATGCTATAATATGGGCTTCTTTAATCGTTCCATCTAGGAAAAAAATGGCATCATCTGCAAATAGGAGGTGTGATAGTATAGGACAGATTTTGTTCAACCCGATACCTTTAATAGTTCCATCTCCAATAGCTTTAGTCATGAGGAATGATAGAGCATTTGCCATAATAATAAATAAATAGGGTGATAGAGGATCCCCTTGCCCGATTCCTCAAGTTGGCTAGAAAAGTTCACAAGGTTCTCCATTCGCATTGACTCTAAAAGAGAGAGGATATACAATGCTTTACTAATGAGACCCATCCTCCACAAAAACCCAATTTCAGCATATGATCACATAAAATGTCCCATTCAATCCTATCATAAACTTTCTGCATGTCAAGTTTGGATAGCTTGGAATTTTTGCTTCCTTTTTTCGCACCCTTAGCTAATGCAATACCTGTTGGACAATGAATAAATTATCTTGAATCTGACAACCACTAACAAAAGCACTTTATTCTTGAGAGATAAGTTGAGGAAGCTAGGGTTTCAATCTGTTGACCATGACTTTCGCAATAATTTTGTAGTTGAAATTACAAAGGCTGATTGGCTTGTATTGGGTGATGCTTTTTGGATTGTTTACTTTTGGAATTAAAGCAATTTGGGTCTCATTAAGCTGAGAATCGAATGTACCTTGTTTAAAGAAAATGTCAACCATCTTGAAAATGTCTTGCTAAATAACAGCCTATTGACTTTGGTAGAATAGTCCATTAAGCCCATCCGGCCCCGAGGCCTTCGTAGCAACTCAAATGGTCATTTGACTCATTGAAAATGTTCACATCATTCTTCTAACATAAACTAATTTAATAAGTCTTTGAACATCAGCCAAACCAACAACCCTTTTTGCTTTCTTGAAGACGCATAAGTTATTGTGGAGCCGTATTCTTTCTTTTTTAAATACATGTCATGTTTCCTTTTCAACATATGAAGACTCTAGACATGTCACATTTTGATGAGTTATCAAATATGTTCACACTAGCAGTAGGTAGAAATTTGGTGGAACACACTAAATTGAAGATAAGTAATTGTAAAATGTTGATAGAAGTCATCAACAATGAGAGGTGTAAAGAGGGCCCTATGGTGGCTTTCAAACAATTGAAATATATGAAGCTCACAAATTTGAAAGGGTTGACATGTTTTAGCTTAGGTAGATATACTTTGATGTTCCTTCTCTTGGAAGATGTCATTGTGACTGGATGTCTTAGCATGAAGTTGTTCTTTGAGGCACCAATAAGGAAACCAAAGCTAAAGAGAGTGCAATTACCAATTGGAATATGGTTTTGGAATGGAAACAACAGAAAAACCATGCAAAATATGTCTATAGAAATTGTATGCATCAAATTATGTGCAATTATATGGTTTTGATTATCAATAGACTCATTGATTTTTGCTAACTAGAAGCATATACTTAACGATCCATTTTTTGATAGGCTATGGTTAGAAGTGTCAAAATGGGTTATAAATCCATATTATGACTCACTTTTAATTAAATGGATAAATATGAGTCAAGTGAAAATTGAATATGGGTCATAAATGAGTCATAAAAAGTAAAGAAAAAATATAAATGGGTCTTAAATGGGTTGAAACTAAAACCCATTTCAGGATGACAAATTCTCATTATCCCACTGAAGTCTCTTTCTTTCCCTCTTTAACTTTATAAAAATATTTTTTATAAAAATTGAAATTATTATATACTATATATTTCCTTTTTCTTCTTCTTTTCTTTCTTCTTCCTCCTTCCTTAGTCATTGGCAGGCACGACGATGGTCAACGACCGGTGCCATGTTGGCGATCGACTAGGCAAGGTTCAAGCATGCTGGTGACTGGCCAGGCGAGGTTTGAGCTCGCTGGTTTTGGCAAGGCCCGAGCTTGCCTATGGCCGATTGCAGGATGTCATCATGGTCGGCAGCTGGCCAAAGAAGAAGAAAAAGAAAAAAAGAAAAAAGAAAATTTTTAAAAATATATTTTTTTGAAAAAGAAAAATAATTAAAATTTGATTTTTAAAAAATAAAAATAATTATAAATTCACTTCAAAGGTATGCAGAATTTTATTTTATTTACTAATTTTTTATTATTTAATTTACTTTTTAACTTTGATGTGAAGTTTTTATTTAAGTAACTTATAAGTGAAAAACTCAAAGTGGATTAAATGGTGGGAGTGGATTTTTCTAAATTAAGTTAAATATTAATGTGTTTTAGTAATATGGATTGGGTTGGGTATGATTTATCAAATTTGCATTGCATGAAAATAGGTTAAAACAAGTTAAATGGATCAATATGAGTTGGGTTATTTTCAACCTGAGTCACACCCGACCCAACCCACTCATTTGACACCCATAGCTACGGTTGACGGAGTAAAGTCTATGCATTCGCCTAGGTTGTCACGCCCCGAACCCCGAGCACGCGACAACCCCTTCTCTTGGTCGATTGAAAGCGACGTCCCAGGACTCGTCGACGACCATTTATTTTAATCTTTTGTTATGCGCAAGCGGAAGACGAACCATCCCCAGTTCAACAATCAATCAATCAATCAATTAGGGATAAAGGGATGAATAACAAGAACAACCATCACTACTCATTTACACAATTTACTAAATTAACCAACGGAGGATCGTCTTTTGAATTACAAGCCCGACAAAAGGGGCCAATCCATCCTCTAAGCCAGGCCAAAAAGAAACTAGGCTAATCCAGCTATACAGAATGAACCCTCGGGTTCAACACCACGGTCACTCGGACCCATCGGACTCGACTCCGTTAGGTCGATCACCAGAGAAACGAGGGGGCAGGATTCTCCACAGTGGGTTCACCATTCTAAAGACCTGAAAAAGGTTAACCACGACGGGTTGAAATAAAATCTCAGCGAGTTCTTCCCCCTAAGCCCCGGTTAGTACACCAACTCAACCCGGGGTATCTCTCCAGAACCACCCCTCACTCAACCCGACCACAAACACCCAGCAATCAACAATCAAACCACAAACAAGTTCAACCAACAATCAAAGGTCGGTTCGCATGCAACCTTACCTGGTATGCCATACCCTGCACGTCAAATCTCATTCAATGCAAGCAATGCAACCAACAATCGAATAGTCGGTTCGCATGCAACCTTACCTGGTATGCCATACCCTGCACGTTATAAGTCAGCACAATACACACAATGCACATGGCCGTTAGAAGGTGCAGTTCATCAATCACATGCGAGTCGCGTCACAAGCGATCTCACCTTGCCATTGCCACCCTTGCACGTTATCAATTCATGCATGCGTGCCATAAATGATATGATCACTTCATGCATAATCGGAACCAACGATGCCATGTTTTCTCATGCACTCTCGCATCCACACGTGTTCCGATTATTACTGCCCCACAGGGCTACAACTTGGCCAAGGTGCAACGGCGCTATGGCGCCTTTCCTCCGCAGAGGCACAACCGTGGCCTTCCGTGCTATTGCTACGGCGCTATGGCGCCCTTTCTCCGCAAAGGCGCAACCGTGCCCTTCCGTGCAGGCCGAGGCGCTATGGCGCTACGGTGCCTTTCCTCCGCAGAGGCGCAACCATGCCTTTCCATACCCTCCGAGGCGCCACGGCGCTACGGCGCCCTTCCTCCGCAGAGGCGCAACCGTGCCCTCCGAGGCGCAACCGTGCCCTCCGAGGCGCAACGGCGCTACGGCGCCCTTCCTCCGCAGAGGGGCAACCGTGCCCTTCCGTGCCCTCCCTTTCCATAATCTCCAATAAATCGGGTTCAACATAGTGATCACGCAAGCATTCCATCACAATCCACTTATTATCTTTGAGCATTAGCCAACGCACACATGCTTGCATATAAAACCTCAAATCATTTCTCACAAAAGCGGTCAATTTCCGATGTCCCTCTGACAAACCATTTTCCCCACCTTTCTCATAAAAGCGGTCCATTTCCAGTGTCCCTCGGACAAATCACTTTCTTTCTCATAAAGGCGGTCCATTTCTGGTGTCTCTCGGGCAATTCATCTTTTTCCCATTTTTATGAAAATCACACAATTTATGCTACACATTCAATTCACTCCATAAAATCAATACACATGAAATTACACAATTTAATTTTCGGATGAACAGTAATTTCATAATTTAATAATTAAATAATTAAATTCAGAAATTAAATAATTAATTAAATAAATAAATTCCGAAAATTAAATAATTATTTAATTAAATGCAGAAATTAATTTAATCAATAAATTAAAAAATTAATCATATTAATCAATCAATTAAGGAAAAACATGATTAATTAGCACAAAACACACAATTAGGCCTAATTAAGCACAATTAAGCATAATTAAACAAGATTAAGCTAAGCTAATCTTAATCCACTATCTAACCACCTATCTTAGGGCTAATACAACTTAATTAACCCTCCTAAACCAGCATTAACACTAATTAACCCAACCCTAAGCAAGTTTAGGCACTAAATAAGGATTAGGGGCTAAACTCACCCGTTAAGCGGGTCGGAGACACGGACGCGGCGGCGGCGACAAACCCAATGCCCTGGGACATCTCTCTCGACACTCCAAGGCAGTCCCGGGCTCAACACAGCAGCAACAACTCGAATTCCCCACTGAACTTCACAAAACAGCACTGCAGGAGGAGGAGGTTGCTGGTCGAAGTGAAAACAAGCTAGCCGGAGCTCCGGTGAGCTCGTGGCCGGTGACTGGAGGCTCCTGGGGGTCAAGGGGGAGTTGTGTGTAGCTGGTGTGGAAATTGGGTAGGCCAAAAATGGAGAGAAACGGAAGAAAAACCGAAGCTGCACAGGAGGCGCTGCACAGTGATGGTCGAAGGACCGCGGACTTCAGGCGGCCGTACGGGACGGACGGCAGCTCCATTCGGCCATTGGCCACCGTGAAAAGTACGGAATTTCTATGCTGAACATTTTGATATGTGGCACGGCCCGATATTCAACCGGGAAGGCAACGAACAACTCAAAATCCGGTGAGAGGTCAGAAGCAGAAACTGCAGGAAGGCAAGGGAAGAAGGGGAGAGAGGGGCTGCGATTTTGGAGAAGATGAAGAGGAGAGAGAGAGTGAAGTGAGGGCTGGAGATAGGCCTCATCAATGCCATAAATGCTTGCTTCAAATCCCAACCAAATGACATCATCTTCTCTCTCTTCCTTTTTGACTTTTCTCCAAAATATCCAAGGGCATTTTGGTCATTTCCACCTTGCACATTTCCCAATGTGCCCTTGGGCTGAAAATGAAGGGCGGGCCTAGGAAACGGGCTAAAAAATGAATAGGAATAGGCTCGGGAATTTCTTGGGCTCGAATCGGCTCAAGGTTAGACAACGGGCTCGGGAGGGTTAATGATCGGTTTGGCCCAACGAGCTCACTTGCTTGTCTCGGTCTTCCACAATGGCTGTCCCAGCTTGGGCGTGAGGCCCACACTGATTTTTCCCAGCCCAAGTCCTTGTAGGCTCGATTCCTCGGTCCGTAAATCCCTTTTCCAAATACTCGGCTCCACCGGCACTGTCAACTGTCGCAGAAGCATCATCCAAAAGTCCGTCCCGGACATTCCTGAAAATTCGAAGTACAATCTTGGATTCTCATGCCTCGTTAATTTCGCTTGAATGCCATTATGGTATTACTCAGACTGACAGGCGACTTCGAGGATTCACGCGTAACCGACTCGTGCCAATTCACGTTCAAGACTTCTCGACACATGGACATCTTTGACTACATGAAATTGCGAAGGATCGATTCTTATTTCTAAGTACACGATTATCAAGGATCGACATAGGGCCATTCACGGGTTCGATAACAGTAGACGGAATTACCCGTCATCCCATTATTTCTGTTCACGAATCGACTTCTAGTCGTCCCTGAAATCGGCCTGCCTGACTATACGATCGTCCTTACGCAAGTCTTACGGTCGAGTCATTTTTCCCAAGTCAAGTTTTTTAGTCGCACGAGTTTTGTCCTCGTTAATCTTTCCCCTCAAGGTCAGTATCTCAGGAGTGATCAATTCCGAGTGAGATCAACCAACAATGCACTGGCGAAATTAACGTTCAATCCTTCTTCAGAGGGCTCGAATTTCAGGACGTCACAATTCTTCCCCCCTAACAAAAATTTTGTCCTCGAAATTTGCAATCACTGACAAATCCTCAAAAGATGGGGGTGATGATGCTTCATCACTTCCTCACTTTCCCATGTCACTCCCTCTGTTTCGTGATGCTGCCAGATCACCTTAACCAAGGCGATAGTCTTGTTTTGAAGCACTCGCTCTTAATAGTCCTCTATTCGTATTGACCTTTCCACGTACGACATCTTGTCGCCTACGTCTAGTTCCTCAAAATTCAACACATGAGTCGAGTCTGATTCATATTTTCTCAGCATGGACACATGGAAAACATCATGTACTTGAGCAAGTTTTGGTGGCAACGCAAGACGTACGCTAAAACATTTACCTCGTACTTAACTTTCCTTTATTGCCAAATCTGGAAGTACCCCTCATCGACGATACTTTCAGAAACACATGATCGCCCACCTTAAACTCCAACGGTCTACGACGCTTATCTGCACAACTCTTCTGACAACTCTGAGCAGTCCTTAGTCTGACTCAGATAATCTGAACTGCATTCAATAATTGCAAAACCGAATTTTGAACCAGCGATTCCCGTTCTCTAACCTCGTTCTATAAACTGGAGTTCCACCAACTTGATCACATTGCGGTTATACCATTTCGATAAAATCTTATCCCACAAGCACTCTCTTTTTGCACAGTGCATGGTTCAATTCATTTCTGCCCCTTTTGACATCCTAGAAGCCTGCCGGGAGTCGCTCCTTGCTTAGGCACTCTGGCCCCGGCGACCACTCCCTGCTCTTGTCAGATCAGTCGTTGTGAGCATCTTCGAACTACACCACTACTAGTCCCTTTTAAACATGCACCATCTCATAGGGGTATTATCCGCTTTAGCCTGTCTCATACCAAGTCTCACGGTTTTAACCTTGTCCAAGCACCTCAAAGTGCAAAACTTTCTTCAGCTCATCAATCCATGAGTTCATTTCCATAGAGTCACTTATTGACAATCGAAATCTGATTCACTGAATTTCTATCGAACCACTATCCGAATTCCACAAACCACTGATTCTCCTTTCAATACTCCTTTTATGTCCATTTAATAACCAAACCAAAAATTCGCCTCAACCACATGAAAATTAGTGCAAACCAAATGTCATTTATCGCATTAAAGGCTTTCGAGTACTTCTTCAAATCCGTTCTGATTGATCGTCCGTCTGCAGATGGTACGCCGTACTATACTGCAGTTTCGTTCCCAAAGCCGATTGCAAACTTTTCCAGAAAGTTGCCACAAACTTAGGATCACGGTCAAATGTGATCGTCACTGGAACTCCATATATGCGCACAATCTGATGTACGTACAACTCTGCATACCTATCCAACGTAAAATCTTTTCTTACCGCAACGAAGTAAGCTGACTTCGTCAATCTGTCAACTACTACCTAAATTGAGTCATTGCCTTTCTGACTCCTTGGCAATCGTATCACAAAATCCATTATAATGTGTTCCCACTTCCACTCGGGAATCTCAACTACGATGAGCTTCCGACAAGACTGCTTCTATAAGCTCTGCATCTTTCAGAACGCACAATCATCCTCGAAACTTCAATGTCCCATCCTCGAACACCTTTTTTTTTTTTTTTCACTTTGCATCTCGGGTTTCACCCTGAGAGTGGCCATTAGACTAGCAAGATGGCCAACCTCAATTTTAAAATCTGAGTCCTTGACTCCCTCCAAAAGAACCCACTCTCGTACCATCATCTGAGCAATTGTCGACTTTTGACTGAGCGCATCTGCTACTTTATTCGCTTTCCCTAGATGATACAAAATCTTGCAATCACAGTCCTTAAGAAGTTCCATCCATCATCGTTGAACATGAGGCAAAGATGATCACCGCTAATTCCAAATCATGCATTGGATAGTTAAGCTCGTGAAGCCTTAACTGTCAGGATGCGTTTGCAACCACCTTGCTATGTTGCATTAGCACGCAGTCTAGTCCTTCATACAACGTGTCATTGTAGATCTCGTACCCACTAGGACCAAACGGTAATGTCAGAATAAGTGCGGTAGTCAATTTACTCTTGAGCTCTTGGAAACTATGCTCGCACTTGTCCGTCCAATCAAACATCTCCTCTTTCTTTAACAACCTCATCAATGACATGGCTATCGCAAAGAAACTTCTCCATGAAACATCTGTAACATCCTACCAATGCCAAGAAACTTCGAATCTCAATTACCGTCATATGTCTCGGCCAATTCCTGGCTGCCTTGATCTTAGTCGGGTCAACGACAATCCCTTCACCTGAAATTACATACCCTAAAAATGCCACGCGAGATAGCCAAAACTCACATTTGCTAACTTAGTATAAAGTTCATGCTTCCTCAAAGTCTGCAGTACTGATCTCAAGCATTTCTCATGATCCTCGGGACTCCGCAAGTACACCAGAATATCATCAACCCTTGGCAATGGATACTTGTTCTTAATCGTCACTTGATTAAGCTGCCAGTAATCAATGTAGAGACGCAAAGACCGGTCCTTTTTCCTTACAAACAATATCAGTGCTCCCCAAAGGAGACACTCGTCCTAGTGCGTCTGCACCTTCAGTTCTTTCAATTTTGACGAGGCCATCCTATAAAGCGCCTTGGAAATCAATTCAATCCCAGGGGCCAACTCAATCACAAACTCAATCTCCCTCTCTGGCGGTAATCTTGGCAATTCCTCGAGTAACACATCCATGTACTCTTGTACCACAACAATATCCTCCACCTTTGATCCTTCTACCAATGTGTCTGCCACCAACCTAATACCCTTGGCATCCAGTTCCCAACAACCGAGTCACCTCGAGTGACGAAATCAGAGGAACGGAAGGTCCTCCTCGATTTCTCACAAATTCAAAACTACCACCCACTACTGGGTTAAAATGAATTGTCTTTCCATGACAATCTACCATATGCAATGACTTCCTCGCGACCTACTTTCGGGCGGTCGGCTTTCCCACGTAATTCTTTTTGTCGAGTGGCATGGGATTCTTTCGCCCCATCATTGGTCCCTTTCCGAACCGACGATTGTCTCTATTGGGCATGAACCGCGAGCTAAATGTGATTGCCCTCTCTATCATATTCTTCTCTATCATCTAGGCCCTTTCGTACATCTCATCAAAACTTTTCAAGTTCAAGCGCACCAACTAAGCTTTCAATTCCGGCTTCAAGCCATCTCTAAAACGTCTCGCCCTATCCACAGGGTTCTCTACCAACCTTGGTGCATACTTGGCCAACTCGGCGAACTTCGCCTCATACTGATCCATTAACATCCGATTCTAACGAAACTATTGGAACTCTGCCATCTTTGACTCTCTCACACAGTCCAAGAAGCACTTCCCATTAAAAGCTTCACGGAAGGCAGCCCAAGCTTGAGCCATGCCTTCAAGAAACACTCTTCCTTGAGTGACTTCCCACCAATTAATGGCATTACCTTGAAGCTAATAAATTGCCAGAACCACTCTGTCTTACTCTGAACACCTCAGCACTGTAACAATTCTCTCGATATCCCTTATCCAAAGGGTCACAACTTTAGGGTCGCCCACACCACTGACCTCGGTGGCTTCAGTCTCAGGAACTGCTCTGCCGGCCTAGGTATCGGTCTCTCACAGACCTCTCCTCTTACTAGGGAAACCACAAGGACCATAACAGAAGCACTCGGCCTGCTGTCCTAATAAGGTCTCTAGCGCCAGCAGGATCCCGTCTAACCTAGGATCTGCTTGCGCGCTACCTCTAGCATTGGTTTGATCAGATGCTGCCCTACGCCTAAGGGCTCTCTCTGCTCAGGATTGCTCATCACTCTGGACTATGAGCAACCCACCACCACACAAAGCCACACAAGGCCACAAAAGCAATCACAGGCACATAATATAAAAGTCATCCCTATCTCACTATCCCAAAAATCCCACGCACCTTATCACTCCAAGTTTCAACCTCGCTCTGATACCAAAACCGACGGGGATGTCACGCCCCGAACCCCAAGCACGTGACAACCCCTTCTCTTGGTCAATTGAAAGTGACGTCCCAGGACTCGTCGACGACCATTCATTTTAATCTTTTGTTATGCGCAAGCGGAAGACGAACCATCCCCAGTTTAACAATCAATCAATCAATCAATCAATCAGGGATAGAGGGATGAATAACAAGAACAACCATCACTACTCATTTACACAATTTACTAGATTAACCAACGGAGGATCGTCTTTTAAATTACAAGCCCGACAAAAGGGGCCAATCCATCCTCTAAGCCAAGCCAAAAAGAAACTAGGCTAATCCAGCTATACAGAATGAACCCTCGGGTTCAACACCACGGTCACTCGGACCCATCGAACTCGACTTCGTTAGGTCGATCACCGGAGAAACGGGGGGGCAGGATTCTCCACAGCGGGTTCACCATTCTAAAGACCTGAAAAAGGTTACCACGACGAGTTGTTATAAAATCTCAGCGAGTTCTTCCCCCTAAGCCTCGGTTAGTACACCAACTCAACCCGGGGTATCTCTCCAGAACCACCCCTCACTCAACCCGACCACAAACACCCAACAATCAACAATCAAACCACAAACAGGTTCAACCAACAATCAGAGGTCGGTTCGCATGCAACCTTACCCGGTATGCCATACCCTGCACGTCAAATCTCATTCAATGCAAGCAATAAAACCAACAATCGAATAGTCGGTTCACATGCAACCTTACCCGGTATGCCATACCCTGCACGTTATAAGTCAGCACAATACACACAATGCATATGGCCGTTAGAAGATGCAGTTCATCAATCACATGCGAGTCGCGTCACAAGCGATCTCACCTGGCCATTGCCACCCTTGCACGTTATCAATTCATGCGTGCGTGCCATAAATGATATGATCACTTCATGCATAATCGGAACCAACGATGCCATGTTTTCTCATGCACTCTCGCATCCACACGTGTTCCGATTATTACTGCCCCACAGGGCTACAACTTGGCCGAGGTGCAACGGCGCTACGGCGCCTTTCCTCCGCAGAGGCACAACCGTGCCCTTCCGTGCTATTGCTACGGCGCTACGGCGCCCTTCCTCCGCAAAGGCGCAACCGTGCCCTTCCGTGCAGGCCGAGGCGCTATGGCGCTACGGCGCCTTTCCTCCGCAGAGGCACAACCGTGCCTTTCCATACCCTCCGAGGCGCCACGGCGCTACAACGCCCTTCCTCCGCAGAGGCGCAACCATGCCCGTCCATGCCCTCCGAGGCGCAACGGCGCTATGGCGCCCTTCCTCCACAGAGGTGCAACCGTGCCCTTCCGTGCCCTCCCTCTCCATAATCTCCGATAAATCGGGTTCAACTTAGTGATCACGCAAGCATTCCATCACAATCCACTTATTATCTTTGAGCATTAGCCAATGCACACATGCTTGCATATAAAACCTCAAATCATTTCTCACAAAAGCGGTCTATTTCCGATGTCCCTCGGACAAATCATTTTCCCCACCTTTCTCATAAAAGTGGTCCATTTCTAGTGTCCCTCGGACAAATCACTTTCTTTCTCATAAAGGCGGTCCATTTCTGGTGTCTCTCGGGCAATTCATCTTTTTCCCATTTTTATGAAAATCACACAATTCATGCAGATGCTCATACAATTACACATTCAATTCACTCCATAAAATCAATACACATGAAATTACACAATTTAATTTTCGGATGAACAGTAATTTCAAAATTTAATAATTAAATAATTAAATTCAGAAATTAAATAAATAATTAAATAAATAAATTCCGAAAATTAAATAATTATTTAATTAAATGCAGAAATTAATTTAATCAACGAATTAAACAATTAATCACATTAATCAATCAATTAAGGAAAAAAAAAACATGATTAATTAGCACAAAACACACAATTAGGCCTAATTAAGCACAATTAAGCATAAATAAGCAAGATTAAGCTAAGCTAAACTTAATCCACTATCTAATCACCTATCTTAGGGCTAATACAACTTAATTAACCTCCTAAACTAGCATTAACACTAATTAACCCAACCCTAAGCAAGTTTAGGCACTAAATAAGGATTAGGGGCTAAACTCACCCGTTAAGCGGGCCGGAGACACGGACGCGGCGGCGGCGACAAACCCGACGCCCTGGGACATCTCTCCCGAAACTCCAAGGCAGTCCCGGGCTCAACACAGCAGGAACAACTCGGATTCCCCACTGAACTTCACAAAACAGCACTGCAGGAGGAGGAGGTTGCTGGTCGGAGCGAAAACAAGCTGGCCGGAGCTCCGGCGAGCTCGTGGCCGGTGATTGGAGGCTCTTGGGGGTCAAGGGGGAGTTGTGTGTGGCTGGTGTGGGCATTGGGTAGGCCAAAAATGGAGAGAAACGGAAGAAAAACTGAAGCTACACAGGAGGCGCTGCACAGTGATGATCGGAGGACCGCGGACTTCAGGCGGCCGTACGGGACGGACGGCAGCTCCGTTCGGCCATAGGCCACCGTGAAAAATACGGAATTTCTATGCTGAACATTTTGATATGTGGCACGGCCCGATATTCAACCGGGAAGGCAACGAACAACTCAAAATCCGGTGAGAGGTCAGAAGCAGAAACTGCAGGAAGGCAAGGGAAGAAGGGGAGAGAGGGGCTGCGATTTTGGAGAAGATGCAGAGGAGAGAGAGAGTGAAGTGAGGGCTGGAGATAGGTCTCATCAATGCCATAAATGCTTGCTTCAAATCCCAACCAAATGACATCATCTTCTCTCTCTTCCTTTTTGACTTTTCTCCAAAATATCCAAGGGCATTTTGGTCATTTCCACCTTGCACATTTCCCAATGTGCCCTTGGGCTGAAAATGAAGGGCGGGCCTAGGAAATGGGCTGAAAAATGAATAGGAACGGGTTCGGGAATTTCTTGGGCTCGAATCGGCTCAAGGTTAGACAACGGGCTCGGGAGGGTTAATGATCGGTTTGGCCCAACGGGCTCACTTGCTATTCTCGGTCTTCCACAATGGCTGTCCCACCTTGGGCGTGAGGCCCACACTGATTTTTCCCGACCCACATCCTCATAGGCTCGATTCCTCGATCCGTAAATCCCTTTTCCAAATACTCGGCTCCACCGGCACTGTCAACTGTCGCAGAAGCATCATCTAAAAGTCCGTCCCGGACATTCCCGAAAATTCGAAGTCCAATCTTGGATTCTCATGCCTCGTTAATTTCGCCTGAATGCCATTTTGGTACTACTCAGACTGACAGGCAGCTTCGAGGATTCACGCGTAACCGACTCGTGCCAATTCACGTTCAAGACTTCTCGACACATGGACATCTTTGACTACATGAAATTGCGAAGGATCGATTCTTATTTCTAAGTACACGATTATCAAGGATCGACATAGGGCCATTCACGGGTTCGATAACAGTAGACGGAATCATCCGTCATCCCATTATTTCTGTCCGCGAATCGACTTCTAGTCGTCCTTGAAATCGGCCTGCCTGACTACAGGATCGTCCTTACGCAAGTCTCACGGTCGAGTCGTTTTTCCTAGGTCAAGTTCTTTAGTCGCACGAGTTCTGTCCTCATTAGCCTTTCCCCTCAAGGTCAGTATCTCAGGAGTGATCAGTTCCGAGTGAGATCTACCAACAATGCACTGGCGAAATTAACATTCAGTCCTCCGTCAGAGGGCTCGAATTTTAGGACGTCACATAGGTTCTTTGGGCTAATGGAAAAATGGCATAGCAAACTTGTTCCCAAGTCACCATGGCAACTAAAATCACTGGTGCTAGACAACTGTCCATCATTTCTTAATGCGATTCCATCCAAATTGATGTTTGTTTTAGACAAAATTAACACATTCAAAGTGCAAGATTGCAAGCCGTTAGAAGAAACATTTGATCTTTAATGACTGGAGGCTATGAAAGGCACTTGATGCTGCCCCAACTATGGTGTATGAACTTGATCAATATACCAAAGTTGAGGCGACTATGGAACAAAGATCTTCAAGGAATGCTCTGCTTTGGTTCTCTAAGTTATCTAACCCTTATAAGTCCAACAGCTTGAGACATACTTTTGCTCCATCAATGGCTTGATGTCTTCCCACTCTTCAATGGATGGAAATAAAGGAGTGTGGTTGGATGGAAGGAGTGATCGCAAAGGAAGAAGGGGAGAGATGTGTAGTGGAGAAGATTACATTCCCGATGCTTCACTAGATGGAGCCGGAATGCTTACCCAATTTGACTAGTTTTCTTTCTAGCACGAGTCATATGCTAGAATGCCCCATATTACAAGATCTGACCATGCTTGCTGCCCTAAGATGATAGCCTTTACTTGGCAATAATTGATGAAGATTAACCAAGGTATTTCTTCATCTTTCACTCCACACGTCAATCTTTTTTTTTTTTCCCTTTCCCCGGAGGTAATGCTTCTACTTCTTCTTATTCCGATCCGTTCAACAAACATAAATATCTAGTATAAAAATGACAAAATGATGAGTTTTCACTTAACTCTAATATCTAAAGTGTAATAGCTTCTACTGCATACTCTAATTTGAAGACCTCGATCTTCCATCTCTCCAATCTAGGCAATCCTACAATCACTATTGGTCACTTAGCCTCGATACTAAGTTAGCGCATCACTAACTGAACAAGTAATTTGCTACCTCTCCTAAGGATCAGGAACTCTAATTACTAGTAAGTGTTTTGTACGGATTATGTACATGACCTTTTAATTTCTAGTAAAAAGATCAAAAAAAAATCCTAATCCTCAATAAATGTAATTATTATCTGCACATTTCCATTTATTTTTAGATGTGTTATTTTAGCGTTGGCTGAAAAATTCATATCACGTGAAGTACTTTAGAATTGATTAGCTAGTTCTTAGCAACATTATCGCGATAACCATATAAAAACATTTACTTTTTACAATCAAACCGTAAAGTACTAAACATTGAATATCATCTAAAAGTGGCAGAACATTTTCCGTGTTGCCGCTGCTTCATATTTTCTTGCATAGAAGGAAACTCTTCATCCAGTTGAACATGGAGGATCTTCATATCATCCGAAATAAAACCCCTTCAAAGACTGCAAACAAGGGGAAAAGAAAAAAATTAATAGAACAAAGTACCAAGGATAAGAAATTGTAAAGTATTTTAATATAACCTGCAAACTCACTTCAAAATACCATTTGATTGTATTTAGGAGACGTCACCATCAGAGTATAAAAAAGAAGAAGAAGTGTACACGTACACGCCATATTCTAAGTTTTTTGAAAAATAAACATCAATTTTGAATTTATTTTGCTTGAATTAAGTGAACACAAGCTAATATCTTTACCAAATTAATATAAATATACATTACTTTTTTAGAAAGGCAATTAACACATACCAACCGATCAAGTCAGTTTACTTTTTTAAAAGGGCAATTAACACATATCAACTAATCAAGTCAGTCTTTTTTCTCCCTTCTTTTGGCCTATTCTGTTATAAATTTTATATAGGTTTCAATTAATGCTTTCTTTTTTTTGTTAGCGGAGGAAAATGCTAGTGTTATTTTCTTATTCTAATGCTTTTGCCAAGTTCTTTTGTCACTATTTGCGAGGAAGATGTTTTATCATAATAAGTATCCACACATTTGTCTGCTCTTCAACGGAAGAGTCAGCAATAGTTATCCATTTACTTTTAGTACCGTTTATTTGTTACATACATACATACATACATACATACATACATACATACATACATATATATATATATATATATATATTGTCACATAATAATAGGCATCCCCATATTATATCATTAACAACGAAAGCATCAATAAACGCCTCCTTGCTTGTGTTACTAACAAGCTTTGAAAGTTCCTTCTTTGAGGTCTTGACTCAATATAATCACATTTATTGTGTCATTTTTCTCAATATGACGGTACTATTTCCTCAAGTTAAGTTGATGGTTCTCTCCCACATGGATAAATCGAGCAAAACATGGGTCGATGGTAGTCAACATTTATGGAAAGTGGAGGCTTCTAAGAAACTTCGAGTAGAGTTTTGTGTGAATGAAGAAACTGGTGGTGATATGCCACAAATTAAGACCTTCCACCCAACTTGCCATTCGTGAAGGAATAGCTAGTGACTCACCGTGATAAACTAAACAAGTTGTTCTTCGTAGCATTTATTAACAAGCGGGCCCAGTGGCGATCAATAAGAGCTTTCTGACCATGAAGCATACTCTTCATTTAAGAGCGCATAATTACAATTGCTCTTATTTAATTGTTACTTTGTTCTTTAACACACTTACTGATCACATGTCTAGTGCATGGTCATACCATCATGTAATACCATAGAAAATATTATATCCCTTGCCTATAAGTTTATTGACTACATATGATATATCTAATATCTTTAAGTATACTTTACTATGTGGACACCTATAAGATATTCCTATTTTCTTATCTTATTTCTCATGATCTCTCCTCTGCCTAATTTCATTTTCTTTTAGGAAAAATTTCAAATACAGGCTTAAAGTGAAGTTACTTTATGAAGGAGGACATAAAGTGAATATTATTTCAAATAAAAGCTTAAAATTGGCCAAATCAATCTTCAATAAAGGCATAAACCCGTCATAAGAATATATTCATTGGTTGGCAAGCACTTGATTTTTTCAGCTACGAAAGTGTGGGCATTTTGTCCCTAATAAAATCTAAATAAAGATTAAAAGAAAATAGAAAAACTAAAAGAGAAAATAAAAGAAATTGAAAGATGGTCAGGGTGTGCGTCCGTTGTTCCCATCGCGCTGTCAACCCCCCGCCGGGTTCAGCTGATGCACATCATGACGGAGCTCGAACACAAATTTGGGTAGCGAGTTCACGTCCGGGTCGAGGTCAACTCTTGAATCTAGGAACCGCTATTAAACTACTCAGGCTCAAATCACTAATTAGAATTTTGAGGGTCAGTGAAGGATAGCTGGAGGTGGTGGGGTCAAAATGGGAATAATCTTGTTCTTTGATAATGAGGATGAATGGTTTTTTTTGGGGGGGGGGGGGGTGGTGTTTATCTAATTGACGATGAAGTTGCAAGTAAAGACGGTGGTCTATTGTTAATTTCTTTTTCTTTATTATGGGTGGGGTTTTCTTCTTCCTCGACCCACCACACACGGACATTTCTATGAGACAACTCCCAAATCTTGGTTCCAGCTGTTAGAAAATATATGTAATTCTCTGATGTGGAAAATTTGAAAGCTAGTAATCTTTGATCTTCATGATTTTCACAACTAGATAAAGACAAGCCTTTATCCATAGCGTTACCCTTTGAAGATAATCGTTGTGGAAAACCGAAAAACTCGAACCAAATGAAGAAATCTGATTTCTCTCCTTAACCCACTATTCTTTAATGCATTCTATTGATGGAAGAGAGAATACTGAGTACTTTTCAGTTATTGTTGTTCATGTGAGTGGAGAGAATATGGACTCTATTTATACGTTATTTCAACAAGTGCCTTTCATCAAAGCGCATTTTAACTTCCATAAAAGTTGCATCTCTTCTAAAAAAGCAGTAACTTCCCTTGAGAATTATATCATTTCATTTTATTAGAGTCGCAACTTCTCGTAACAAATATTTATTTTATAGCATTTCAATAATTATTAAACCATATAATAAATCATATCATGTGGGCCACAATAATTTCTTACATTCTCCCACTTGGCCCATATAATCTTCCTTTCATGGTTTAATAAAGACTGTAATGTGCACAATAACATTATGCTATAAAATTTTCATTAAATTAGCAATAACATAATAATCACAATTAAGTAAAGAAAACCAATGCGAGTCATAGTGGTTGGATGCCATTAATCGACATAGTCCCTTGTCACGACCTATTTTTTCCGTCCCCAATGGGGAAAATGAATATCTTAATAAATAGGTTTAGGGGTATTGTCCAAAGGGTGGGTCCAGGACCCTCATTAGACATGGGCTCTCCCAAGCCCATACCCCGCGCAACGTTGGGTGTTCATGAAAATCTTCAAATGAGGAGTCGCCACTAACCTATTGGGGTCGGCTAGAAACCAAGCGAGGTATGGGAGTAGGCCTCACTTTCTACGCAACCAGAGATTTTAGGGTCGGGGACTTGATTACACTAATTGACCAATTAGTGTCATTTCGGTACCTAATCTTGTTCATTTCAAAAAGGACTTTCTCAGTCAGTTTTGATTGATTTTAGAATTAACCACTAACATATGAGGTGATAATGCGAGTGCGTAATCATCAAAATAGCAATCAACAATTAAAGAAAGCATTAAATAAATTGCAGATGAAAATAAATCCTAATTAAACTAAGGGGGAAACCATAATCACCGCATCTTAAGCGTGCTATCAAGAGCAATTGTATCACAGGATAATTAACCTTAAGGCAAAGCCCACTTTTAAGCACAATTTTAGACCGATGGTTTTCCGACATTTTTTAGAGAGAAAATGGTCCAATAATTATTTTAGAGCTTTTTAGGGAACTCTAAAACAATCTTAGAATTTTTGGGGATTTTTGAATTTTTTTTGGAATTTTCAATATTTTAATATTTTCGATTTAAAATATATATATATATATATATATATATTTTTTTTTTTTTCTTTTTCAAGAATTTTCATAAATTTTCAAGATTCTGAATTTCCCTTGAATTTTCTGAAATTTCAAAATTTTTTATTATTTTTTTAATTTTTTTATATTTTCTGAATTTTTTTTATTTTAATAGATTTTGTTTTCTTTAATAAATAATTCGGACCGGGTCAAAGGACCCGGCCCTACTAGACTGACCCGGGCCCTGTCGGTCCGAATTGGGCCACAGAAGACCGTGCCGACCCAACCCACTAGAAAAAAAAACAAAAGAAGGCCCACATGCTTGGGCCAAAAACAAAATTAAAAGCCCACAAAAAATTTAATAGAGACAGAGCCCACTTCTAATTTCTGTTTCTCGGCCCAACCATCCTGGCCCGCGACGAAACCAGCCCGGCGTACACAAGCCCAAGACGAAGCCCACCCTTCCTATTTTCTATTTTTTCTATTTTCCAATTTTTTTCACTTCTTTTTTTTTTGTCTTTCTTTTTTGTCTTTTTCTGCTCCTGCAGATTTCTTCCCCATGCACCCTCGCGCATGCCCAACGCTCCCCCATCTTCTCCTGTTTTTTTTTTTTCTTTCTTTTTATCTTTTCTTTCCCATTTTTCTTTTTCTCTTTTTTCTTATTTTTTTATTATCTTTTTTGTCTTCTCTTTTATTAATCTGGTCTTCTTCTCCCCAGCACGCCCCCATGCACGCCCGACCGAAGCAGCGCGCCGAGGCTTCGCCGGACCAACACCGACTCCACCGCGAGGCCTGCCCGTCTTAAGGGAGTCACCGTGCCATCGCCTGGTGTCGGTCATTCCGTCTGACCGACGCCGAGCGTCGCCGGCCGCCAGTCGACCGGCATCCTGAGAGTCGCGGAATGGGACTCCGGCGAGCTACGAACGCCCCAAACCGACACACGCAGCATAGATAAACCCACTGAATAGCCCGAAAAAACATCGAAAGCAGTACATGGTAACAGTATAACTTCTAGCAACGCGGAAAAGAAAACAAAAGCCGAGCTCCAATCGAGAGTTGAGTTTGGTTTTTCAGTGGGGCATTTCATCGAACACCTAAAGGACACTACCGAGGGGGCTACGAATTCAAACGAAACAAGTCGGAATGCACAATAACGTCGATGAGAGATCACCGGGGCCGAAGCTCGCGCGAACTTGTCAGCCGCGAGCCCCGGCCTGGCATTTTCCAAGAATGGGTCGCTTGAAGTTTCGGAAACTTACCTCGTTCGGGGAGGAGCCGCGGCGGGCAGTTGCAGGTGGAAGGTCCTCCGACGAAGGTTGGTCACTCTCCCGAGTTCGCCTTGTCTCTCGTGCTCCGGTCGCCGGGTTCACCTCCTCTCTCTCTCGGGCTCCCCCTCCTTCGATTTTTTCTTATGTTTTTTCGGTCTCTCCCTCTCTCAGTTTTTTTCTTCTGTTTTTTGGATCTCTGGTGTCTATCTCTCTCGAGCACTCTCAGATCTCCTCTGTCCCACGCTCTTTTCTGCTTTTCTCTTCCCTTTTTCTGCTTGCTCCGTGCTCTGACTTGCTGCTTCTGCCTTTGCCGCTGTTCTGACTCTTCTGCTCTTCTGCTCTTTGCTGACTTCTGCGCTTCTGCTCCTCTCTGCTGCAACTTGCCTTGCTATCGCGTTGCTTTTGCATGGCTTGCTGCTCTCTTTTCTTTTCTGAGTTCCGCATAAGACCCCGCGTGGAGAGGCAACAAGCAAGGAAGAAGGCTGACGGGCCGGGCCGGGAAAGGAAGAGAAGAGGAAAGAAGAAGAATGGACCAAGCCCGTGTAGGGCGGAAAGGAAGAAAAGAAAGGGGCCGGGCAGGCCCAACCCTGGCCCGGACCCACAATGTTTTTTCCAATTTTTCTCTTCTTCTTCTTTTTTCCTTTTTTTTTTAAATTCAATTTTTTTAATTAATTTTTAAAATTAGTGATGCAAATGCTCCTAATGTTTATATGCAATGCAATTTTAATGAAAGAAATTTTTGTTAAGAGATTAGAAACAAATCTCTAATTTTCCAATGTAGTTAATAAATGTTAAAACAAATCGCCAAAATTTAAGTGTCAACAGCTGCCCCTCTTTGAATGGGAGCTCAAGGAGGTTCTTTTCAAAGACGAGAAACACTTAAATTTTGTCCATGAACAATGATGATCAAGGGCTGCATATGAGAATGATGTGAATGCATGATCTATTTTTTTTTTTTTTCAAAAACCAAGATGAGAAAGTCTTATTATGTGGTAACTAGTTTTAACTGGAAGGAAGGTCTCGCCGTGTAAAAACAAGTTTAGACCAAAAAAAAGGTCTCACCGTATAAAAACGGGTATCAACTGGGAATGATGAACGTGGTTTAAGGATAAACCAACAAACCGTGTGGTTTTAGATAACTACAAACCCCGTGGTTTAAGGGAAGACCGGGAAGACCACCAACCGTGTGGTTTAAGGGTAGACCACAAACCGTGTGGTTTCGGATAATCACAAACCCTGTGGTTTAAGGAAAAACCACCAGCCGTGTGGTTTCGGATAACCACAAACCCCGTGGTTTAAGGGAAGACCACCAACTGTGTGGTTTAAGAGTAGATCACAAACCGTGTGGTTTCGAATAACCACAAACCCCGTGGTTTAAGAAAAGGCCACCAACCGTGTGGTTTAAGGGTAGACCACAAACCGTGTGGTTTAAGGGTAGACCACAAACCGTGTGGTTTCAGATAACCACAAACCCCGTGGTTTAAGGAAAGACCACCAACCGTGTGGTTTCGGATAACCACAAACCCTGTGGTTTAAGGAAAGACCACCAACTGTGTTGTTTAAGGGTAGACCACAAACCGTGTGGTTTCGGATAACCACAAACCCCGTGGTTTAAGGAAAGACCACCAACCATGTGGTTTCGGATAAGCACAAACCCCATGGTTTAAGGAAAGACCACCAACCGTGTGGTTTAAGGGTTGACCACAAACTGTGTGGTTTCGGATAACCACAAACCCCGTGATTTAAGGGAAGACCACCAACCGTGTGATTTAAGGGTATATCACTAATCGTGTGATTTAAGGGTATATCACAAACCGTGTGATTTAAGGGTAGATCACCAACCGTATGATTTAAGGGTAGATCACCAACCGTATGATTTAAGGGTATATCACGAACCGCGTGGTTTAAGGGTGGACCACAAACCAAGTGATTTAAGGGTATATCACGAATCGAGTGGTTTAAGGGTGGACCACTAACCATGTGGTTTTGAATTACCACAAACCCCGTGGTTTAAGGGTAGACCACCAACCGTGTGGTTTAAGGGTAGACCACAAACCATGTGGTTTTGGATAAACACAAACCCCGTGGTTTAAGAGTAGACCATCAACCGTGCGGTTTTGGATAACCACAAACCCCGTGGTTTAAGGGAAGACCNAAGGACGAAGCTAGACCTACCTGGTCAACTCGAAGACGTCGCCAGGAAGGTCGTCAGGCCGGCCCGTGCGGTTCTGAGTCGCTCTCTGTCGCTCTTATCGCTCCGGTCGCCGGGTTCGCCTTCTCTCTCTCGGATCTCCGCCTTCTCTTCCGGTTTCAAGGCTCTCTCGGTTTCTCTCTGCTCTCTCTTTCAGTCGTTCCCCTCTCCCAGTCCCTTGGTCTATCTTTCTCTCTTTTTCTTCTGTTTTTCTTCCGTCTCCCTCGGTCGCTCCGATCCCGTTTTTTCTCCTTTCCTTTTTTCTGTTCTCCGTCTCTTTTTTTCTGCCTCCTCCTCCTCCTGATTTTTCTCTAAAGAACGTCCCCCTCTCTCCTTTCTTTTCTCTCCCGGAGTCCTCTCAGATCTGGCCCCGGCTCTGTCCTGCTCCCGGAGTCTTCTTTTTCTTTTTTTTCTCTTAGCTCTCGTCTTTTTTGCCTTCTGCTCTGAGTTTTTGCTGCTGACTTGCTGCTGTTTCTGCCCTGACCTGCTGCCTTGCTGCTTCTGCTTTGCTGCTGTTCTGACTCGCTGCTGCTGCGCTGACTTGCTGCCTTCTCCTTCTGCTGCAGGTCCCACACGTGGAGGAGAAAGAAAGGAGAAGAAAGATGGACGGGCCGGGCCCAGAAAGGAAGGGAAAACAAAGAAATGGGCCGAGCCCGTGCTAGGAAAGGGAATGGGCCACGTGGGGAGGCTAGGCAGCCCCAGCCTTGGCCCGTCCTCTTTTTCGATTTTTTTTAATTTTTTAATTTTTTTTTTAATTTTCGATTTTTATAATAATTTTTTTAAAATTATTATTTTTTAATTAATTTTTTTTTTGATAAATTTTAATACTACTAATGCAAGTGCTCCTAATGTCTATATGCGATGCAATTTTAATGAAATAATTTTTTTGTTAAGAGATTAGAAACTAATCTCTAATTTTCCAATGTAGTTAATAAATGCTAAAACAAATAGCCAAAATTTAAGTGTCAACAGCTGCCCCTCTTTGAATGGGAGCTCAAGGAGGTTCCTTTCAAAGACGAGAGACACTTAAATTTTGTCTATGAATGATGATGATCAGGGGTTGCATATGAGATAATGATGTGAATGCATGATCTTTTTTTTCTTTTTCTTTTTTTCAAAAACCAAGATGAGAAAGTCTTATTATGTGGTAACTAGTTTTGACTGGAAGGGAGGTCTCACCATGTCAAAATGGGTTTTGACTAGGAAAGATAGGTGTGGTTTAAGGATGAACCACAAACCATGTGGTTTAAGATAACCACAAACCTCGTGGTTTAAGGAAAGACCACCAACCGTGTGGTTTAAGGGTTGACCACAAACCGTGTGATTTCGGATAACCACAAACCCCGTGGTTTAAGGAAAGACCACCAACCGTGTGGTTTCGGATAACCACAAACCCCGTGGTTTAAGGAAAGACCACCAACCGTGTGGTTTAAGGGTTGACCACAAACTGTGTGGTTTCGGATAACCACAAACCCCGTGGTTTAAGGGAAGACCACCAACTGTGTGGTTTAAGGGTAAACCACAAACCGTGTGATTTCGGATAACCACAAACCTCGTGATTTAAGGGAAGACTACCAACCGTGTGGTTTAAGGGTTGACCACAAACCGTGTGGTTTCGGATAACCACAAATCCCGTGGTTTAAGGGAAGACCACTAACCGTGTGGTTTCGGATAACCACAAACCCTATGGTTTTAGGAAAGACCACCAACCGTGTGGTTTAAGGGTTGACCACTGTGGTTTCGGATAACCACAAACCCCGTGGTTTAAGGGGAGACCACCAATCGTGTGGTTTAAGGGTAGACCACAAACCGTGTGAAAAATACATGATTTTACTAGGGGAGCCAGACAAGATCAACTTGAAAAACATGTCATTTAAGACAATTTAGAAAAATGTTGAAGATGAGAAAGCAATGATTGCATGAGCAAATCGAGCTAATTCAATTATTTGGTAAATACACGACACTGCTTAGTATCACAAAATTGCCATCAAGTTTGGAAGATATCATTAATTCTCAAATTCCTTTAGAAGAAAAATCCATATCAAAGTAATCCCGACTTATGAGAATGATTCATTAAACATGCCAAGCAAGGGCTCTTAATCAAAAATGGCTTCTCACATCTTCTCGAGAAAATGACTATTTGATCCCATCCCTTAATGTGGGAAGCATAGTTAATCACTAGGTGTATCTCACATAACCTATATCAAAGGCTTTGAGAATCATTCGCAGTAAATACATATTGACCAATCTAAGAGGTCTTTTGGAAGGGTCATGATGTGATTTGGTGAAGGTTTCAACAAGGATAAACATCATTGGCCATGAAATGAAATAATCATCGATCGGCATCTTCGCCAAGTTTACAAGTCAAGAAACCTCATGGGATAAGACAACTTCGCCCTCGCTTCTTTAAGCGGTAGCTTCTTTGACAAGTCCTTACTTTCACTCGAGTCATCCCAATCTGAAGAGACTTCGGGAAGGGGTTGTAATGTTGGTTCGGTTATAGGCTCAAAAGGCTTAGAATTTTCTTTGAAGAGGGGTTTAAGAGTTGGTGATCATTATGGTACCATTACCATTTCATCCAATTTTTTCGAAGGCACTTGACTTTGGAAATCTAACTTTGTCTCGAAAATCCTAAACATCTCAACATGAGAGCTTTGCTCTTTCATCTAATGGTTTTTGCATTTGCAATGATTTTCTTTTTTTCAATGCAAGCATTTTGACTTTGACAACTTTTCTCATAAGAAAGTCTCCCCTTTTTTTTATGCAACTTTCCTTGCTTTTTTTTTGCATTCATTTTTTTGAAATCGGGCATTGGCCTTGCTTTTACCAGGCACACTGCTTTTTTATGCCCCCTAGTTTTCATTGATTTTTTTTTTGAGGCCTTAGGACTTTCGAGACACTTTCCATATTTTCATGTAAATGCAAATTGCCTTGATAAATCATATGTCTTGCCCCAATGGGGGGGAGATGATCACCATACGGGTTTTAGAAATGAATGTTCAGGCTCAACTTGGCTAAGCAAATGGCATAAGTGTTTAGGTAGAGAAATGAATGCTCTTCTTCATTTCGGGATACTTCGAGTTTCCATAAGAACTCACCTGAAGCCACTACAAAAAGTTGATGCGAGTGAGAGCAAAGCAGTCTTTCTTGTTCTTCTCGCCATATGATGTCAACCGAAACCTCCAAATTTGCTCCATTGTGGGGGTGGTTCTTGACAGGGGTATTTTATAGAAAATTCTCTTAATTTAAAGGCTCAAATGGGCAAATTGTTGTCACTTGCGGTGTGTAGGGCATAGAATAAATTCCTTTTTTCACTTTGGTCGATGTACCACCTGCGAATGAATCTCTTGTCCTTAAATGACACGGCTTATCTTTTTCCACTTGACTCTCAAAGTGTTTAAAGGACGTGTTTGGAAATGGGTTGCCTTTCCTCATTCTAAGTGTCTCGCTTAGCACGGTTAACATCCCAATTTCAATTGGTCAAAATCATCTAAGCATATTAATCTCCATGGGGAATTTTGATTCAAAATGAGTGATCCGCCAAGCAGATAGACAATTTTGAGATAAAAAATATACTCAGAGGCTTTGTGGAAAATATTTTTCAATTTTCAATTTTTATGTTTGTTTTCCAAGAAAACGCCAAAGATTTTTTTGAGATGAAAATTGTCCATTCATTTTCCTTTTAAGTTTGAGAAGAAGCGTACTTACCTGCTACAAGGCGACGTGTCAACCCTGTAAACAATGGAAAAGAATGTGTTAGCGTAAGAACCTCGATGAAATTAAAGATTGGAAATGATACATCGTTACCCCTCACTCGCATTTATCCTTTGAGAGCTAACATCACCCTTTTGGATATTTGGCAACCCCAAATTGCCCTTCACTCGCCCCTTTTTTTTTAGGCATTTGATGTTTCCCTGTTGAAGGACAAGGAAATCATGTTAGAGACAATGTCAAAATGAGCAATTGGAATCGATACAATTTACCCTTCACGCGTTTCTGTTCTTCGAGCATGAGCATTTACGTCTTAACATTTGAGGGAATTGTTTCTTGGATGCTTTGCCCCATTTATCGCCTGTGCAGAAAATGATTGGGCATGTTATTTCCACACTCAATTGGAAATCATTTAGGAACGAAATACATCCTTTACGCCAAAATGGACGATTGGGCTTTTAACGTGCTTCTTTGGTGGAAGGCACTGCTCCCACAGTCAATGTGCACATTTTCCTACAAAAGATGGGACATGTTATTTGCATTCCAATCATTGAATTGGATTAACTTAAGAACAATACACCCTTTTTGTGTTAAATCGATGACTCAATTTCATCATGCTTCATGGGAGTGAATTATCATGCTTTGGGTGACTTGTGTCAGTGATCACCCTGTGATAAAAGAAGATGAACTGTGTTATCTCCATACTTAATTAGGCTCAATTTGGGAACGATACATCCTTTTGTAATGAATTTTTGCCCCAACACATGTCGTTAGTGAGGAAGGAGAGATGTTGCCCCAGAGTCAAATGTCAAAGTTGGACTCTCATTTCTTTGAATTCCAAGATCAAGACTTGTGAAAGTATTTGCTTGTGATCTAATTCAAATACTGATGTCAAAATTGTTTAGCTCTCCTGTAGGAAAATGTATGAACAAATCAATTTCGGAATAAATTGATTCCATTGGAACGATCACGATTTTACCATCCTACATTATCCTTCTCGAGATTCCCTACAAAGGACAGACACATGAGAGGAACAAAATGCATTGACTTTTAGAAACTCATGAAAAATCAATGGAATACACTAACTTCCAAATTGCCCTCAAAGCCAAAGGATGTTTATAAATTTAAATTTCTTTACTCGAAAAAAATATGAGACTGGGTTTTTGATCAACTTGGAATTGAAAACATCATTCAAAAAAGAATAGAGACACAAAGGAAATACAATACTCCAATGAGCAATAAAAATTCTCATCCTAAATTTAAAGTCCACTTTTTGGCACAGTCAAGTAAGAACAATTCGAAAAATGGTCATCACGCATCTTGCAAGAAGAAAAAACAATGTCAGTTTGTGAATGAGAAAATAATCTTCCAATGAGATCGCCTCTTACAACAAGATCAAGGCGATGGTACGTGCCCCAGAATTCCTATTACAGGATTTCAGTATTTTGCCAATATTTGATCGTAAGAAGAGACATCATTAAAATGTCAATCCACGATTATCAATTGAATGTCCACTCTATTCCCAAAAGTTTCATATGCAAAATGTGGCATTATTTTTGAAAGACTAGTTTATGCTTTCACTCTTGCCAAAATAATGTGATTTTTATTTTAAGAAATCTATATACAAAATGCGATTTGAATTTTCAATCTCAAAATGTGGGAGGGAAAGAATTTGATTAAAAGTGATTTCAAATTTTTTTTTTTTGCCCCAAAACATAATCTTGAATTGGAAGAATTTTTTTTTTTACGACATGTGATTTTAAGCCCATGATTGGAGACTTTAGCAAAATCATCCATTGTGTAGGGCTAAATTAATGATTTTTGAAATTGACACTGAATGTCTGCTTATGAAGAGTAATTGCCAATTTTCCCAATTTTCCCAATTAGAAGCCTACACCGAGGGCATTCAATTGATCTCCCCAAATTTCAAAAATGAAAGTTTCAATAAAAAATGGACAAGTAAAAGAAGAAATCACACTTACCAATGGTGATGATTTTTTTTCTTAATCTATTTTTTCAATCACATAAACATACGCATGAGACTGTGGGTCAATTTCTACTCTAAATGGCTCAAAATGAAGCCACCGGATTACCGGACTGAACCAGCATGGTTGCAGTTAGGTCGGGGTTCTCATGACTCCGGCTTTGTCAAAGAGTCGACCCGTGATGCGCGGTTGCAAACCGGGGTGGAAACTCTCGACGTTAGAAGAATTTCGGAATTGAGGTGGGCGACTCGTACTACATGGTTGTAGTCGGAGTGGTATCCACCTCAACACTATCCTAAGTAGTCCTATGCGGCCCAGGTCCGGCGGCGGGTTGTGTGTGCTAGGGTGTAGTGCAATGCAAATGATACATGCACAATAATTTATAATCAAACAACACTTCGTACATAGAAAAAAACCATGCATTGCTACACCTCCCTACAAGACAAATGTGAGCAAACACTGCCCCTTATACCTCCCATTTCTGCAAAAACATTTAACACCTTAGATGTTAGGGGCGTACCTGGAATTCTTGCTGCTAAACAAAAATATTTTTGAACAAGATTAACTTAGGCCTAAGTCCTCTAAGGTTCAAAACCAATTCCCCAGCGGAGTCGGCAAGCTCTCGCGACCTATTTTTTCCGTCCCCGATGGGGAAAAGGAATATCTGAATAAATAGGTTTAGGGGTATTGTCTAAAGGGTGGGTCTAGGACCCTCATTAGACATGGGCTCTCCCAAGCCCATATCCCGCGCGACGTTGGGTGTTCATGAAAATCTTTAAATGAGGAGTTGCCACTAGCCTATTGGGGTCGGCTAGAAACCAAGCGAGGCATGGGAGTAGGCCTCACTTTCTACGCAACCAGAGATTCTAGGGTCGGGGACTTGATTACACTAATTAACCAATTAGTGCCCTTTCGGTACCTAATCTTGTTCATTTCAAAAAGGACTTTTGTCAGGCAGTTTGGATTGATTTTAGAATTAACTACTAACATATGAGGTGATAATGCGAGTGCACAATCATCAAAATAGCAATCAGCAATTAAAGAAAGCATTAAATAAATTGCAAACGAAAATAAATCCTAATTAAACTAAGGGGAAAACCATAATCATCGTATCCTAAGCGTGCTATCAAGGGCAATTGTATCGAAGGATAATTAACCTTAAGGCAAAGCCGTAAGGGCTTGTTCACTTTTAAGCACAATTTTAGACTGATGGTTTTCCGACATTTTTTAGAGAGAAAATGGTCCAAGAATTATTTTAGAGCTTTTTAGGGAACTCTAAAACAATCTCGGAATTTTTGGGGATTTTTGAATTTTTTTTGGAATTTTCAATATTTTAATATTTTCGATTTAAAAAAATAAAATATATATATTTCTTTTTCGAGAATTTTCATAAATTTTTAAGATTCTGAATTTCCCTTGAATTTTCTGAAATTTCAAAATTTTTTATGATTTTTTATGAATTTTTTATATTTTCTGAATTTTTTTTATTTTAATAGATTTTGTTTTCTTTAATAAATAATTCGGACCGGGTCAAAGGACCCGGCCCTACTAGATTGACCCGGGCCCTGTCGGTCCGAATTGGGCCACAGAAGACCGTGCCGACCCAACCCACTAGAAAAAAAACAAAAGAAGGCCCACATGCTTGGGCCAAAAACAAAATTAAAAGCCCACAGAAAATTTAATAGAGACAAAGCCCACTTCTAATTTCTGTTTCTCGGCCCAACCATCCCGGCCCGCGACGAAACCAGCCCGGCTTACACAAGCCCAAGACAAAGCCCACCCTTCCTATTTTCTATTTTTTCTATTTTCCAATTTTTTTTCACTTCTTTTTTTTTGTCTTTCTTTTTTGTCTTTTTCTGCTCCTGTAGATTTCTTCCCCATGCACCCTCGTGCATGCCCGACGCTCCCCCATCTTCTCCTGTTTTTTTTTTCTTTCTTTTTGTCTTTTCTTTCCCATTTTTCTTTTTCTCTTTTTTCTTATTTTTTTTCTTATCTTTTTTGTCTTCTCTTTTATTATTCTGGTCTTCTTCTCCCCAGCACGCCCCCATGCACGCCCGACCGAAGCAGCGCGCCGAGGCTTCGCCGGACCAACGCCGACTCCACCGCGAGGCCTGCCCGTCTTAAGGGAGTCACCGTGCCATCGCCTGGCGTCGGTCATTCCGTCCGACCGTCACCGAGCGTCGCCGGCCGGCATCCCGAGAGTCGCCGAATGGGACTACGGCAAGCTACGAACACCCCAAACGGACACACGCAGCACAGATAAACCCACTGAACAGCCCGAAAAAACATCGAAAGCAGTACATGGTAACAGTATAACTTCTAGCAACGTGGAAAAGAAAACAAAAGCCGAGCTCCAATCGAGAGTTGAGTTCGGTTTTTCAGTGGGGCATTTCATCGAACACCTAAAGGACACTACCGAGGGGGCTATGAATTCAAACGAAACAAGTCGGAATGCACAATAACGTCGATGAGAGATCACCGGGGCCGAAGCTTGCGCGAACTTGTCAGCCACGAGCCCCGGCCTGGCGTTTTCCAAGAATGGGTCGCTTGAAGTTTCGGAAACTTACCTCGTTCGGGGAGGAGCCGCGACTGGCAGTTGCAGGTGGAAGGTCTTCGGACGAAGGTTGGTCACTCTCCCGAGTTCGCCTTGTCTCTCGCGCTCCGGTCGTCGGGTTCGCCTCCTCTCTCTCTCGGGCTCCCCCTCCTTCGATTTTTTCTTATGTTTTTTCGGTCTCTCCCTCTCTCAGTTTTTTTCTTCTGTTTTTTGGATCTCTGGTGTCTATCTCTCTCGAGCACTCTCAGATCTCCTCTGTCCCACGCTCTTTTCTGCTTTTCTCTTCCCTTTTTCTGCTTGCTCCGTGCTCTGACTTGCTGCTTCTGCCTTTGCCGCTGTTCTGACTCTTCTGCTCTTCTGCTCTTTGCTGACTTCTGCGCTTCTGCTCCTCTCTGCTGCAACCTGCCTTGCTATCGCTGCTGCTTTTGCATGGCTTGCTGCTCTCTTTTCTTTTCTGAGTTCTGCAAAAGACTGCGCGTGGAGAGGCAACAAGCAAGGAAGAAGTGACGGGCCGGGCCGGGAAAGGAAGAGAAGAGGAAAGAAGAAGAATGGACCAAGCCCGTGCAGGGCGGAAAGGAAGAAAAGAAAGGGGCCAAGCAGGCCCAACCCTAGCCTGGACCCACAATGTTTTTTCCAATTTTTCTCTTCTTCTTCTTTTTTCCTTTTTTTTTTAAATTCGATTTTTTTAATTAATTTTTAAAATTAGTAATGCAAATGCTCCTAATGTTTATATGCAATGCAATTTTAATGAAAGAAATTTTTGTTAAGAGATTAGAAACTAATCTCTAATTTTCCAATGTAGTTAATAAATGCTAAAACAAATCGCCAAATTTTAAGTGTCAACATCCCTTTTATGTACTACAACTATAGCTCTCTACTTAACATGATCCATAAATGAGAAGTACAGTAATAGTCCAACTATAATATCCCTTTAGAGACTATCCTGTTTAACATTCATCTATTTCCATAATGTATACTAAATAGAAAACAGGAAACAAAAAAAACACATAAATGAGCTCAAAGTATTAAATACATAAACTTAATACAATCATAATACAAATATTAATGACGTCCAATAATGCCCATCTTTTCAACATGCTCATTAAATGTTTTGGGCGGCAGTCCTTTTGTTAAGGGATCTGCTATCATAAGATTGGTGCTAATGTACTCAATCGATACTCTTTATTTCTGAACTTCTTTTTTAACAAGCAAGTATTTGATTTCCATATGCTTAGCACCCTTAGAATACTTATCGTTCTTAGAGAAGAAAACCGTTGTAAAGTTATCATAATAAATTTTTAGCGGCTTGGCAATACTGTCGACGATCACAAACCCTGAAATAAAATTCCGCAGCCATAATCCATGAAAAGTGGCCTCAAAGCATGCCACAAATTCAACCTTCATAGTGAATGCAGCAATAATCGACTGCTTCACACTCTTCCATGAAATTGTCCCTCTAGTCAGAAGAAACAAGTAACTAAACGTTGATTTTCTTGTATTGACACATCCGGCTAAGTCTGAATCTGAATATCCAATCACCTTGAGATGATTGGATCTTTTATAAGTGAACATATGATTCTTCGTTCTTTGCAAGTATCTAAGAATTTTCTTTGATGCTTTTCAATAATCCATTCCAGGATTACTTTGATACCTACCAAGCATTCCGATAGCAAAACTGATGTCTGGTCTGGTGCAAGTTTGTGCATACATCACGCCCCTCACAATAGATGCATAAGGAATATTTTTCATTTGTTCTCGTTCCAATTCACTTTTCAGACATTACATAAGGCTAAATTTGTCACCTTTTTGAATTGCAACTATTTCTACTGAACATTTGCTTATATTGCATCTCTCTAAAATTTTCTCAATGTAGGCTTTCTGAGACAACCCTAACAATCATTGTGATCTATCACGAAATATTTCTTCCTATCACATACGTAGCCTCTCTCATATTCTTCATTTCGAAATTCTTAGAGAGAAACTTCTTGGTTTCATGTAACAAACCAAGATCATTAGCAGCAAGCAAAATGTCGTCAACATATAGAACCAAAAAAAATAAACTTGCTCCCACTGATCTTCATATATATACACCAATCAACGATGTTTTCCTTAAATTCAATGAAGTTATGGTATCATTAAACTTAAGATACCATTGTCGGGAAGCTTGTTTAAGTTCATATATTGACTTATTTAATTTACATATCATGCGTTTCTTTCCTTTAACTGAAAAGCCTTCGGGTTGGTCTATATAAACCCCTTCTTTTAAATTCCTATTAAGAAAGGCGATTTTTACATCCATTTGGTGTAACTCTAAGTAATAATGAGCCACCAAAGCCATAATGATTCTAAGTGAGTCCTTCTTAGAGACTAGTGAAAATGTCTCTTTATAGTCAATGCCTTCTTTTTACGTAAAACCCTTTGCAACAAGTCTGGCTTTATATTGCTTAATATTGCCTTTTGAGTTGCGCTTAGTCTTAAAAACCCATTTACATCCAACCTTCTTACATCCTTTAGGCAATTCTACAAGATCCCATACCTGATTTTGATGCATGGATTTTAACTCTTCTTCCATGGCATTAAACCATTCATTAGAATCTTCACATTTCATGGCTTGGGAAAATGAATCTAGATCATTTCCAATTCCTAAGTCAATTTCTGACTCTTGTAGATAAACCATACAGTCATCAGAAATAGCCGACCTCATTTCTCTTCGAGATATTTTTAATGCTATTTCTTGTGACTCAGCTATTGGAGGTTCAATATTGACATCTCTATTATGGAGTGTTTGTTCATCAATTTGTTATTCTCGATTATTATTAGGTTGAACTATAATATCAAGAACAACAACTTTAGAAGCTTTGGGTATAAGAACTTCTACCCTTACTTCTTGAATGCAAGCATCACGCACTCTTTCACTCCCATTGATGTCACCATTCTCAATGAACTTAGCATTTTTAGATTCAACAATTCTTGTACTATGATTATGACAATAAAATTTATACCCTTTGGATTTCTCTGCATAATCAATGAAATAACCATTGGTCGTTCTTGAATCCAATTTCCTTTCATGTGGATTGTAAATTCTTACTTCTACTGGACAACCTCAAACATGCAGGTATCGTAAACTGGGTTTCTTTCTCGTCCACAGTTCAAAGGGAGTCTTTGGAATTGCCTTACTAAGAACCTTGTTTAATAAATACATAGAAGTCTTTAAAGCATTCATCCACAATGACAAGGGTAAAGATAAATGACTTATCATACTCCTAACCATTTCCATTAAAGTACGATTACGCTTTTTTGCCACACCATTTTGTTGTGGTGTACCTGGCATTGTGTATTGAGCACAAATGCCGTGTCTTTCAAGGAATTTAGCAAATGGACCTGGACATTGTCCCGATTCATCATATTTTCCATAATATTCACCGTCTCTATCCAATCTTACTATTTTCACCTTTCTATTTAATTGCCTCTCAACCTCCTTAATATACACTTTAAGTGTATTAACTGATTGAGACTTATCATGTAATAGATAAATGTAACCATAACGTGAAAAATCATCAATAAATGTGATGAAGTAGCTTTCCTTACCAAAAGATGAAACATCGAAGGGATCACATATGTCAATGTGTATAATTTCAAGAAGCTCTATGCTTCTTGTGGCACATTTCTTAGTGTGCTTTGTTTGTTTACCTTTAATATAATCAATACACACTCCAAAGTTAGTAAAATCCAAATTTGAAAGAATTTCATTCTTCACTAATCTTTGCATTCTTTCCTTGGATATATGACCCAAATGTTTATGCCACAAGTAAGCAGAATTCTCATTCACCAAACTTCATTTAGTGCCAACTTTATGATGCAATATCATTAATGTCTCAACAAAAGTATTATCAAGTTTAAATTTAAAGAGACCATCACATAAAGTTCTAGTTCCAATAAGAGTATCACTCTTAAATAAACTAAAAGATCCAGAACCAAACTTACAATAAAAGCCCGCTACATCAAGTCTTGGCAAAGAAACTAAATTGCAAGAAAATGTAGGTACATAAAGGGTTCGAAACAAATCCAAATAATGCCCATTATCTAAGATCAAACGGTAAGTGCCAATGCCTTCAATTGGAGCTTTGTTTCTATTTCCCGTAATCACATAACTTTCATTTGGCTTTATGGTTTGGATCGTAAGAAATCATCGCATTGTATTTGACACATGAGTGGTGGCACTAGAATCAATCCACCAAGTATTATGAGAAACTTTAGTAAAGTTTGATTCAAAACATATTAAAGCACAATGCTTACTTTTCTTTTCGAACCAAGCCTTACGTTTTAGACAATCTTTCTTCAAGTGTCCAATTTTGTAGCAAAAAATGACACTTAATAAGATTGTGTTCCTTCTTGTGGATTTGAGAAGCCTTTGAAGAATCATTCAGGACGTGTAATCCTTTCTTCTTGCTCCTTCCACCTTTCCTTTTGAAATTCCTTTGAGCTTCTTGATGACTTGAGAGATTAGCAGAATGAGCCTTTTGATTTTTTATCCTTGTTTTCTCTTGAACAAGCATACTGGCCAATTCATTCACATTCCACTTATCCTTTATAGTATTGTAATTCATTTGAAATGGCCCATATTGCTCATGAGGCAATGAATTAAGTATAAGTTGTACTAAAAAGTACTCATCCACGTTCCTTCCTAAAGTCCTTAACTTTGCTGCTAAATTCGTCATCTCAAGTATATGCTCATGCATGGTACGTGAACCATCATACTTCATGGTGGTCAGTGTGCTCATCAATGTACAAGCAAGTGACTTATCAGCAGTTTGAGAACGTTCTTCCACAAATTTCATAAATTCCTTAGCATTGTCAGTCTTGGGAAGAGAAGTCTTTAAGTTGTTTGCAACTGTCATTTGCATGAATATTAAGCTTAGTCTGTTCGATCTTTCCCAAGTTTTATGGAAAAACTTTTCATTATCGCTACTTTCATCAGTAATAGTAGCTGGTTTCTTAACTTGAAGCGCTAAATCAAGATCTAGGACACCTAAGTGAAACTGGACTTATTCACTTCAATTAGAAAAATTCATCCCATTAAATAAGGGAACATACGAAGCATGCAAGTGAAACAGGTACAGATACTGCAAATATGCAAGAAAATACTCATATATCAACGCCTTGAGAATATCACCTAATCAGATTCAAACTAAACTACACATGTACATTATAGTTCTCATTTGAGCGATCCTATGATATACAAATATAAATAAACCATGATGATGCTAATAAATTTTATTTGGTAATTGTAAATATATCTTATTAAAATTTATTTGCTATTTTTGGATATACAAACAAATTTAACAAGTCATATTAATTACCAACTATCATGTTCATGAATTATAAGAAAATAATTAACCTTTGGGTTAATTCCTAAGTTCTTATAATAAATGAACTTCAATATAACAATTACACCAATAATGATATGAAACATATCAATTTCATATATAGCATCAATTAATCATGGGTAATTGAATAAAAAAATTTACAATATCAAAAATTCAAAAGACTTCAAGGTTTGGCCACTTTGGTGACTAACAAACCATTCATAGTATGAATTTTTAATATTGTAAAATACAAATATTTACCAAATTGCACACAAGGACAAAAACATAATCAAAGCATAAGGGCAAAATCGTAATTATAAATAAACAGGGGCAAAATAGTAAATAAATAGCGCAGGGAAAAAACTGTAATTTTTGAAGCAACAAGTGGCATAACCGTAAATAACCATCAAAGAGAGGGCAAAACTGTAATTAGCGCAATTGGAGGGTAGCTGGCACGTGGGCGCGTGCATTGCACACGTGGTAGTTGCCTTGCACGCGCCAGACATTGGCCCTGCAACTGCAGTGCGTGCGTGGTCCCATGTGCCTTCTTTTCGACAATGCGCCGTCCCTTTTTTTTTTTTTCACCCTGTTTCCCCCAAATTCCTCCATTTTCGTCCTTTCTTCATGAAAACATTCCATCATTCGGATTTGCTCCGACAGAACCCTCCGAAAACATTTCAACAACAACAAATAATACGAATATGATCGTTCAACAAATCATCATACATAAATCGTAATATTTCTATAAATGGAAAAATCATGAGATCATAAACCATGCTCTGATACCAACTGTTAGAAAATGCATGTAATTCTCTGATGTGGAAAATTCGAAAACCAGTAATCTTTGATCTTCATCATTTTCACAAATAGATGAAGACGTACCTTTATTTATAGCGTTACTCTTTGAAGATAATCGTTGTGGAAAACCGAAAAACTTGAACCAAATGAAGAAATCCGATTTCTCTCCCTTAACCCACTATTATTTAATGCATTCTATCGATGGAGGAGAGAATACTGAGTACTTTTCAGTTATTGTTGTTCATGTAGGTGGAGAGAGAACTAGACTTTATTTATACGTTTTTTCAATAGGTGCCTTCCATCAAAGCGCATTTTAACTTCCATAAAAATTGCACCTCTTCAAAAAAAACAGTAACTTCCCTTAAGGATTATACCATTTCATTTTATTAGAGTCGCAACTTCTCGTAACCAATATTTATTTTATAGCATTTCAATAATTATTAAACCATATAATAAATCATATCATGTGGGCCACAATAATTTCTTACATGAGCTCCCCACCATTGATCGGAAATCTTCGGTTTTTGGTTGTTCTTTGTCTCTCGGTGTTCATTCATCTGTTCATCTTTATTCTCAATTGATAGTGAGGGCTGTTGGTGCAGCGAAGAGGACTACCATAGACGAAGAAGAAGATAAGAAAAAAAGACGAAATATATCTGGATGGAAATGCCCCTAACCTTGTTCCTGGAAAAATCAAGCGTTTACTGGTCAGTGAGCATTTGGCCAGCCTTTCCTTATTCGATGTAAAATTCACATTAAACCATTTTCTAAAAAATAATCAACTTCGTATTTTTATTTGAAATTTTCTTTTTTCTTTTGATCAGTCGAGTAAGAAGTGCTCCAATATCTCCATGTGTGATTCGTTGATTTCTTTTCTTTTTTATGAAGATTACCAAAAACAGCAAGATAATGCCAATGAATGAACCGGTGGGAGGTAAGGATTTGATGGGCTCTTTTCCTTTTCTTATTGTTCTTTCTATTCATAACCTCTCATTCGGACGAGACTTCTGATTCATTATCAACCATGTACCTACCGAATAATCATCCAATATTTTCTGCCCATGATGCCTTTCATTTTTCAAACAATTCCTCGAACACATAAACATATGTTACCATCCAAAAGCTCTGCCGCGAACATGTTCGGAGCATCATGCATCCATAACTGAAGTTCGACCACAAACTCTTTCCTCTATCTTTTAATGATTGTCAAGTGAGGAATTTTATGGGCTTGGACGAATTTTGTACTCCTGCGAGCTTAGTCCAAATAATTTAATTCACCTCAAAACCCCCTAAGTTTTAAATCCAATTACAATGTAATTCATGTGGGCTTTATTATAAAATGCTCTTAATATGCAAATACAAATTAACAATTTTTTTATTCATGGATCTATTGACACATAAATTTTGTCTATTTATTTAGTACTTAATCGCATAGAAAATTAGGGATTAATTTCTAACCCTCAAACAAAATATAATTTTTATTTAAATTGCATAGTATAAAGGCATTAGGAGTATCTACATTGAGTAGTGATAGAATCCATTAACATTTTTTTTAGGGAAAATTCCAAAAAAGGGCCTCAAGTCCTCTCAGTTTCTCAAATAAGGGCTCGAAGTTGACCTTGTCTCAAATAAGGGCCTGAAGTGGCCATAATTGTTTCAAATGAGGGCCTAATCTCACCAGTCACCGACTGGCTAAATTTTTGGACCGATCATGGGCATTTTTTTCATTTGCCACTTTTCTTTTCTTTTTTCTTTCCTTTTTTTTTTTTTTCCGGTTTCATCTTCTTCATCATCGCCGGTGGCCGGCTGGCCACCGGCGACGCCCACAGAGGGCTGGGCGAGGGTCGCCCTTGCCCGATTCGGCAAGGGCCACCCTCGCCGGCCACAAGCGGCTCGGTCCCTTACCCTGAGGAGGCCACCTTGTTGACCCCAAGCGAGGGACGAGTGAGGCTGACCTCGCGGACGGCCGCGAAGGGCGGCCTCCCCCAGGGCAAGGGTCACCTCGCCCATGCGAGGCTGTCCCTTGCTGGCCACCGGTGATGGAGAAGAAGATGATCAGAAAAAAGAAAAAAAAATAGTAAATGACGAAAATGCCCTTAATCACCGCAAAGTTAGGCTCTTATTTGAAACAGATATAACTACTTTAGGCCATTATTTGAAACAAGATTCACTTCAGGCCCTTATTTGAAAAAATGATAATACTTCAGGTCTTTATTTGAAACAAAGTCAACTTCGGGCTCTTATTTGAGAAATTGAGGGGACTTGAGGCCATTTTTTGAAATTTTCCCTTTTTTTTAATATATATTATCAATTTTTAATTAAAAATTAAAAAATGCAGCCTGGCTAGGCTAGGGCCGGCCTTAGTCCTGCCCCTCCTTCTTTTTCCTTTTCTTTCTGCTAGCCTGGGCCGGCCCACCCCATTTCCTTCTTTTCCCTAGCCCGGCCCTCTCTTCTACTCTTCTCCTTTTCCTCTCTTGGTTTGGACGTTGGCTGAACGACAACAGAGGAGGAAGGACGAGGTACCATGTCCGAGAGAGAACACAGTGGCAAGGAATGTTGCGCGTGATGACTAGGCAGGACATTCGGTCGGGGCAGCTGGCATGTCAGAGGCCATGCACCGGCAATGGTCAGGCGATAGCTGGGGTATTGGTCGATGGTGGTGTTTAGATTATCGTAAGTAAGGGCTTGTTAGTGACTGGCATCAAAGTTGAATGGAGTTCAGGTGAGTGTGCATCGGAGGAAGAAGCATCGGTGAAGAAGGTGCAGGGGGAGTTGCTTGGGGGAAGAATAAGACGTGGAGAAGAAAAAGAAATAAAAAAAAAAGAGAAATAAGAGAAATAAGAAAATAGGAGAAAGCAAGAGAGAATAAAAGAAAAGAGGAATGTGGGCTGAGGCTTTCTTGATTGGGAGTGGGCTGAGCGTAGTCTTCGTTGGGAATGGGCTGATTGTTGTTTTAACAAAAAGTGGGCTTATCGTGGGCAGAATGGGCTGAGTTTCAGTTAAAGGGCTAACTAGTGTTGGGCCTATGTTTTAGTTTGGTAAGCTAGGCTTTATTTAGGTTACACGATTGTGGGCTTAATTTTGATCGGGTTAGGTTTGTACTTTAGCATATTGGGTTTAGCTAACGAGTGGACTTGATGTGAGAGCCTAATTTATCTCCCTGGCCTAGGCCCGAGAATAAGTTCAGCCCTTGTTAGGGCCCTAGACCTAGCCCGAGGTCCCTATCTGCAGATTAAAAAAATAATTTAAAACATTTTTAAAATTTTAAAAATTCGGAATTTGTTTACAAATTAGGAAAAAACTTAAAAATTTAATTTTTGAGTAGTTTTCTCCTATGATGTGTGCAAATCCATGATAAAAAAATAAAAATTATGCTCAAAATTGAACAAGCTCTTAGGGTTTTACCATAGGATTTGAGTGTCCTTAGAAATAAATACTATGTCCTTGTTTACACCTTCCCATTTTGACAATTATCTAATTATGATTTAGTTGTGGTTTCCTTTGGCTTAGTTAGAAATGGTATTTTTTTCTTATTTCTGAGCATTAGATTCTTGCTTTTCCTTGCAATTTATTTAATGTTTCCTTATTTATTGGTTGTTATTTTAATGATTGTGTACTTGCATAATCATCTCATATGTTAGTAGATAAACTTAAAATCAATCCGGACTGCTTGACAAACATCTTCTTGAAAAGGACAAGATTAAGTATCGAAAGAACACTAGTTGATTAATTAGTACAATTAAGTTTCTGACCCTAGATTCTTTGATTACATAGGAAATGAGGTATACTCCTATGTCCCATTTGGTTTCTAACCAACCCCAACTGGCTAGTGGCAACTCATCATTAGAAATTCTCATAATGTCAATTGAAGCTAAAATGAAACATTTCAACGTTGCGCGAGGTATGGGCTTAAGGGAGCCTACGTCTAATTGAGGGCTGTAGGCTTGCCTTTTAGGTGATACTCCTAAACTTATGTCTTTTTCCCCTCCAACAAAAAAGGTAGGTCATGACAGGATCAAGGTCAACTTTTAATTTTTTTATGCAGTAAATGACTAAATGAGCTTTCAAAATTAAGGTGTCAACAGTCGTGAAAAACATAAAGAAGCGATCAAGACGACAATCACCTTCTCCAAGTTAACTACTCTTTAGACTTTACAATTTAGTGAAATTAAATACTAAGTTTGTTAAAAAAAACTAAGTTTATTAAGTGTAGCCACAAAATTTCTTTTTCTATGAGATTATTTTTAGTTAAGTATCTTTTTTTATTTTACATTAAGAATGTAGAGTCACATATAGTAGGAGAAAGAGAGTGAAGTTTAAAAATTTTAAGGTTTTGTGAGGTCCAAAACTGGAATATTTTCCGTATTAATGGAATTTTAAAGTCGCTCATAATTTTCCAATCTTAATTTGTAAAATGATAGGAAAATTTTCCAATAAAGACATGAAGTAAAGCAGAAAAAAATGGAACTAGAAATAAATTGGATGATTAAGGAAGAGTCACTAGAAACAAGGCAAGGTTGGTTACTCAAGGATACTCGCAAGAGGAAGGAATTAACTACGAGGAAACCTATGCACTAGTAGCAAGATTAGAAGCTATCAAACTTTTACTTGCCTATGCTTGTTTTTATCATTTTAGGCTTTTTCAGATAGACGTAAAGAGTGCATTCTCGAATGGGTATATCAGAAAAAAGGTGTTTGTGGAACAACCACCTAGCTTTGAAGAACCAAGAAAGTCATATCATGTTTACAGATTGAAGAAAGCTCTGTATGGTTTGAAACAAGCTCCTTGAGCTTGGTATAAAAAGTTAAGTAATTTCCTTATTCAAACTGGTTTTGACAAAGTTAATGTTGATACTACTCTTTTTATAAAAAGATAAGGTAATGATGTTTTGTTAGTTCAAATTTACATTTATTATATTATTTTCGGATCTCCTAATGAGAAGCTTTGCAAGAATTTTTCAAAGCTTATGTATGATGAGTTTGAGATGAGCATGATGGGAGAATTGAACTTCTTTCTAGGATTGCAAATCAAACAAACAAACGAATGAACCTTCATTTTCCAGGAAAAGTATGCAAAGGGGCTTGTGAAGAAATTTCACATGGAAAATTTGAAGAGAATAGAAACACCCATGTCCTATTCTTCAAAACTTGACAAAGATGAAAATGGAGTAAAGGTTAATCAGAAAATATACAAGAGTATGATTGGTTTTTTGTTGTATTTAATAGCATTAAGACCTAATATCCTTCTCAGTGTTTGCATGTGTGTTAGCTTTCAATCAGATCCTAAAGAGTCACATCTATCTATAGTAAAAAAAATTATTAAATATGTTAATACTAATCCATCTCTAGGACATTGATATCCTAAGAGATCAAAGTTTGTATTGTTTGGTTATTCTGATGCAGATTATGTAGGATGCAAGGTTGGTAGAAAGAGTACATTTGGCACTTGTCAAATGATTGGTAATATGTTGGTATCATGGTATTGCAAAAAGCAATCAACAATAGCCTTATCAATTGTTGAAGCAAACTGTTGAAGCAAAGTAGATTGCATTGGGAAATTGCTGTACTCAAATTTTATGGATGAAACAATAATTGAAGGATTATGAAATCACAAGTTCAAATACTACAATTAAGTGTGACAACACCGGTGCAATAAATTTGATGAAGAATCCAATTTTGCATTTCATAGCCAAGCGCATCGAAATTAAGTATCATTTCAATCGGGATCACGCAAATAACAGTGATGTTAATATTCAGTTTATTGATTATAAAAATCAACTAGCTAATATTTTCACTAAACCCCTTCAAAAGAAAGCTTTTGATTTTATCTACAACAAAGTAGGTATTATTAATCCATTTGCTTAGAATATTTAAGATAGGTAATGTCTGAAAGCAAATCATCAGATGATTAACAGGGAACTGCCAATTTGAATTTTGGCGAGAAAATCAACAAGTATGATTTATTGCCTATTTTAAGTTAATTATTTTTGGAAATTGTGAGAAATTTATTTTGGTAACTATTTTTCAGTTTTCCTAAAAAATCGGATCTTTTTAAAATTTTCTTTTATATTACGATGGTTCAGTTTCTTTAAAAAGAATATTTTACTCTTCCTCTCTTCTTTTACTTCTACCCAAGCAAAACCCAAAAACATCTTTCATCCCCTGTGCGAAAATTCTCCTGAAGTCTTTCTCTCTGCAAATACTTCGTGCGTGCTAATTTTCTTCGGTGGTAACTAAACCATCGTACAAGCACAATCCTCTACAATTAAGGAGCACAGTCGCGTGTTCCTTTGCTAACAAATTATTAAGTTGCACCAAAGGAGAAACGAAAATAAAATCAGAAGGAGTAAGAACAATTCCCTACGAATATCGTTTCTAATTTCCTTGAGTATTCGATAGAATTACAAAAAAAATAAAAATGCTATAATTCATTTCCGTCAGAAAATGACTTTGCATTGCAGATTTTTTCCTTGCAAAGGAAAAACCTGGTCAGCAGAGATATTGAGGTAAGAAATGGGTTAGCAAGTAGAGCACTGATTATCTCTCTAGACATAATAAATTAAATTAACTCTATTACAACTTCTCACGACCAGAAAATAAAATGACTATTAATCTATTAGTATTCTAAATTGAGTATTAGGATGAATTTTTGAATTATTTGAATAATTTGGGGATACCTATTATTACAGGTTAGCACGACAAATAAATGACGCTAGAAGTAAATATATAATTTCTGATTACTCTTATGATTATAGATTAAATAATTGTGTGAATACTCATTATGATGAAACGTTCAACACACAAGCAACGATAAAAAAATTGGACAGAAACATAAAATAAGGAAAAGAAAGCAATAATTGAAACCTGTATAGAATCCGTAACAAAAAAGGCCAAAAAGGAACGGGGAGGGGGAAGAGTGGCCTGTGTTAGAACTAGTATTAACACCTAGAGGGGGGGTGAATAGGTGTAGAGGAATTTTACGCACAATTCAAATAAAACTTCAAGCAATTTATAAAATTAAATTAAATATAGAGAGTGAAGAAAATTGCAAACACAGATTATAGTGGTTCGGCTTTAGACAAGCCTACGTCCACTCTTCAGGTGATCAGCCAATAGGCTGGATTCCACTATAGGATCAAAGATGATTACACATTCTTGAGTATTAACACTCGGTGATGATAAGTCTCACTAAGTCACTCTTTCTGGTAATTCACCAAGATCTCTCAAATTCGCACTTTAGACAACTGAAAAATAGAATTGCACTTTGGAATATGTTTATGCTATCTATCTCCTAGGTCTCATCCTATCCTTATATACTCTCCAAGCCACACTCGATTGTTGGCTCTTCTCTTGAGAGTTTAGTCTTCCTTTTCTAGGACAAACTTTATAAGGCAAGTCTATTTGACCGTTGGAAGTAGATCAGATCCCCTTGGATTCTGCTCGTCCATACAATAAGAATTCGAGCTTCCCATAAGTACTCCATTCTTCTTTGGAAGTTGTCCTTTAATTGATCCTGCAATTAAATTAATATAACAGAATCAATGTAAGTGAAATACTTGACCGTTGGTGATCAATTCCTGAAGAAGTTTTATACTGAGTCTGACTGACTCAAGTTCTGAGTCTACTAAAGATTTCCGTTTGGTACGGTCAGACTCAGAATCTGTGTTTCTTCCGTCTGGTACAGTCAGACTCAGAAACACTGTATGTTTTCCTTCTGCCACTGTCAGACTAAAAAACATACACCATCCCATAGCTTATTCCTTCTAGAGATTTGTATAAATACTTACATAAAATGATTTGTTAACATCAAAACTAGGAGTTTTCAACGATCTCCCCCTTTTTGATGGTGACAAAACTTTTTATGCTTCTTGCTTGTTGTCCCCTGCAAAATATGATTAGCAGCACATACTTCCAAATATAATAGGAGTAATGATGCTCACATCAGATAGTTCATTCATCTATGTTGAACACCGCATTAGCTAAAATAGACTAAGCAGCAAAACAATGATTCAGTTTACGAGCACAAGCAATAATCTGCAAATTTCAACAAACATCCAAACATAACCAGGTTCAAAATCATCTAATCCAGGTTTTAGGTCTTCCTCCCCCTTTTTGTCACAATCAAAAAGACAATATCCTGAACAAAAAGACAATATTCAAATGATGTAAAACCAGAAGATGAATTTTTTAAGAAGATTTTTTCTTGGGGGTCCGAACAAGGGTGAAATCCTTCATGTCCATGGCAGATGCTTCAATCCTGTTGAGACATTGATGAACTGTGTCCTCGAGAGTCGCTAGTCTGAAATTGAGAGAACTTTCCATAGCAACTTGGCGATCTCTTATTTCCATAAGTAAAGCCAATATCTTCTGAGAATCGGCACGATCAGATGAAGTTGCATGGATATCTTCCTCACCAGTCTGACACATATGCTCCCCCTGAGTTAATGCTTCTGTCTGCCCTTGCTGTCCCAATGGATTTCTATTCTCTTCAGCATCAGGAATAGCACCCTCATTTGTTCAAATTTCTTCTTCTTTGATTTCTTCCCTTTCTTGTCGCGACCTCACCTCGGGTGCACCACCTAGGGTTTGGCTAATGGATTACTAAGCCTAAACTTAGTTCGGGCTCTCCCAAGCCCATACCAATTCGCGACTTAGGGTTTAAGTTTTTTTTTAACATGCCAATGATTTTTACTTAGGAGTCGCCACTAATCTATTTTTGGTGGGTCGATTAGAAACCCAAGTAAAGTAGCGGGAGAGTTACTTTACTCCTACGAACCAGAAACTATGGGATCGGGGACTTGATTACGTTAAATTTCTCTAACGCCCTTTCGGTACCTTTTCTCTTTTATTTAAAAAAATGATTTGCAGGCAATTTAGATTGATTTTAATTTAATCCCTAACATGCAATGTGATCATGCGAGTGCACAATCATTATTTAACACTCAATAAAGCAAAACAATAAATAAATTGC